>JACTOM010000908.1:1022719-1120275 GCA_015832385.1 Elymnias hypermnestra
TCAAAGTCAAAGTCAAAGTCAAAATATCTTTATTCAAGTAGGCCTATTACAGCACTTTTGAATCGTCAAATATCGTTTTTTTTTTCTATTTATTATTTAAATGAATGACTGATGATAACATAAAAGAACGACTTACAATCTAAAGTTACGAGGGTTCCTTCGCGCCCTGATCTGAGAAGAGCCCACAACAAACTCAGTCGGGTGTACTTTTTTTTTTTTTGTTATCATCATTACAATATTTAATTTAAAAATATTCTATATCTATATATATATAGAGCAATTCATTCACTCCCACGCTTTTTTGTCTTCTAAGTATTCTTTCAAATTATAGAATGATTTCTCAATTAGTTTTCTTTTAATAAAAGATTTAAATTTATTAAGAGACATTTTTGTAACTTCTTCTGGGAGTTTGTTATAGAACCGTATACAGTTACCCTTGAATGACTTGTCAATTTTATGTAGCCTACTAGAATTTACAGCAATTTTATTTCCATTTCTTAAGTTATATGAGGTGCATTCACTTTTCTTCCTAAAAGAGTCAATATTTTTATGGACGTACAACAAGTTTTCTAATATATATACGCCGTGAACTGTCATTATTTTTACTGCTCTGTTTGTTGGGTAATGTTAGTGCAACCAAACACTTTATTAACTCAGATTATTATGTCCAATCGCTTAATGTTCCCGATATCAAACTACACAAACACATTAACAGTAATAGTAGGAACTCGTGACAGTTTCAATAGTCGACCGCTCTGGTAGACCGTCACTCGAGAACTGTCGAGAACGCCTCCGGCCTGTGATTTATTGACTCTGTCAAGCGCCGATAGATGGCGCCGGCTTTCCGAAAACTATTTGATATACATTTCAGTGGTACGGTCTGTAACTAAACTGTATTAACATCAATTTTTCTGTATTAACATCAATTTTGACGGCCTCACTTGCGCAGTGATGCAATATTCGCTTTGCTGGCAGAGATCCCGGCTTCAATCCCTGGTAAGACGAATTTAGGAAATTTTATTTTCTAATTTGTCTGAGTCTGAACTAGTGGGAGGCTACGGCTGTGGCTAGTTACTACTCTACCAGCAAAGACGTATCAACCTTACAACCAAACAAAGAGATTTGCGTTCCGGTTCGATGCTGTATAGAAACCGTAAGGGGTATGTCGCCTCTTAAAAGATTAGCGCGTTTTCATCTTAGACTATAGCATCACTTACCGTCAGGTAAGATCACAGTCAAGCGCTAAACAAAATATTGTCATCCACTATAGGTTTCAAAAAACGTATTTGAAGTTGAATGGATGAATAAAAAAGTAATTGATTCATTCTGTGATTGGAAGTATGAACGATAGGAAAAATTACGACTAAAATGTGTTGACCCGTGCGTTCTAGGGCGCGGTTATTTGCAGCTGTTATTTGCACTTTCGCTCAATTAAGTAGTTTCTTTTACACGAACACCGACGCCGGCCACGTGCGGTCGTTGACCCGAGCGTCAGTTGTTTGGGTTTCATTGTTGGTTTTAAACTTTCATTTCATTTAGCTGTACTAACATGATGAAGCGTAAATAATGATATCAAAACGTTTTGAAAATCGGATTTTTTTAATTAGGATCGATTTTTTTCCGCCCCATCGTCAAAAGTGTCATTAGTATTATCATCTGTCTTCGTTTTGCCGTCTCTAATACCTTGTGTAAGGAGAGTGTGGAATGATAATAGAAATGGAAATACAGCATTTTAATTTACTATACAGCCATGTTGTATTTAATATGTTTCACTACTAAATAACCTTCAATCAATAGAGACAATTGATCATCCATTATAGTCGAGATGGATGCTGAATATATTTTAAAATGAGATAAAATTTTATCAACCACTTAGCAACGCTGGAGGCTGTAATAGCTTTTAAACGATTCTTTTTTTACATATTGTTGTCATATCTTTGAAATATTTAATTATTTAAATCACTAAAGAAATACACTTATAACTTGCTTGTTTTCTATATCTAACCATTAAATTGTCCGTGTTAACTACTGGTTCACATTTAGTCGGATTTCTTTTGAAATTAGTAGATTGTAAATGTCAACTACTAAGTTACATGATGCGATACTTCTGTCTGTTAACTCGGGCAATCGTACATATAATCACCTTTTTCTTTTTAAGTCATAATATAAATTATCTATTTCTCGGTAATTGTTGTAACAAAATATACGTAGAGAGAACAACAGACAATAGAAAAAACAAAAAATAAATCAGTTTCAAAGTGACTGTTACTAACGGTGCGTATGTCGTGTCGTGTAGTTTTTTTGTGGTATTTCATAAACTGTGAATGTTATTAGTGATTATTTGTGTTTTTTGATTATATAAGGTTAGTTTTAATTTTTAAAATATGAGCCTATGAATACAAGACAGACTTTTCACTATCTTAATGTTTAGCGCAACATGACGCTACACCAGAGTTTTAATTTTATAAACAAAAGATAACATTGTGTAGTTCAACTATTAGTAAACCCTAAAAGTCATAACATTTGGTATTCTTTCATCAACATTAAAGTCCCAAGAACCACACTAGGGCCATGCGAACCGCAGGGCAATTGACGCGAAATACGTCCATGCGGGGCGGGGCAAACTACTATATTTAACTCGATTTACGTCGAACAGATTACTTATTCGTTTTTTTTTCTTTTAGGGACATGTGACGTTGAAAAATAATGTTTTTTTCGGAAAAGCGAAGGGATAAAGAATTTTAAACTAGTTGTGCACCCGCGTAGTTCACAATCCCGTGAAAATATGTGGTAATCCGTTTTTAGTGAACGCTTATGTATCAAAAGGATCCACTGTGTCATTCTAGTCTAATGTAGTGATCGTTTTTAGCCTAAATATATATTGCTTGAGGGGTCATGAAATATTTAGCAAAACCGTATTAACAATCGAATCCAGGACCTCTATAAGCAATGCGATTACTCACACCATTTTACCAGTCCACAATCTTTTCTTTTAGATATTACTAGCATTTTATTGCCAAGTTTTTGTTAAGAGAATATTAAACTTCATTAAAAAATTCTACATTTTAATTTAAGGTTAATAACAACGTTGTAAAATTATCTTTGAATTTATATATTTTTTTACAAATCTCTTGATTATTAAATCCCAATAAGGGTTGGATCAAATTTAAATTTAGTGAAAGGTTTCGCTTTAATTGAGCAACATAAAAAGGTATATCTCGATTCTCGTTATTTTAGGGCTCGAATTCGAACTTGGTTGAGTTTTAGATTACATTCGATAAATTCTTCCTGAAATGTAAAAGAACCCTCCGTAATTACTGGATTACCCTCGTTTCAATCAAATAATGGAGATTTATCCATTACAAGCTTCATTGGTTTAGTTAGAGATCTTTCGTGAATACTTCAATAGGCATAGGTAAGGTGAATAACAGTTTTTTAACGTTTCATAGCTGAGTACAGGTCTTTTCACTCATAGGAGAGTGGATTTTTGGAGAATAGAGCCTCAGGCGCTCCACTAAAGGAGTCCCACACTGTGCATGCATAAAGGCATTTGTGAGCATGAAAAAAAAGGCTACCAATACTTGGTATTGATGGTGGGATGATATATAGTTGGAGCAGAAGGAGATGGAGAAATTCGGGTGGTAGGAGGCGCCTTTTCGAATGCCTTTTGCCTCCTCCTTTGTCGATTGCATTCGGGGGTGCCAGGGCAAATGCGCAAAAAAGCTTCTGACACCTCAAATTCAGGTTGATATGTTGCTGGGATTTAGTGGGTAGATTTCCTGGCCAAGCTAGCGAGTCCTACACTCCCTGCTCTCGTAGCAAGGCTGCATAAAAGTATTTCCCTGCGGAAAAAAGGTGAAATATACACCAGAATTACTCCCAGGATATGTAGGTTACATCACTATGTTTTTCTTCACCGAAAAGCACAATGATTGACGGGAAAAAACTATGAAATACCTATGCATCGTTTTAAAACTTGGTCATCATGGCTTTTGTCTATGCTTCAATAAATTTTCTTTAAAAAATAACTAATACCGTTTCCTCTACGTGGGCATGTGCTTGATTTTCATTTAAATCGCTGAGCCAATTGGATGTGTTCGAGTGGACTCAAGGATGGTTTAGATTGGCAACTTGGTCCTTTAAATAACAAAAGTCCTCATATTCTTTAATCTACGTGTCTCCAATGACAAAAAGGATTTATGAGTCAAGAGTGAATGGGAAAGTTAGAAGGGGAAGACCTGGTCTTTTAAAATGTCCTGGACATTTTTAAAGACCAGGTCAAGAGTACTCTAAACCGATGAATTTGTATGAAAGGTTTAATGAGAATGGAAGAAGCGAAGATGTGCAAGATCGTGGCAAGTGGAAGGACGTGGTCTCTGCCTACCCCTATGGGAATGAGGCGTGATGCTATGTATGTTTAAGAAAAACTCATTATTCAAGTAGGATTTTACAGCACTTTTCGTTAGGTAAATGTCCTAATCATTAACGATTAATTGTGTATTACGGAACGACCTTAAAATCTAAAACAGGATTCCTTCGAGGTCTGTTTGAGAAGTAACCACGATAAGCTATCGGTTCTTTTTGGAATTCCAACTAATTAGTTTATATTTTTTCCAGATTTGTAGTGATGATACTTAATGATAACGCAGTGAGATAAGTGGAAATTGACTTCAATGTGCTAGTTTATCGTTATTTCAATTAATTATATTTCAGCGTTCATTGAATATCTATATATCTAACTGCTATTACACGAAGTTTACCCCGTAATTATCAAAGGAATTTTGTATGTATAATAATGTAAACGATAAATATTTTGCTTTGATTTGAATAATTCGCCAATAAACCGATATGGTAACAATTTACGGTATAATTTGATAAGCTTTCAAGGCCCTTTCCTAATGTCAACAAAATCAATATTCTGCTGTACTGTTATTGTAAGTAACAAATGCAATGAACCCTGTTAAATTGATAAATGATAATTTGGATACATTTTCGGCGTCCTGACCATTTTATAATTAAATTCAGTATTCAATTCAAAATGTAGGCAATCTGTGTCAGAATAAACGCTGTGTCAGAATAAACGGAGCGTACACGGAGTGGTTTCCTGTCGAAAGAGGTGTTCGACAGGGATGTGTTGCGTCACCATGGCTGTTCAACCTTTTCATGGATAAATGTTTGACAGATTTAAAAGAATGTATGTATGGGTTAAGAATGAATGAATTACTCATCAAATGTTTACTCTACGCTGATGATCAAGTAATACTTGCGTCATCCGCTAACGAGCTTCAGGAGATGCTAAATATTATGAATGAAGCTTTGAAAGGGAAAGGAATGAAAGTGAATGTAAACAAAACGAAAGTTATGCTTTTTGAACGAGATGAATCTATGATGAATGGCAATATTTTGATAGATGGGGAACAAGTGGAAGAGGTGAAAGAATTTGTATACTTGGGATCTAAATTTACAAAAGATGGAACATGTGAAAGTGATATCGAAAGGAGAGTGAATGCAGGGAATATGGTAAATGGTGCTCTGCATGCTTTTATGAATAGCCAGATGGTGTCTCAAAGGGCTAGACTGGCAGTGCATGCTGGAGTGTTGGTGCCAACACTTATGTATGGTAGTGAAAGTTGGGTATGGCAGAAGAATCACAAAAGTAAAATAAATGCGGTAGAGATGAGAGCGTTGAGAAGCATGAGTGGATTAAAACTGAGTGACAGAGTGAGAAATAGTGTGATAAGAGAACGTTGTGGTATAAAAGAAGACGTAGTGACTAAAATTGAGAAAGGTATGCTTAGATGGTTTGGGCATGTAGAGAGAATGAATGAAAGGAGACTGACAAAAAGGATTTATGAGTCAAGAGTGAATGCGAAAGTTGGAAGGGGAAGACCAAGGCGAACGTTCCTGGACCAAATCCAGGACATTTTAAATAACGGCCAGGTCAAGAGTACTCTAAACCGACGAACTTGTATGAAAGGTTTAATGAGAATGAAAGAAGCGAAGGAGATATGCAAGGATCGTGGCAAGTGGAAGGATGTTGTCTCTGCCTACCCCTATGGGAATGAGGCGTGATGCTATGTATGTATGTATATATGTAGGCAAGACAATCGTAACGCATTTGGTCACTAAGATCGGATTTCTCCACACTCCCAATGTATCTGGATCTAAGTATATTACAGAGCTATTCTACATATATTACTTAAAGGTTGTTAATATTTGATTTTATTGAAGTGAAACTTCTTTAGGCGCATGAGGGTAAAATTTTTATGGATAAAACGCGTGATTAGTGTCCCGGAGATGTGCAGCGTTTTTTATGCAAATTCGTTTGAAGGTTAGGTAGTTTTAATATTTACAAATAATCTGTGGCATTTTATTTTGCCACTTGTCATTTACTCGTTTAATGTACTATTCTTAACATTGACAAAAAATACGTGGCATTTTTATTTACGAATCGCCATTTGCGATTTAAATAAATTATTTATATTAATTTTCGAGACTTTTAATATTTTAATGAAAATTAAATTCCTAACATATCTTCCGTTTTCCCTCCAAGTCTTGGAAATCTAAAGTATTAGATTTGTATAAATATAAACAAAACTTAAAATATAGTTTGTTAAAGAAGTTTTACTTCTGACATGTGTACTTTAACCGCACGAAGTTTGAACTTTATAAATTCTTACTTCACTCTATTATTATTCCTGCTATGAAAATTAAGTTAAAAATATAATAAGCGTAATTTAAAATGTATATTTATTGTAAAAAGCAAGGAATAGGACTTCTTTTACATTCAATATCGAAAAGAATTAAGGAGATAATGATTGTTAATTGGAAACATCTGTTAGTTTTGAATAGCGTTTTAAAAAGAGTGCGTTGAGTCTGAATATTTTCTTATACATTTAAATTTACTACAAATAAAATCCTTACATCGAGAGAGTTTAAATAACGTTCTTAAATTAATATTTCACTCAGTGGCAAGCATCTTAACTACTGCTTAAGCGTTTGACGCCCTTAAATCCTTTTGAATCTTGTCCATTATAGTTTTATAATTAATTAGTTCGCTTCATACTGACTACTTTAGTCTAGCCTTTAATAATATCTATAATAAAACTTGCTGACTCCACGCAACCCCGTCTGCGTAAACTTATATAGTATGTAGGGTTTGATGTGCCAATTATTTGATGCTTATGTCAACAACATAGCGTCACGCCTCATTTCCATAGGGGTGGGCAGAGACCAAGTCCTTCCACGTGCCACGATTCTAGCATATCTCCTTCGCTTCTTTCATTCTCATTTAACCTTTCATACAAGTTCATCGGTTTAGAGTACTCTTAACCTGATCCTTGTTTAAAATGTCCTGGATTTGGTCCAGGAACGTTCCTTGATCTTCCTCCTCCAACTTTCCATTACCTCTTGACTCATAAATCTTTTTTTTCAGTCTTCTTTCATTTATTCTCTCTACGTGCCCAAAGAAAATAAAACCTATTTTTGCCCTTCGTTTGCTTCGCCAGAACTGTGAGCGTTGGTGGGTAATGTTGGTGCAATCAAACACTTTATTAATAAACTCAGATTAAACCCGATATCAATTTACACAAACTCATTAATAATAATAGCTAGGAACGCGACAGTTTCAAAAGTCGTCTGCACCGGCGGGTCGTCACCCGAGAACTGGGGAGACGCGTGCCGGTTTGTCACTTATTGACTCTGCCCCACGCCGATAGACAGATGTCGTCAGCGTTCCACAGATTATTGCACTCCGCCATCTGTCTATGGCGTAGGACAGAGTCATACGTCGTGAGCCTACAGCGGACGAGTTCCCGAGTGATGGTCCGCCAGAGCGATCGACTGGATGAAACTGTCGCGTTCCTAGCTGTTATCATTAATGAGTTTGTGTAAATTGATATCGGGAACATTAAGTGTTTGATTGCACCAACATTACCCACCAAAGCCCATAGTATGGAATTATGGATGCCACTAATGACGATTTCGGCGGTGAAGCCTATGCTTTATGCTCTCCTTTCTCTCTTATTCTACGAAATATATATATATATATATATATACATATATATATATATATATATATATATATTTATATTTATGGTCGTGGTCGCTGACTATGGGCCTCATTCGGAAGCTCAGAGTCACTCAGCGTGCGATGGAGAGGGCTATGCAGCTAAGTTATAAGCAATCATAATGGTACCGGGACTTTTGTCCCACCCTGTATATATATTTCTATCTATAGCAAGAGACATAACTTAATAACAAAAGTTAAGTTATCTGTAATTAAAATTATTTAATTATATTGTAACACTTAGACGTCATTAAATCTTAACCAGGTCTTTTAGGGACTTGTGCTGGTGTTATGGCAGTGTTTATGTCTGATAATATAATTTCACAAAGTAGATACCTGACTCATGAATACAGAGTTTATGAAAGCATAGTTGCAGATACCAACCATTATATAAAATAAACATGCGATTATTTTACATTATACAAATTGTGTCACTTATATTTCATAAAATTGGATAATAAAACAATTTACGTGCACGTTGGTACTGAAGGACTGTTATGTTCAATAATTTATCAAATCATAATTTTCATGTTCAGGTTCTTTGTATTTGCTGTGTGATTTAGCTTCCTGTTGAAACAATTAGGCAAACGGAATAATAATAAATATAAATTTTAACAAAAAAAGAACCGCCTTCAAAACAAACTCACAAATACATTAATATGCGTTAAAAAGTAAGAAATAATTGCGTATTCTTTTATAGTGTTTTTCGTATTGTTATATTCGGAATCGGTGTCAGCCAAGGAAGATGTGCCCCGCGTGTCCACTTAGCAGCTCTCGAGTCTCCCCACCTATAGCTATATATGTAGGTACCTTGGCTGACACCGACTCCAAATATAACAATACGAAGAACACTATAAAAGAATACGCAATTATTTCTTACTTTTTAGAGCATATTAATGTATTTGTAAGTTTGTTTTGAAGGCGGTTCTTTTTTTGTTAAAATTTATATTTATTTTTTGATTTTTAGTGAATCTGAAGTAAACTAACAAATTTGTCTCAATATGTGTACACCTAAAACGCGTTTCTCATATGAGATAACACCGTTTAAATGAAACAACTTTACAAAGTTAAATTTACATTAATATCGCCACACCCGGGATCGAACCCGAAAGCATTTGATTACAGACAGTTATAGATTTTGCCAAAAATCACACTCTTTCTGTAAGCCGTTGAGGAGTTCCATTGATCTTCATATTTAACCACGACTAGACCATACCGAAGTTACGGTAGGCAACTCAAATATCTGGATATCTTATAGAAGATTCTGCCGAGTATCGTTGATTTGCTCCTAAGGATAGAAGAGTTCCGTCACTTTATCATGGATTCCTTCATCAGAACCTTACCAAACTCTCACAAAATAACCCTTGAAGTATATCTTTTCTAATAAAAAAAGAATCATCGAAATCGATTGGCGTGATCTTGAGTTGTTCGTCCATTTGTCGCGCATATGCTTACGCAAATTTAAGACTTATCCGGTTTTGTCATGGATGCCATCATCAGAACTGGTTTTAAATAAAAACGGGACCCTATGACGAGCACCACCTTTCATTTAAAAAAAAAATCATCAAGATCGGTCCACCCAGTCGGGAGATATGAGGTAACAAACATAAAAAAAAAATACAGACGAATTGATAACCTCCTCCTTTTTTTGAAGTCGGTTAAAACAAATAATTTATGTATTAAGGGACAATAATAGTTTAAGTCAGGCTAAATATATAATATGCAACTTCCTAAGATTACTATGATTCGAATCTCTACAAATTCAAGGCGTCATGGTCATTAGACCAAGCAAAGACTTTTCCTGGGTTCTTCTCTACTTCGTGGAGTTGACGGTTGCGTGCCTCTAGGCAATGCCTGCTTACGCGGTAATCTGCTTCAGGCATGAATGCTTGTTAGTCTATTTTGCTCGACATCCTACAGGCTGGTTTCCATTGACTACACCAGCGGTTCCATCCAAGTGAAGGCCAGTGCGTTGTTCAATTCGGGTGTCACCACTGTTAACCCATTGTCTTCACCACTGCTATCGCATCAACTTCGCCTGTGCTATTACATCGTCTTTGCCACTGCGATCGCTTCGTCTTGTCCTGTGCTACCCGAAAGTTTTCGCTACTTACTATCACATCGTCTTCATCGCCTGCTATCTTGTTGTGTATCCTTGTCTCACCTCTACTTCATTGTCTTCGCCGTCATCGCCAACATCGTCTACAGTAGGAAGCGATGACAGGTGGCCGGTTTTGAGTGCTGGCTGGCAATGCCATAGAGGTATGTGTGTGAGGAGTTGTCTGCGTGGCAGAACATGTTCCTCTCCGTCTTCCGGACGAACACCTCCACCGTGGGCATCCTCGGGGCTCCTACCATATGTGGGCACGTGTTCTGTTGGCAAAGCAAAGGCTGTGAACCCGTAGCCTAGCTTTGATCACCGGCGCAGCAGTGTTAGGCGGCGCCGACCGCGGCACTTTCAATGAACATGCGCCTACTAGAGTGCGTTAAAATAATAATTGCGCACAGGCGCTACACGGACTAGGGACGCCTCTATGAAAACTAATTATTTATTAACAACGTCTTTGTTCAGTGTACATGCTTTTATAGTAAAAAGAAATTCATATTAGGTTCAGTCATGTAATGTAATTTAATTTTAATTTTGAATACCAATTGTAAGAATTTCTATCTGGTTTCGAAACTTTATTGGATAAAAGAAAACATTTTAAGAAACTCATAATGGAATGTAAATATGACTTGACTTTTAAAACGAATTCTATCATTTGCTCATTCGAAACCTGAAGGTCTTTAATGTTCTATAAACATTTGTTGAGAGTTAAATCAATGAAATTAGTTCGTCTCTTTACTTCATCTCATCTTTACTGTTACCTGATGGTAAGTGATGGTACTGGTTTGAAAACCAAGATTTTGATAATCTACCAATAGTTAACATCTTATAATCATTTACCACTAGCAACAATATTATAGAAACTGCCTCATTGGTCTAGTGGTTAGCATTTTCACATGAGGTCTTAGGTTGGACTTCCGGGTCGGCCGAATTCGAAATCGATATTGAGTTTTCTATTAAGATTTTCGCAATATTTGCTCGAAGTTGGGAAGTTGGCGGTGTGTTCCACCCCCGTGCCTCGGACAGCACGTTAAGCCGTCGGTCCCTCTGGAACCATAAGGCGTAGAGACTTTTGGCAAGTAGAGGTCAGCTAAGAATTTACGCAATTCTTCCGCTAGAGGTGTTGAGGGGGTGTTATACGTATGTTTACAACAATTTTTAAATTAAGCACGCACGCAGACGTAGTGAGAAGCCGGGTGGGTTTGACATGTGTGTTTTATTGATTTAATGTATTTTTTATGTATAATTTTCAAGGAACATTAGCATTCTCCCTTGTCTATATAAACTTCCGATAACGATCTTTGTTTTTGCGTTCCTGCAAAATGTGGAACTTTCAGCAGCAGTGTTCCCCCAAGACTTCCATATGCAAATGTGAGCTCCCCTAGTGCTGCAGGTGTCCATGGGCTGCGGTGATCACTTACCATCAGGTGACCCGCCAGCTCGATTGTCTGTTATAAATTAGAAAAAAAAACTATTTCAATTCTCGTAATATATACTGTATACGTGTAATAATGAGGTATATTGTATTTACAGACAATCCTTGAAGGTAGGATGTTACTAGGGTAACCTTATTCATGTGGCAATTGGATCTAAGACAACCACAAAACATATTTCAATAATCTTAATAGAGATCAGTCGACCTTAAGTTTTAGGATCTACATTAACAATTAGAATAAACTTTACCTGCCTCATTGGTCTAATAGTCAAATTGTTGACTACTGATATGAGGTCCTTACTTCGAGTCGATATTCTGTTAAGAAACTCTGATCTCTCTCCTGTCGTGTCGGATTGCCGTCACGTCGAACTATGAGAGTGGAGGAATAGAAAATGCACGTGTGTTAGTTTATACCATTGTGTACTATGCCTGCCAACCCGCGGTGAAACAGCGTGATGGATCTTTTTCCTATTAGTGAAGAAGCCTGTGTCCAGAAATGCGACGTTAATGGGCTGCCACTTACCTCTTAAAAACTTTACCCTATCTAAATACCAAACTTTTTATTTACTCTCTATAAATAAATAAATGAGTTAAAAGTGCGTGTGTACAAAGTACACATGTCAGAAGTGAAACTTCTTTGGCAAATTAATATTTTAGTCTTGTTTATATTTATACAAATCTAAAACTTTAGATTTCCACTTTAGACTTAGAGGGAGGGGAAAAGGAAGATATGTTAGGAATTTAATTGTCATTAAAATATTAAAACTGTCGAAAATTAGTACAAATAATAAATATTGATATTTCAAACGACGAATCTATAATATAAAAATGAATCGCAAAATGTGTTGGTAAGCGCATAACTCACGCCTGGGTCAACTTTGCCAATTCTTTTTTTTAAATGTTCGTTGAATTCCAAGGGTGGTTTTTACAGCGAGAAAAGTTCGAATAATTACAGGGGAAACCCCCTAAAAACAGTCCTTTTCTGTTTTCCATACAAACGTTTTCTAACTTAGTCAATTTGATCTTTATTGCTATTGAATAAAGTTCATAATAAATTACAAGTACTCACTGTTGTCTAAGCAATATAGGTGTGTTCCTAAGGTCAAAGAGTCAATTTACACTTTATTGTCGCTGAACAAAGTTCAAAATCAACGGAATAGTCACAAAATGTAAGAGCTATATATATTTAGTACTGCTGTTATTTCATTTCGAAATTCATTCGTAAAACTGAAATCTGCCACATTTCAAATCTTTTTGACAGAACGAAGTCGGGTAGAAATTATTAAGTAAATTTTGTTTCTTAATTTCAAATTTATATTTTATGATAAATAGTAATGACGAGAGGCAAATTAAAATGCCACATGCTATTTGTAAATATAAAAATTACCTAACTTTGAAACGGATTAGCATAAAAAAACGCTACACATCTTCGTGACGGTAATCACGCGTTTTATCCGTAAACATTTTACTCTCATGCGAAATGTCGACTAAATGCTTTAGAGTTTTATATTTTTTCCAATAATAAACGCTGATACAATTACATTTACGTGATATGACGATATAAAGGGAGTTCCGGCACCACGATTAGTTATTAATTAATTTCTCAAAACAACTGATAAGAGGGCCAGAGGCTATGTATGCGGACTCTGGATTGTGAGTAAGTGTTATAATTTTCCTATATCTCAAAACATATAATTATGCCGTGATTGAAGTGTGGGTTAAACGGGATACATTTATCTATAGGTGCACTGTGACATATATTTATTATTATTTATTTACTTATTAATGCACCGTTTAAACTGACTGTGAAATAAAAATTAAAACTAGTACACAATGGACACCTTATCCCTCAAAAGAGATCTCTTCCAGAAACCATAAAAGTGGGAGAATTTAATAGATATGTGGAATAAGAGAGAAGGAGCGCATAAAGCACAGGGGCACAGGGCTCCCGGCCGATATCGCCATTAATGGGATCCATTATTTAATTTCTTATTCTGTGGGCTTCGTGGGTAATGTTGGTGCAATGAAACATTTTGTTAATTAACTCGGATTATAATGTTCCCGATATCAATTTACACAAACTCATTAACAATAATAGCTAGGAACGCGACAGTTCCAACAGTAGACCGCTCTGGTCGAGCGCCACTCGACAACTGCTAAGAGACTCCCGCCGGACTGCCACTATTGACTCTGTCCTACGACGATAGATGGCACCAGCGTTTCACAGACAACTGCCCGGATATTGACTCTGTCCCACGCCGATAGATGGCACCAGCGTTTCACAGACACCTGCCCGGATATTGACTCTGTCCCACGCCGATAGATGGCGTCAGCGTTTATCAGACACCTGCCCTCCGACACACATATATATGTATAGATACTCTTTAAGTCTGATTTTAAATAGGGTGTGTCCAGGGTGGTCTTCAAATATATAATCGGGCAGTGAATTCCAAAGTCCAATAGTTCCAACGTTACAATAACAGTGTAAGATTTGCCGTAAAAAAATGGTGTTATGGAAATTATCACATTATTTTTATCGTAAATAACAAAAGTATTAATGAAACGCTTTTAAATTGAAGTAAACATAGCCCACTTGTAAAGCTGGTTTTCGGATATACAATAAAGAGTCTTAAATTTCTTGGAAGTCTCCATTAAATTGTATACTTTTAAAGATAGATCACTGCGTATAAATATTCGAAAATTTACTATAACAAACTTCTAGAAGACGTTGAAGATGTCACTCAATAAATTCAAATCATTTATTAAAATAAAGCAAATTGATAAATTGTACTATAATTTAAAGGACTACTTAAAATATAAATAAGCGTGGGGAATTTTCATTATGTTTATTCTAATAAGTATACATTGTGTATAATGATTAATATGTTGTATGCTTTTAATAATTTATAACTTGCTTTGTGGTATTAAAGTATGCAATATATTAATAGATGGGGAACAAGTGGAAGAGGTGAAAGAATTTGTGTACTTGGGATCTAAATTTACAAAAAATGGAACATGTGAAAATGATATTGAAAGAAGAGTGAATGCAGGGAATATTGTAAATGAAAGAATGCCTTTATGAATAGTCAGATGGTGTCTCAAAGGGCTAGACTGGCAGTGCATGCAGGAGTGTTTGTGCCAACACTTATGCATGGTAGTGAAAGTTGGGTATGGCAGAAGAATCACAAAAGTAAAATAAATATGAATGGATTAAAATTGAGTGACAGAGTAAGGAATAGTGTGATAAGAGAACGTTGTGGTATAAAAGAAGATGTCGTGACTAATGATGATGGATTGAGTAAGGTATGTTAAGATGGTTTGGGGATATAGAGAGAATGAATGAAAGGATTTATGAGTTAAGAGTGAATGCCAAAATTGGAAGGGGAAGACCATGGTGAACGTCCCTGGACCAAATCCAGGACATCTTAAATAAGGGCCAGGTCAAGAGTACTCTGAACCGGCGAACTTGTATGAAAGGCTTAATGAGAATGAAACAGTCATGGATGCCACTATATTAGGCTTGGCTGCTCTACCAGGCGTTTTTCATTTTACCTCCAATTTCCCGACTGGCTGCAATGCGACACGCGATAGATTGACAAAGGAATTTAAGGCGGCGGGAAAATAAATCTTAATTTTGCAAAAACGCCGTTTTGGACTTCAATTTAAAAGCAATTGATCTAAAAGTGACAATCTACATATAATAACAAGGATCAAGGCGACAGTGTTTATCTGTAACCTATTCCGACTTATTGCGATAACAAAGTACTTGCAGGAACCGTTTCGAAATAAATTTATGTTCTTATTTACGATTACTTTTAATATATCATTATATTTATCTTTTATTTACTTATTTTTATTATTAGTGATCCATCGTAATTAGCATTTGGTTTTTATTAACGAGTAGGACTGCTGATTCATTACCAACTTGTTTTTCATATAAAATGAAATTCACAAATTTATATTTAAATCGAAATCAAAAATATCTTTATTCAAGTAGGCATATTACAGCACAATTGAATCGTCAAATAATATATTTTTTCCCACACTCTGATTCTAATATAAGTCTGATGATGGTACTCAAGAACGGCTTAAAATCTAAAGTTATGAGGGTTCCTTCGCGCCCTGATCCGAGAAGAACCCACAACAATCTCAGTCTGGTTTTTTTTGTTACCATCATCATTACAATATCATATTAGTTTAATATATTTTAATTCAAATTAGAGCAATTCGTTCACTCCCACTCGTTTCTATCGTCTAAGTAATCTTGCAACTCACAATAAGATTGTTCTATCTTTCTTTTAACAAAGACTTTGAATTTATTAATTGACATCTTTAGAAGGTCTTGTGGAAGTTTATTATAGAAACGTATACAGTTACCCTTAAATGAGTTGTTAATCTTATGCAGCCTACTAGAATTTATAACAAGTTTGTTTTGGTTTCGTAAGTTATATGATGTACATTCACTCTTTTTATTAAAAGAGTCAATGTTTTCATGTACGTACAACGAGTTTTCTAATATATATACGCAGTGAACTGTTATTATGTTAACTGCCTTGAATTTATTTCTTAGCGACTCTTTTGGACCCATATTGTAAAACAACATTGTACAAATTGTATTGTACAAACATTAATGTATTAATTAACCTCAGCCACCTTAACATCGACCTTTATCGATCTAATAAATTATATATAAGCTACCTTAGTTATTTTTTTTATTGATGTATGGGAAAGAATATACCGAATCAGTATGTAATCTTTCAATTATCTTGCAAATATTTTTTTATTATGTATGTATAGGTTATATGGAAACAAATACACATTTTGTAAGGTGCTTATAAAATTGGAAAAATCCTACATTATAAAAGTAGATATACCTTCAAGTGTAAAAAAATATTTACGTCTTACGCTTTTGACGAAAGAAAGACATACAAATTTTGTTCTAAAAGAGGAAAAAAATGAATTTTATTTACATGACTATGTTGTTCGTTGACAAATGTTGGCCATTGCACAACATTTTACCTCAAATTATGGTGACTGCCTCATCGGTCTAGAAGTTAGCATGTTCGGATACAAACATGAGGTCCTAAAATCCTCATCCCATAAATTGCTAATGTCAACTACCGGTAGACAAGGAAGATTAGCTGAGTGATCTACTAATTGACATGACTAGATATTTGTGTCTCAATTCTGGCAATCAGAAATATAACCATCTCTTTCTTTTCAAGTCATAATGTGTATTATCTATTTCGCTTCTCGGCAACTGTCATAACAAAATAACGTAGAGATAACACCAGACCATAGAAAAAACAAAAAATACGTCAACTAAAAAGTGACCGTTACTAACGTTGAATGTGTCGCGTCGAAGGGCGTTAAGATTTTTTGGGGTATTTTATAAACTGTATTCACTAGTGATTATTTGTGATTTTGATTTTATAAGTGATGTGTATAACAATGAAAACCCTTGAAGAAAGTTATAATTTTTAATATACGAGCCTATAAATACAAGAAGGACTTTTTTCCCTATCTCAAAGTTTAGCGCAACATGACGCTACACCAGTCTTAATTTAATAAACAAAAGATAACAATTTATAGTTTAACTATTAACAAACATAAAAATCATAACATTTGGTAGACTTTCATAAACATTTAAGTCTCAAGAGCCACAATAGCGTCATTCGACCCGCGGGGCGAACGACGCAAAAACGTCAAGGCGCGGACAAATTACGGAGATCAATAAAACGCGGCCAGACGATCTGAGGGTTAAGATGTGTCATAATATATTTCTACCTTGTAACATAAAAGCTAATTCAGCGTGGGAAGATTTAATTTAGTACGAAATATCAACGCTACCCTTTGGATCGCTTCATCAAAACCCTCACTTAATTCGAACGAAAGGATCGTGGCGTTTGATTTTTCCTCGTAATGGATCTCAAGTTGGAAAAAAATTACAAATACGATTTCTATGCTCGCGAAAGGACCGCGGGCTCAAATCTTTTATCCGATATCCCAATCTTATTGACATAGAATTTAATCGAATTCCAACAGCGATACGACCGAAATCCATCTTATACAGGGATGTTATTCAGATCACCGTGCTTTGTAAACGCCGAGGGCAGATCAAGCTTTCAGCTGATGTTCAATTCCATTATCTCTCACGATGTTATTTTTTTTATTAAAAATGACACAAAACATGTTTTCCTTGGGTAAAAAGATCTTGTGTTTTTCGTTATATTAACCCTTGTATATTCGTAAAATAAATAGATGTCTTTATAAAGCTTTTTGTACAAGTATAGCAAGTCTAGACAAGTTTTTAGTTATCTACTATACTTGTAAAATCTGGCAAAAAGGGACATTTTTCACATTCTTGTGACAAGTTCCAATAATTTAAGTCATCGTCATCATTTCTGTATACTTCATTGCTGAAGGTCGTGTCTGTTTTGATATGCCTTAGTGGCTGCATGGACTAGCTGCTTCCATCGGCGTATCTTCGGCTTTTAGGGCTCTTGGAAGCACGAATCTGGTTATGCTCTTTATTTGGTCTTTTTCTTTCAAACCACAACAAGCTTCTCCAGGTTATCTGCCTGTCTTCGGGCGATGTGACCAAAATAGTGGAGTACTCGTTAGTATATTAAATTGAATAATGTCGGACATTCTACGTAAGCAATACTACGAATTTAAAAGTGTATTAGTTAGATATATATCCGTTGTAAATTAAAATCTTTATATTGATTAGATTATCAATGTAAGTGTGTATCTATTAATCTGAACAGAAGTAATTAAAAACTAAGTGAATTACAACTAACAAAATAAATCTATAGTCCAACTTAGTAGACTTTCCATTGTCACGAGATCGGTATCTACGCGGGTGAAACCGGGGTGAGGAATCGTCCGTTTGTCATGAGTGTGGTGCCACCATACGTTAGCAGAGTGTCCGGCATGGGCACCCCAGCAGCATATCTTATTGTTGCTGGGGTGCCCGTGATGCTCACCAGCGAGTCTGGATGGAGGGCGGTTGCCTTCTTTTGCGAGACTGTGATATCACTAAAGGAGAGGTAAAGGGAGGGAGGGCTCCCTCTCCGTCGAAGGAGGCTGGGTGTCTTTTACTACACTATTCTTCTCAGTAAACTGTAGATTGTCATAGTCGGCATCATCCGGATCACTAGAGTGGAATGCGAAATGGGACCCACTAGTGATCCCATCCAAGGATGATCCCGCTGGGTTTAGTGGGTATTCTGGTTAGTCAGCGAGTCCGACACTCCCGTTTAGAAGAATTTCTTCTTCCTCCGGGGGACATTGACTCCTCTCTCGCATTAGAGAGGGTTTTTAGAGCATAGACCCACCACGCTGCTCCAATGCGGATTGGCAGGCATAGTACACAAGGTCACTCTCATGGTCCGGTGTGACGGGAATCCGACACGACCGAAGAGAGATCAGGCGCAGGACCGACAGCTTAACGTGCTCTCCGAGGCACGGCGGTGGATAACACCGCCAACTTCCCATCTTCGGGCAAATATTGAGTAAACCTTAATAGAAAACTCAATATTGATTTTTTGAATTGGCTCGACCCGGGACTCGAAACCAGGACCTCATGTCTGTAGTCGAACATGCTAACCACTAGACCAATGAGGCAGCGCATTATAAACATATAATTTTAATTCAGGTTACAATGTAGGGACTGGTGTCTTAAATAAACCATTTTATTGTTTAGATGTAACGTATATAAAATACAGATAAGTTGCCGTTGATATTTACGTTCTAAGAGAAAGTAATTAAATATTTTGACATACTCATGTCTTTTACTAGCAATTTCTAAAACTTTCCTTGTTAAAATTTCCTTTCAGCATTCCTTGGAAATTTTAAACTTGTTGTTTAGAATGAAGAATAAGCGGAAGCAATTTTCAACCCGAACTCGTAAATGGGATTGATTTAATGCTTTGTAGATTGTTTTCCTTGAACTTGACGAGAGTACCTTGTTCATTATGAATATAATTGTAAAATATATCTGATTAAATGGAAAATATAGGACATTTAATAATATAAATCAGACACAATCACTTAGTCCACGTTCACGCCCGTTCTCAAAAAGTAGCCTTTCTTTTATATAGAAGGATTCAAGTAGGATTTTTCAGTAAAAAACTATTAATTACTGATGATCATTTCAAATGGCTTTGATGATACATTGATATCGAAGCCATTTGAAATTTTTTTGACTTATTTTTAATAAAGAAAATGCTTTCAGGAAATTGAACTTATAAGAACACTTCTTTTTTATATCGTTACGATTTTAAATCATGGCTGTCGTTAAATAGTTGAACACAATGAAGTAATATTGGACAAACCTCCTCCAGATACGAGCCTCTATTGGAGAAACAACTTAAGGTCATGAAAATACCACAGTTGCGAAGAACTTTTGGTTATGCAGAGACACCAGTTAGGCCACCCGAACAGTTATCAAAAAGAGGAGAAAGTATTGGCCAACCAATTAAGAAGTCTGATCATAAATGTTTTGTGTCCGGCAATCTTCCTCCAGCACCGAACCGGCCTCCACCAGGAAAGAAAGTAGAGAAACCTAAAGGAAGCTTTAGAGTGGCCAATATAAAAAAGCAATAAAAACAAAGCCAAAACCAGAAGAACCAAGGTTTGTTGATACTAGATACGGGCATATTAAAAAGATCAAAGTACTGCCTAAGAAAAGTACCTAGTTTAAATAAACAGACGAATACAAAAGGAGCTGGACAGGATTAAATATGCAGAAGGCCATAAAGAGAGCTTATATAAGCTTATCTTAGAAGAGGAAAGACAAGCACTTCTTGAAGATTTAAAATATAATTGGCAGTTGATGCAAAAAGCCTTTCTGCAGCTGCCCATGTTGACCGATACTATTCCAAAAATACTCAGAAATACAAAGATGGAACAAGAGCTGCGTCAATTAGAAAAGGATATCACGTTAGTAGCATCTAACCCCTACATAAATATACGAATAGTATAGTTAATTACGTTTAAGTAGGGTTGAAGATCAATAGGACCAAAACAGAACATCTGTTCTGTGATTTCGGGGATCCATCCAGTTTTTCTTCGATTGTCTTAGATGGTGTTTCCCTTCGAGTCTGCTCAGATTTCCGTTACCTCGGCTCTATCTTCCAAAACGACGGCGGCATTGACCGAGATGTTACTAGCAGGATAAATGCAGGTTGGATGAAGTGGAGGCAGGTCTCGGGAACAATTTGCGATGCCAGAATGCCCCTTAAACTAAAGGGGAAGATTTATAAGACGATCGTAAGACCTGTCATCCTGTATGGATCAGAGTGCTGGGCCACCAAAGGGGAGAATGAAAGGAAATTGCATGCAGCGGAGATGCGAATGTTGAGATGGATGTGTGGAGTGACAAAATTGGATAAGATTAAGAATGAGTATATTAGAGGAAGTGTGAAAGTAGCACCAGTGACCGAGAAGTTAAGGAGTGGAAGGTTAGCCTGGTATGGACATGTAATGAGAAGGGAGGATAGCCATGTATGTAAGAGGGTTCTAAATATGATGGTAAGCGGCAGGACCGGGAGAGGGCGACCAAAAAAAGTGTGGATGAATTGTGTGAAAGAGGATATGTGTATTAAGGGTGTGAATGTAGAAATGACAGCGGATAGAGTAAAGTGGCGAAAGGAAACATGCTGTGCCGACCCCACCTAGTGGGATAAGGGCAAGAAAACAACAGTATAGTTAATTACGGTATTGTTGTTGCATGCTTTCCGGCGAATACGGGTGGCAGCATTGATCATGAAATTAGAGACGCCGGTGAGACGTTTCCGCGGGAAAAAGTCTTCGTGTTAAATCGCGTCATAGCGGAGATTCATTCGAGTTGTATCAGTGGCTCAGTTAAGTGTTTATTGTGTGTCGTAAATCAGTGAATTATTTGTATAGTAAATTGTATTAAAGTATGTAGTGTGACATAACTGGTGTTCATAAGTTAAAGTACTATGGATTAAAGTGACCCATGTACGCGTTTAATTTCTATATTCTGTGAAGTCGGATAACAGTATTAATAAGTTGTTCCCCCCCCCCCCCCCGATGTTACCCGCGAAATAAACAGGTATGAATGTCAAATCTCTCAGTAAGCTTGTACCTGGATCCCGTGGGAACATGACTTTACACATTCTTAGTGCTAGCGTTAGTGTAACCATTATTACTTTACTTGTTGAATTTTAATTAAATGACTATATTTGGTTATTAGGCTGAGGTCTTTGTTATTATATTAGTAATATGTTTACATATGCTACTCCCGGTTTAATGCTATTCCGGAATTTTTTAGCGACGAGCGTGTTTGATGGACTTGTTAGTTTTGAGTAGAGAGTATTACAAGAAGGGGTTATAAGAAATGGCAGCGCAGGAGATTGTGGGACATTCTCAGTTTGTACTGGTGACAGTTCTCAGTTTGTATCAACGTCATCTATTAGTATTGTGTTTCAAGCCATTCAAAGTGTTTAATATGTCTGAGAATAAGAGAGAAAGGAAGCATAAAGCAGAGGGGCGTAGGGTTCTCTGCTGACATCGACATTAATCGCATCCATAATTTCGATACTGTGGGCGTTACTGGGTAATGTTGGTGCTATCAAACACTGTGTTAATTAACTCTGATTATAATCAGATTATGTTCAATAACTTAATGTTCCCGATATCAATTTACTCAAACTTAATAACATTAATAGCTAGGTACGCGACAGTTTCAATAGTCGATCGCTCCAGCGCAGCGTCACCCGAGACCTGCCGAGAGATGCGCGTCGCACTGCCACTATTGACTGTGTCCCACGAAGAATCTGAGAATAGTATTACCAACAAATTAGTGAGCGACTTTAAAATTTGTAAGAGATTACGTCGCGAAAGGATCCGAAAAAAGGATTTATTAATATATTTCGAATTTTAAGTCAATCGGCTAAATATTTTTTGAAAATGTGGCACTATGTGATTTTCACTTATATATCTGGATTGGATCTGGGCTAGTGAGAGTGCATGTTGTCTACGTTCAAAAGTAGCCAATGTGCTTTCTCAGTTGTTTGACTATCAAATTACGGTTCAGTAGTTTAGGCGTGAAAGCGTGACAGAGAATTACTATCCTATTTATAATACTACTGTGTCATTTACTACTACTCAAAAAAATGTAATGGACAAGATAGGATAAATTAAAATTAAAAAAAATGAAGTTAAAAGTGCTCGTGTACAAAGTACACATGTCAGAAGTGAAACTTCTTAGGCAAACAAATTTTAAGTCTTTTTTATATTTATACAAATCTAAAACTTTTGCTTTCAGAAAATGGAAGAATTAATACAAATAATTTATTGAAATCTCAAATGACGAATTGTAAATAAAAATGCCACGTGTTTTGTTTTTGTAATTGAATTTAAATTTTAGAATTTATTTTATATTTTATTAAATGACGAGTGGCAAGTTAAATGCCACATGTTGTTTGTATATAAATAAAATTACCTAACCTTGAAAGGAATGAGCATAAAAAACGCTGCTCATCTTTGTGACGTTAATCGATTGAATATGTGAATCAGATTTATATAGGGAAATAACAATAGGAATAGAGAAACTGGAATAGCATCCAATAACGGCTAACGTAACATCAGTGAATATTGACGAAATATCTACGTAAAGCCACCGCCCATAGTGACGCACAACCCTTTAAAGATAACTTAATATGTTATCTAGAGCGCTGTTGGTTGAAATTGCCTAATATAATCACTTTGTATAATATTCTTAATCTAAAGTAATATTATAAAGAGGAAACATTTGTGTTTTTGTTTGTAACGTTTCACACAAAAACAACTGCACCGATTTCAAAAATTTTTTCACCAAGAAAAAGATGCATTTCCACTGAGCGACATAGGTTATATTAATTTCTCACTTTACTTGCATTTGTACTTCTTTCGCCTTACGCGCGATGAAAAATAGCGCGATAAAAGCGCAGATGAAAAAGAAATTGCTGCTCATCATTCAAACCTAAAGTTGGGATTAGAAGAAAAGAAATAACAAGCATAGGCATTTAAACACACACACACAAACTCACCCACACATACACACACACACACACACACACACACACGCATACACACAGATCCTCCCCACACACGCAGACATCCTACTTCATTTTTGACGGCCTCGCTGGCGCAATGGTACGAGTATTCGCTTTGCTAGTGGAGGTCCCGGGTTCGATCCCCGGTAAGATGAATTTAGGAAATTGTATTTTCTAATTTGTCTGAGTCTGGACTGGTGGGAGGCTTCGGTCATGGCTAGTTACCACCCTACCAGCAAAAACGTACCGCCAAACAATGAAATTTGTGTTCCGGTACGATGCTGTGTAGAAACCGTAAGGGGTATATCGCCTCTTAACAGATTAGCGCGCTTCCATCTTAGACTGTATAATCACTTAACATCAGGTGAGATCACAGTCAAGCGCTTATCTGTCAGCAATAAAAAAAAATTATTACTTTCTCAAAACTTAATGTAACCCAAGGTGTGAAAAAATTAGTCCAAAAAATTAAACATTTAGACCTAAGATAACTCACCTACTATCAATATCTAAAACTTTATGCCCAGAACTCTGTCTTGATATAATTAGCACGCAGCTATAACCAGAATTTCTTGCATTTAAACCTCTTTAACCTTACAAAAGCTCAGATAAAAAAGCATTGCTGCTCATCAGCAGCAGCAAACCTAAAGTTTACAACACATGCTTACACACAGACCCCCCCCCACACGCGCATTCACGCACAAACACACATTTCTACATTTCTCACACGAATTACAAATTACATATTTACTAATCCTTATTACCTTCATGTATTATATTATTAACTTTTATATTATTTTCTTGTTTTTATTGTTTAAGTTACACTTCTTTTGGCGTGTAAGGGAAATATGATGAGAGTAAATTTTTACGATGCGTGCGCACACCGTCACAAAAAAGATTTTAATCTTGTTACCCCAAAAGAAGTATAAGAGGTAATTAAAAACTAAGTGAAGGGAATCGGTATATACGCGGGTGAAACCGCGGGGCATTAAAAAAAAGGTAGGTAGCAGCCCACTGCTGGGCACAGGCGTCCTCACTCCTAGGAGAGATGGTCCACTGCGGATTGGCAGGCATTGTACAAAAGCGCACTCTCTATTCCTTCACTCTCATAATCCGATGTGACGGGAATCCGACATTACCGGAGAGAGATGAGACGCAGGACCGACGGCTTAACGTGTTCTCCGAGGCACGGAGGTGGATCACACCGCCATCTTGCCATCTTCCCAACTTCGGGCAAATCGTAATAGAAAACTCAATATTGATTTTTGAATTGGCCCGTCCCGGGACTCGAACCCAGGACATCATATCTGCAGTCGAACATACTAACCACTAGACTAATAAAGAAAACCGCGGGGCATTGCTAGTATATAATAAGTTTTAGAGGTTCGTGTTAGATGGCATAGGGTTTTATTCCATTAAATATCACAATTAATGAAAAATATCACAAACAATATCAAATTCTACCGCAATTAGTTTTATTAAAGCAAATAAAACAGTTTTAAGCGTCTCATCTACTCGTTATCTTTCACTTGATCCGTAAGAAACACTTTGAAAAACTTTTTTAATCAAATGTCTTGAACATGCGTTCTAATATTTGCATTTCAAATGTTTTAATTAAACTTGTAATTGGCTATTTGTTTCCCACTGTGTCACCCGGACAGTTCTCTAGTTCCATTGAACCCCGTTCTTAGAGAGAGTGTACATAGCAAAGAGAATATGTATAGTAGTAAGTAAGTAAGTAGTAGCCCATTAACGTCCCACTGCTGGGCACAGCCCTCCTCGCTCAGACGAGAGAGGGTTTTTAGAGCTCTACTCGTATGCTCTACCACCACGCTGTTCCACGGGTGCGGTTTGGCATAGTACCCAAGTGTAGTCTCTCTTCCTTCAATCTTATAGTCCGACGTGATGGCTATCCGACACGACCAGAGAGAGAAATCAGGTGCAGGACCGACGGCTTAACGACGGTGGATCACACCGCCAACTTCCAAACTTCGGGCAAATATTGATAAAATCTTAATCGAAAACAATATCGATTTCGTATTGGATCTCATGTCTGTAGTCGAACATGCTAACCAATGAGGCAGCCGAATTGTAATCAATGGAACAATTTTGCAGATCTTTAAAGGAGTTACCATTCAGTTTCTTGCCGGTTTCTTTTCAGCAGAATAAACTTTCGCAACCAGTGGTAGATTTATTACCCACGGACAGACTACTGACTATTCAAAAGTGCTTTTTGAGCCTGCTTGAGTATAGAATATAGTTTTTTTGATTTTTAATCAGAATAAAATTACATTTTTTGAAAGTTATTTCTATTATTTTACAAATATAAGAATGTAAGACACCGACCCCAAATATAAGAATACAAAGAACACTATAAAAGAATACGCAATTATTTCTTACTCTATAGAGCATATTAATATATTTGTAAGTTTGTTTTGAAGGCGGTTCTTTTTTTGTAAAAAAATTGATTTATGTAGATATTAATACGTTCTATAATATTGTAGAACATTTTTTTGTTCTATCGTCAATAGTTTTCGCAGTGCACGCGATTGCAGATTTTTTGTGGCTATTTTTTCACTTTGGGTTACATTAATGCAGTTTTCTTAGGGATCCGTATTTATTTTGAGAATATTATATAGCCTATATGTTGCTCAGTGACAATGCAGCTTTCTAATGATGAAAAAGTTTTTAAAATTGGTTCAGTAGTTTTGTGTGAAAACATACATACATATATACATACATAAATGTATATACAACATTAGTTTAGATAAAAAGTTTTCTATAGATGGCTTTATACAATTTATCGCGAAATAAATTTCATTAATATTTCACATTCACAACAAGTTTAATGAAAATGTATTTGAACTTAATTGTTAGAAATCAGGTCTGTAATAGTTTAATAAAAAAAGTTAACAAAGCCTACTTAACGCAAACTAAGATAAATGATCTCTTAGAACAAAACTTGTATAAGTCATTAGTTAATGTGTCTCATCTTTCACCTAATACTAAACGAATGACATTACTCACGACTTTTGTTTACTTGTAAAAGAATACTATTTTATTAAGTTATCTAAAAGTTAATTGGCTTGATAGACTATAAACATATTGTCAAAACATTATCATTCTACATATATTACAAAAAAGAGCAATATGTACATTATATCAATCAGGATCTGGAGCTTTCTTAAGAGAAAAATTCAATGAAATATCAATTCCCACAATACCATCGCAATATAATATTTTATATATCCGTAATAATATTCATTTATACATTAAAAAGTGCAAAACACACAAGTTTAACACAAGAATTATGAATGCCATATTTTAGAGTGAAGAAGGTTCAGAAATCATTTGTCGGGTTGAGCAAAAGCCTTTTAAATGAGATTTTCCTCCACGTAATTTTAAGAAATATGTTAAAAACGTCCTTTTACAANGACGATTCAAAAGTGCTGTAATATGCCTACTTGAATAAAGATATTTTTGATTTGATTTGATTTGATTTGAAAAACTCTACAAGGAATGTTAAAAAATGCTAATAAAATGAGAACTAAATAAAAAGGAAGCAATACTAAAGTAAATTGCTCTTAAGGGACTATCAGAATGAGGCCACAGAATCAGAAAAATTCTCACAAGTTTCTAAATTTGTTTAACAAAGACCTTATCCTATTATTGGTACCATGTTTAGACAAATTCGTGCGACAAAGTGGCAAAATAAAAGTTTTGTCTGCCTGCTTCCTAAAGACAGTAATATAATATAACTATCTGATCCGGAAAACTTTGTACTGCCACAGACTCAATAAAAGCTGAATGAGAATTGCAGAATGTTTCAACTTTAGTAAAAATGTGGCCAAAACTTAACCGGAACAAAAAGAATACGTAATAAATAAAAACAACCCGCTTTTACGCTCAGTTTCTCGCCATAATCATAAACTATTATAGTTGTGATCAGAAATTGTTGGTGGTTAATGTCATATGTAAAAAACAAATGAAAAAAAAAACAATAGTATTAATATAAATTTAATTTGATTTCTAAACGACGGAACGTACATCAAACGTTTAACGTTAAAAAACAAAAAAGATGAAACTAAATTTAATTAGACTACTGAACGATTTTTTAATTGAATTGATTTCTAAATGACAGGACGAATAGAAAGTGTTTGACAGGAAGGAATAGTTTCTAAGGAAAAGCGAAATTGTTGTTTTTACTATAATCCAAGCATTTTTTTATATTTACTTACAATTTAAACCTTCCCAGGACTTCCATGAATAGTTCAAAACTGAAATTAGCCTCATGCCGAAGCTCAGAGAGAGGGCTATGCTCGGAGTTTCTTTACGTGATTGAATCAGAAATGAAGAGATCCGTAGTAGAACCTGAGTCACCGACATAGTCCTACGAATCGCGAACCTGATGTGGCTTTGGGCGGGGCACATAGCCCGAAGGACCGATGGACGTTGGGGGCCGAAGGTGCTGGAGTGGCGACCCTGCACCGGACGACGGAGTGTAGGCAGACCCCCCACAAGGTGGACCGATCAGGCCTTGTGGACGTCATTACGTGAGACCTATGTCCAGCAGTGGACGTCCATCGGTTGAAGCGACGACAACGAAAATTACCCAAATCAATCCACCCGTTCTCGAGATTTATCGAGACTAACGAGCAACAATTGATTTTGAAATATATATAGATAATATTTTAATTATTTCAAGTAACCAAGACTCATTTTTTTAGAAAGAGATAAGAGTCTTTCATCAAAGAGTTTACTTATCTATGGAACAATCACTGACCTTTTAGAATAATATCCTCTTAAAAATGAAGTCAATGCTATATTTGTACAAACAAAATCACTCATTTTTGTTGTAAATGTATAATTTAAAAAAAAAGCAGGCCATATTTTGTTCGGTTGTTACAATTGTTTGTACAAATTATCAAAATTGAAATCTTCTTATTTTATGACAAGATTTGTTCAAACTTCCATTAGCATTTTGTCTGCCCTTAAATAAAGTGTAAAAGGAATGGCGACGCTTTTTTGGGTGTACTCGTACTTTATTTGTCCTTATAAAGAAATTTCAAGATAAAACAAGACATGAATATTCTGATGAATGAACGTAACACATATTGAGCTTGTAATTAGGCTGCTACTACTAAAACGAAGGGCGATGGGTAAAGTACCACCAGTAAATCACTCACGTTTTATTTTGAAGTCAAAAGGGTTATACTGAAGGATTTTGGAAGACAACTAAGATATGCTAGTTGTTGGGATAAAGGAGACTATTATTATTATTAAGTTGATAATTATATGGGCAGCATCGCGAGTTAATTTTACTGAAGCAATAAATATGATCGGAGCGTGATTTCTAGACGTAGTTGTGTTAGCTACCTGCAACAATATGTGTCGCATGATGTAGCCCCTTTGGGACGAGCGAGGTATTTGAGAAACGGCGACGACGCCTACCCATTGCTACGTATATAAAGTTATTATTTAATGCATCTCATGATATAATATTCTACACTATTTATACAATATCCACTGTTGCCACTACACTATCAAGGAAATTGTTGTGAGGATACCATCGTAAATTAGCAATATTATGTTGCTGTGAGTGTCTCAACCGACACTTGAGATACTCATTCCCTTATTTGTATAAATAAGTATAATAAAAAAACTATACGACACTTCTACATTAGACAATCGATCAATTAGAACGCAAAAAGTAGAAGTTTTAAGTTGTTAGAAATCAGGTCTGTAATAGTTTAATAAAAAAAGGTAACAAAGCCTATTTAACGTAAACATAATTGATCTCTTAGAACAAAACTTGTATAAGTCATTAGTTTGTCTCATCTTTCACCCAATACTAAACAAACAAGAGGTGAATCGAATGACATTACTCACAACTTTTGTTTACTTGTAAAAGAATACTATTTTATTAACTTATCTAAAAGTTAATTGGCTTGATAGACTATAAACATATTGTCAAAATATTATCATTCTACATATATTACAAAAAAGAGCAATATGTACATTATATCAATCAGGATCTGGATCTTTCTTAGGAGAAAAATTCAATGAAATATCAATTCCTACAATACCATCGCAATATATGTTGAATAATATTTTATTTATCCGTAATGATATTCATTTATACAGTAAAAAGTGCAAAACACACAAGTTTAACACAAGAATTATGAATGCCATATTTTAGAGTGAAGAAGGTTCAGACATCATTTGTCCGGTTGAGCAAAAGCCTTTTAAATAAGATACCCAAATCACTGTTGTGTTTTACTCCAAATAATTTTAAGAAATATGTTAATAACATCCTATTGCAAAAGGCATATTATAATATTGAAGATAATTTAAGCGACAAGATGTTTGGACTTGATTCCAGTTGTACATGAGAGCTAAACATATTGTAACTTATATTTAAAAGAGTAACCGCTGAGTTTCCAAATCAACTTTCAAACTTCCAAACCAAATCAACTTTCCAAACCGATGGTAAATTTGTTACCAATAGACAGACTAATGACGATTCAAAAGTGTTTTTTGAGCCTACTTGAAAGAAGAATATATTGATTTTGAGTTGAATTGATACGTAAAATTTTTGATTTAACTCAGTTCTGTAGTTTTCACATGAACACGCAAGTAAAGATTGTTTTACACCTTTAAAGATAAAACTTTTACAAACATTGAATTTTATTTTCATTTATATCGAATCAATAGCCTAAAAATAAGTTTCAAGCTTCAAGCTCTAAATATGTGGATACTATCTTCCTTTATAATCTTTTTCGCATCAAAAAGTAGCGTATGTATCAGGCTGTTAGATTATTTGTGTATTAAATTTCATGTAAATCGTTTCTTTAGTTTTGGTGTGAAAGCACGACAGACAAAGTAACTTAGACGTACCGCCAAGCACGAGATTAGTGTTCCTGTATGATTCTGTGTAGAAACCATAAGAGGTTAATTGCCATGTACCAGATTAGCGTGCTTCCATCTTATGACTTACCATCAGGTGTGGTCACAGATCAGCAATTAGAAAAATGAATCGAATCCAGAACTTCGACGGGAGTAAACTACTTAAATAAAGATATTGTTCCCGTTTCAAATTTCCTTGATTGGACTGGAAGATTTTAGTTTAATTCAATTTACATATTGATAAGTCTTTTGTACAGATGACAGATTTGAATATGGCTTCATTTAACTGTAATTTATTTTAGAGAGTATATTTTGAAGAGTTAATCTCAAGAACTACGGTGCTTGTAGACAACGTACCTTTCGACGATTGCTAACGCTTAAGAATGTATAGGAATGACGTTTCATTTTTCGATATATTTCGATGTGAAACGTCAATCCCATAAATTATTAAGCGTTAGCAATCTTCGAAAGTGAGGTTGTCTAAGAGCCCTGGGCCTCTAGACAACGTTTCTTTTGAAGATTGCTAACGCTCAAAAAATGTATGAGAATGACGTTTCTTATCGAAACTAATCGAAAAATTAAACGTCATTCCCATACATTTTTTGAGCGTTAACAATCAAATTATCTAAGTCTAGAGGCCAACGACTATGCTTAGTTTACTATAATGTCTATTGACTCACCCTGTTCTTAAATTATTGCTTAAAAACACTACACTATATTGTGTCACTGCGCTTTCGCTAAGTCAAAAGGTTTTGTTCTTTTAAGTCTTCTCTTTGTCTGTGTGATAACCAGAAGTTTAGCAGCTTCGGGATTTACGTGATGGCCAAGTCTTTGGTGATGAGCTATGGCAATTCTTTCGATGTAATTATAAACAAGCTCTAGATTTAGGTGGAGATTGCTAGGTTTGGTACATCCTCAATTGTTAAGAATATGAGCGAAAGGAATATATATACTGAATTTCAAGTCCATCGCATGGATAGTTTTCGGGAAAAATATTTCAGAGGAAAGGTCAAAAATTGACTTCGTGAATGGACTAAATCTAAGCTAAAATTCAAATCAATCGTAGGCTTCCAATTTTCGATTGAAAGTCTAGAATCTAGACCTAATCTTCTTCAATTAAACAGCCAGTACGGTCACTGTCCCAATTAACAAGTTAAACGAATAAATTAGTTGAAAAACAAGTAGGTAGGATAAAAACAAATGTTATCTCACATTCGGAAGGTCGGGGTTTGACCCCCAGATATCGTTTGGTGTATGCAGCGTGATTTTTTTGTCACGATTTCAATGTTTATGTCGTAACTTGTGTGGTCAGTTGTGATGTTCAAAACTGTACTTCCGTAAGTGTTTTATATATAATACAATATAAATATTATATAATAAAATTCGAGTATTCAGTTTAAAAATAGCAAAGGAACTCTCAGCATCTTTTTCAAGTGAAATTTCTTTAGGCGCATGAAACGCGTGATAGCGTCACGAAGATTTTAATTTGGCATTCGTCCTTTAATGATTTATATACGATTTTTCCTAAAATATAAAATATTTCATAAATTCTCTTTTCTAAATAGTAAATTCAAAAACAAAATTTATTTAATCATTTCTAATATCGACAAAAAACACGTGATATTTTTATTTACAATACGTCATTTGAGATTTAAATAAATTACTTGTGTTAATTTTCGACACTTGATATTTTAACGATAATTATATTTCATTAAATTCCTATAATATCTTCCTTTTTTCCCTCCGTCTAAGTCTCGAAAATCTAAAGTTTTAGTTTGTATAAATAAAAACAAGACATAGAATTAGTTTGTACGCACGCACTTTTAATTTCTGTTTATGAAATGTTAATTTATATGACAAAATTAAAGTGGCTCATTTTTTAAACTAAAACCCAATTAAATATAAAATTTGGTTAATTTAAATTGATAAAAATGCTTGTCCAAAATAATATAATAAATAAAAATAAAGTGTGCTATGAACACGTAAAGGGTAATAGTTTCTATATAAAATATCGGGGCTTTCCCCTCCGCCGCGAGCGATGAGTTACAGTCCTTACATAGCGTAATAAATTCTTTGATCCTTTAGCTAACTAGTGGTGTAATTGAATTTCTGGTGGAGGTGATAGATATGTAGCTACAACACCAAACTGTACCCCCGATTTTGTCATCATTTGTATTATCTGATTGTCTCCTTATGGATACGATTTTAACGACATATTCAAAATAGGGAGTTAAATAGATCAATTTAGACAGACATTGTACAAACATTGAATTTTTACTTATTACAATCTCTATTAATTGCACTACAATCCACGATAAGCTTTCTATATGTATTTATATCCATTCAATGTAACATGTATGTATATTTCTTTATTAACGCTGCCTATCTTCTCTATACCTTTTACGAAGGTCTGAGCAACCCCAAAGTTGTCCCGAAAACTTCACACTAAATTTTGTATTTGTTCTTTTTTCTGTAGTGTTCAATAAGGCTTACATCTATTATCATTTCAAAACAGAGTACAGTCCTGCTCTTGATAAGACCAAACATAAATTATATACATACGTAGCATCACGTCTCATTCCCATAGGGGTAGGCAGAGACCACGTCATATCTCTTTTGCTTCTTTCATTCTCATTAAACCTTTCATACAAGTTCGCCGGTTTTGAGTATATGACCTGGCCCTTATTAGAAATGTCCTCGATTTGGTCCAGGAGCGTTCGCCTTGGTTTACCCTTTCTAACTTTCCCATTCAAAGTCCTTTTTGTCAGTCTCCATTCATTCATTCTCTCTACGTGCCCAAACCATCTAAATATTCCTTTCTCAATCCCATTTCTCTTCTTGATAGGAGCACTAACATGGAAGTTAAACAATACTATAATCCCCGACTAACGAGTCTATTACATGAGCTTTTTGTAAAGTAGAATCTTAGACACTAGTTCGCAATGTGCTTGCAAATACGTAGTTTAAATACGTATTTTTATGACTTTATCGTGTTCAAAGTGCCCTTTAATCAAAGCATATATATAATCTTTGAAAGTCCTCCTTTGATGCCAAAAAGTACGCTTTGTTTGTACGTAATATTCAAGACGTTTCAAATTACCTAATATATTGAACAGGGTTCTTAACTCTTGAGTGTAATGGAAGAAAATACGCTAATTAAAGAAATGCTCGTGATATAATTCAATACAGATGAAATTGAATTGATATTGAAAATATTGTATATATTAATATTTTACATTTGAAGAGTTTAACAGTATTTATATATAGAGGGACGCAATAATTTGACATAACTTGACGTGTCTTATCATAGATAGGTAGATAATATGGTTTATTGAACACTACGCTAAAAATAGATGTAAAATTACTTTTTGTGTGCAATTGGGCGGTCTTATCGCTCTTTAGCGATCGCTTTCAGACAACCCTGGCGTTATGGAGACTGTCAAAGTAAGGAGAACTGTCAAAGTAAGATAAGTGGTGTGTATAAATGAACAGGCATACAATTACTGAATTTATTATTATATATATATTATAAACATAAAAACAAACCAAATTAAATCATCGATGTGAGAACGCATTCCAATATATTTATTGAATTTTACGATTACTTTTAAGATATTCATTTAAATTAAATATATAGCATAAGACATAATAATGTGTATGAAATGCTTGTTCATCTTCTTAACAGCTCTGACTACTTGGCATTGTCCACTTTTCGAGAAAATTAATTGGGTATAGTTAACATTCCGTAAAGATACTGATAGACGGGCGCAGGACTTTGTTTTATCTATACTAAAAGATTGATAGATGTATACTATATTGAACACCACAAAAATAGGACAAAACAAAAATACAATAACTTAAAATTAACTAAATTTAGTGTGCAATTGGGCGGTCTTATCGCTAAATAGCTCTTCCAGACAACCTTTGTGGTTAGAGAGACAGTCAATGAAAAGAGAGAGAAGATAGGTGGTGTTACAATATAAATAGACATACATATATTATCTACATACATAAAGATATTTATAATAATATAAATACTTACATACATATAGTAAATACATACATACACATAAATAAATATATGTATATACATACACCCACCCAGTCATCGTTGATAACTCAGCTCTCGAAATTGTCGACGAGTACACATACCTGAGACATATAATCCAGCTAGGTAGGTCCAATTTTGAGAAGGAGGTCAACCGCCGAATCCAACTCGGTTGAGCTGCGTTCGGGAAGCTACGCCGCATATTTTACGCCATAACCCTCAGTGCCTGAAGACCAAAGTCTTCGAACAGTGCGTGTTGCCAGTGATGACCTACGGTTCTGAGACGTGGTCGCTGACTATGGGCCTCATGCGGAAGCTCAGAGTCACTCAGCGTGCGATGGAGAGGGCTATGCTCGGAGTTTCTCTACGCGATCAAATCAGAAATGAGGAGATCCGTAGCAGAACCAAAGTCACCGACATAGCCCTACGAATCGCGAACCTGAAGTGGCAATGGGCGGGGCACATAGTCCGACGAACCGATGGACGTTGGGGTCGGAAAGTGCTGGAATGGCGACCCCGCACTGGACGACGCAGTGTAGGAAGACCCCCCACAAGGTGGACCGACGATATAAGGAGGATCGCCGGTAGCCGCTGGAGCCAGGCGGCACAAGATCGGGTCTTGTGGGCATCATTTCGTGAGACCTATGTCCAGCAGTGGACGTCCATCGCTTGAAGCGACGATTCATAATATTTACCATCTCCTGTAGCTCAATAGCAGATGATGCAAGTATTACTTGATCATCAGCGTAGAGTAAACATTTGATGAGTTATTCATTCAATATTAACACATATACACTAGAACACACACACTAGAACCCTCATAGAGAGATTTTAATGTTTGAATTATGATTACCGCACACCCCATATGTAGATAACGTTGACCCTGTGGTCAACCTGTGGTGTGGTGTGACCCTCATTCCTCACTACTCGCTCGTAGGCCTTTCATAAATCTATAAAAGCGCAATAAACTTTTTGGTGCTTAGGCCAGTAGAAGTAAAGTAGAAAATGAGGACTATATAATATGTATACCAATAAACATGCATACTATATTCAGCGAATAAATGTTTTGATTTGATTTGACCGCGTTCAGAACTACAGGTTCTATTCGAAAAAATATTTTATTTAACAAGTAAGGGTCCGTTCAGATAGCCCGGCTCGGACAGAAAAGCAGATTTTGATCGCGATTGAAATGGAGTTCTATATAGTAAAAATAAGGTGGACTTTTGTTATTGAGAATTCCTGAACAAAAGAGGTGAAATGTAAAAATATACCTTATTTCAACTATCCAACACTATTTAAATCGCGATCAAAATCTGCTCTTCTGTCCGAGCCGGTCTATTTGAACGGACCCAAAGATTATAGGCTACATACCATTACGCTGCCTCATTGGTCTAGTGGTTAGCATGTTCGACTACAGACATGAGGTCCTGGGTTCGAGTCCCGGGTCGGGCCAGTTCGAAATCGATATTGAGTTTTCGATTAAGATTTTCTCAATATTTGCCCGAAGTTGGGAAGTTGGTGGTGTGATTCACCCCCGTGCCTCGGAGAGCACGTTAAGCCGTCGGTCCTGCGCCTGATCTCTCTCTCCGGTCGTGTCAGATTGCCGTCATGTCGGACTATGAGAGTGAAGGAATAGAGAGTGCACTTGTGTACTATGCCTGCCAATCCGCAGTGGAGCAGCGTGGTGGGTCTGTGCTCTAAAAACCCTCTCTCACATGAGCGAGGAGGCCTGTGCCCAGGTGTGGGACTTTAATGGGCTGCTACTTACTTACTTTTTTTACCATTACGCTGAGTTCAATAGGAGGCAGTTCTTTATTCCTTTTGAGAACTTCTTCTGCGCTGCGTAAACGGTTAAACTTTCGCAAAAGTCATGTATGACAGAATTGTTCCCCTTTAAAAGTTCTAAAAAAAAGTCTATTGCAGTATATGTCTATCATTTAAGGTTGACTCACTATAATCCTTTTTATACTGCCGTTATATTGTAATATAGGCATCCTAACGTAAGAGGTTACCAATTAGCCTCACCTCTGTCTTTTACCGCAAACAAAACCGAGTAACAATAGATATCGTTTTGAGAACATTGATTTTGAATCTATATTTAGTTAACAAGGCTTTTAAGGACCAAAATGATAATTTTCCGATGACGAAATTAACGAAATTAGTTTATTTATTATTTATTTAATAGACACACCAACAGACCATTATGACAACATTAACAATAAGAATATTAGTATAAGTATGAGACCGACACAATGCTCCTTTTACATGGGTATACAACATTTATAATCAGTAAGCATTATTTAAAAATTATTGAATGATAGCCTTAATCAAAATAAAAATTTAGTTACTTAATTTGGAATATTATTGGAGATTATTGGAAATTATTTAGATACATATATTCTATAATATAAAAATGAATCGCAAAATATGTTGGTAAGCGCATAACCCAACAACGCCTGGGTCAACTTTCCCAATTCTTTTTTTAAATGTTCGTTGAAGTCCAAGGATAGTTTTTACAGCGAGAAAACTTTGAATAATTGCAAGGAAAACCTCCTAACACAGCCCTTTCTGTTTCCCATGTAAACGTTTTTCTAAGTTAGATGTAAAGTCAATTTGACCTTTATTCAATAAAGTTCATAATAAACTTAAAGGTACTCACTGTTGTCTGAGCAATGTAGGTGTTTTCCTAACGTCAAAGAGTCACTTTGCACTTTGTACAAAGTTCAAAATCAATTGAATAGTCACAACCCGACCAAACTGAATAGTCACAAAATGTAAGTGATCATTCGTGCTGCCGTAATTTCATTTCGAAAATCATTCGTAAAACTGAAATCTGCAGCATTTTAAATCTTTTTGACTCAACGAAGTCTGTTAGGTTTCGAATGTCGTTTAAATTATTGTACATTTTTTTTGTTCGGAATGTGTTTGGCTGTTTAACCTACTGGTTTTTACAGCGTAACCGGAATGAGGACTGGCTCTTATGGAGGCCGCCATTATTCGAGTGCGAGCCCTGTAAAGGGCTCGCTCTCCGGGGAAACGCCGCTCCAAGGGCGTCTCCTGCAAGACCGAGCCTCGGCTTGGAGCGACGTTATCGCTGATTCATACCTGAAAAGGGCAATATTAGAAGCGCCCCCAGGAACGTGGGTGAAGTCCACGTCCAGGTGACGTCAGAAATCGGGGACCTCGACTCCGCCGGCGGAGTCGCTGTGTATCGTTTGTATGAGTGTCTGTCCCTACCTGGTATAGTAGATTGTCGATTGTTATCGGGTCGTCGGGTTCGTTAAGGACATATTTAGGCCGTCTCTTCCTAGGCGGAACGTTGAGAGGGATCCTATAAGAGGCCGCGTTAACCAATAGTGGTTTCCTATGATTGATTGCTCTCTCGAAATAATTTTCGGAGAGCTCTTTGAAATGACTCTTTATCGTGGGGAGTTCTAAGTCCCTATGTAGATCGACATTTCGTACATACCAGAGGCAACCCGTGGCCATCCTCATAAACTTATTTTGGAGCGTCTGCAGACGGGCCAGTCTGCGCTCTGGCACGTGTGCAAATACGACGCTGGCGTATGACATAATGGAGCGGATGCAAGTTTTGTAAAATGTCATCTTGTAGCGAAGTGACATCATGATCAGGGAGCTTAATGTACGGCTGTTTAAGGAGGATATTTGCCTAAGTTTAATTTGGAGGAGTGTGTAAAGAATGATTTTTTTATGGCATTTCTTGGGGTACACCTGGGGACGTTGATGTTGATTTGATCCAACAAGTCAGGACAGTCTAGACTGTTGTGAATAATTTTGTGAAGGGTCAGCGACTCAGCGACTAGTCTACGCTTTTCTAGTGTTAGAATGTTGAAATAGTTTGCTCTATACTGGCAAGCATTATTTTTAAACGCTAGGTATCTCGCAAAGGAACGTTGAATTCGCTCTATCATTGCAATATATGTTTTATAATGCGGAGTCAATACTGAGACTGCATATTTTAGTTTGCTAATTGAGGCACTATTAAGCGTAAAGAAATGATGCCAAGGGAATATAGTTATCCTGAATCACACTGTTCACAGTTATGTATAATATTATATTTTATTAATTGCTGATTCACGCAACTTGGTATTGCGATTAAAAATGAGGGGTGGAGGTAGTAAGCGGGAGTTGATTCTTGGCGCTTCTGTTATCCGTCGCAGAAGGCAGGGTGCCAGAAGGCGTAGCTTTGCGCCCTCCTCCCAGAGCCTTAAACATCATATTGGATGTGGATAGAGTCGCTGGCGTTCCAATTCAGCATGATGAGGGACCACTGGGCTTTAGTGGGTATTCTGGCCTTTACAGTAAGTCCCGACTCATCGGGGTGTGTAAAAGCATTTTCCAGCGATAAGTTTTGGCAGAGCTCAATAACAAACACTGTGACACGCGATTTTAATATCGACGCTGGAAAACAAACACGTACCCCCTAAAATATAGTTTTCACAAAACTTTAGGACGTCGCTAAAGTCAATCTGTTTAGCAACAAAATATAAAGTATCCAAAAATGATGTTCTGATGAAGATGTTTGGATTTGCGGGTTACTACGTGATTGTTTTCTAGCGTGGATATTACTCTACTCTGTAACAGTGTCGAACTGTGATATACGCAACATTACTAAGCCCATTTGGTTATTTTTTCTTTCTGCAGGTTTTGTTTCTACTTAGGACATACGATAGCTTTCATCTTATAACAAAAAAGTGATATTGTATTTTATAACTTACCTATCAAAAAGTGTCACTTTCCGCCTAAACTGAATGTGAAAACGAAAGCGCGGAACAAGCGATAGAGTGGCACAATCACCCTAAGCGTTCGGCTTGTGAATCATCTATCTCTCTTCCACCCTATCGACCGAAACGTCGTAAGAAAACATTGACAAGTAACTTTATCATCCATAAATCGACTTTACAGACAACTTTTTTTTAACAGAGAGATCGTATCCCACGTTGAAATATACGCAGACGAAGTTTTGTGCGTTAGCTAGTTAAAATATAAATATAAATTCGGAAAACAGCTTCATATATTTCACTCGATAGCATAATATATATTGGCTTCCTACACTTGAATGTTATTTGCTCGCATTTTCAACGACAAGGACGACTCCTTCCTTTGACAGGGACCCTTTATTGAGAGAAATCCGCTTTTGTACAAGAAATCTGTATTGATAAATAAAATTTAAGTATCTGTGGTATATAATAAAGGCATTCACTTAAGACACTCATCGTGTTTTGAATGTTAGTATTAAGCATTGGATAACTAACATATCCGTTATTTTCTACTTTACTAATAAAATAACAAGTAACGAAAATAACTGCATTCCACAAAAGGGTTATTTAGTTATTGTCAAGATTTCAAAAGCAGTTAGAGTTATTTTAGAATGTGTGATAGAGAACAATGACATTACACGGTATTCTACAAGAATTTCATTGGCAGATAGCTGATGTTACAGAAAATCTAAGTTCCCGGTTGTGACAACCGCTTTGTCATACCCCGTGGAAATATGAGAAAATCGGTTATTTATCGGATTGAATTGTCAATTTAAACCTCTGTCGAACCCAGGTAAATCAACAAAATTCATCCATTTTGGAGGAGTTCTGTCTCATACTCAAGAAGATTAAACTTATCTACTTGGATGGATTGATTTTGATGAGATTCTCATGGATAGATAGCTTATATTATACTTTGATGGCCTTGCTAGCGCAATAATGCGAGAACTCGCTTTGCTAGCAGTGGTTCAATGTTTTAGGAAATTGCATTATTTAATTTGTCTGAGTCTGGATTAATGGGAGGCTTCGGCAGTGGCTAGTTGCCCTCCTACCAGCAAAAAGATATTGCCAAGTGAAAGATTTGTGTCCCAATATTAAAAGAACTACTATAAGTACTATATAGAAACTATAAGAGATAAATTGCCGATTAACGCGCTTCCAACTTAGACTGTATTTCCACGGGACCGGGAAAGCTTCAACAGGGCTGGTTATTTATTCATGTTTGGTCATTATTATGTCTAAATCGAAACACCAAGCAAATATATAAACCACATTAAACCCTCGGGAATTTATGGGGAAGACTTCGAACATTGCAAAATTTCGATACCAGACAAACAAGGTCATTGTAATCCGAATGTCAACGGTCAAAACCAAAGCGCCCTAATCCAAATAATGCTAAAGTCGTAACAGCAATCAACTTATTTCTTATTTACATAGTATATTTATTTAGGATTTTATGTATGTAAACGTATATGTATTAGTATGTAGAATTATTTTTATGTGTGTGTATATTTTTTAACGAACACCACCTACCCTCCTTACTTTAAATAATCTCCCTAACCCCAAGATTGCCTGGTAGAAATCGCTAATAAGCGATAAGGTCGCCTATTTGTACTACTCGCTACGTTTTGTTTCGTGTATTATTTGTATAATGTTGTGGTGTACAATAAAGTATATTCTATTCTATTCTATTCTATTCTATATTTCAAAATAAGAATCGCGGACTGCAAATTATTATTTCCCATCTTAAAAAACTCCTAAATGTTTTCGTAAAGCAAAAATAAACATTCAAAGCAGATAATTTAAGGTCATTTAAAAATTAAGTGATGATACTACACTATTTGCTGCGAACGAACCTGAAATGACAGAATGTGAGTAGCAGCTTAGGCCTCAACATAAATAAATTAAAAACCAAGATTATGGTGGTAGATCGCGTGAGCTCCTTGGAGTGGACTGGAACACTCGGCCTCCAGACAGTGGAAAATTACATCTATCTCGGCTCCAACATCAGTAATAATGGCTCATGTGAAATCGTTGTAAAGAGGATTATCGGAATGGCCAAAAACGTCATGTTTCTGCTCAATAGAACTTAGAAAGATAGGCGTATATCTCTTAAAACTAAAATGATATTACTACGAACCCTCGTCTTTTCAATATTTGTCTATGATGCTGAAACGTGGACCTTGAAATAAAGGAAAAAAAATACAGGAAACAGGGTGATAAGTGATAACCCTGGAAAGCTCGTGATAACTGAAAAAGCTAATGGTAAAAGAGCAAGAGGTTGGAGCCAAATGCATTGGTCCGATCTGATCCACACCACATTACAAACTTCCGTCTACGATGCCTTACACGCCGCGGAGAGAAGAGGCAAATAGCGTTCCATTATGCAAAGAAAATTGCTCATCATAAGTGGTTGTCACGACCCTCAAATTTGAGGAAATGCATCAAGGAAGAGGAAAAAATAATCATGTACAAAATACCTACTAAAAAGGAAGCTATAAGGAATATAGGAAATAATAATTTGTCACCTATTGTGTATATTCAGTTTATGATACACCATATTTTTTTGATTTATTTTTATGATGTCACGGAACACCACATATCACAAGTCGCATTGTAAGAGGTGATAATGTTAAACGTATATATTTCATAACTAATAGATGAGAATTTTTTCAAAATCAAAGTAATCTTTATTCAAGTAGTTCAAAAAGCACTTTTGAATTGTCATTAGTCTGTCCATTGGTAACAAATCTACCACCTGAGAATGTTGAATTCTCTGTGAAGAAACTAGCAAAAAACTCAACAGTTCCTCTATTAAATATAGTCTTGTAGGTTACAATGTGTTAAGCTTTCACGTGCAACTGGAATCAAGTCTAAACATCTTTGTCGTTTGAATGATCTTCAACATTACAATATGCTTTTTGTAAAATAATTTTATTACAATTAACCATGATAACATTATATCGAACCCTAACATTAATACAGAAAAAATAAAAATAATTAAAATGCGCCATCAGAAGCAAATGGACAGGTGCCCATAAGGCTTGTAGCGTTACCTCTTTGGACAGCGATACTTATACGCTGTCCGAAGTACTACCCGGCCTTAGGGTCACGGGTGACATCAACTAAGTGAGATGAAATTTCTTTCAAAAGGCTTTTAGCATCAGGACTCCACGGTCCCAATGTCTCCACGTCAAAAGGCACAAATATGTATTCTAAAGTAAGGCTCTCATATTTGCGCCTCTTGGCATTTTCAGCTAATAACGCCCCCGCTCCCACTGATTTGGAAGTAGCGTCAATGTACGATGTTGCAAACGTATCAACACATGTAGCATCCCACACCAACTTTATTCAAGGAATCAACGACGTAACACCAGGTCTTTTACCATCATCACGTGCAATTCCATTCGGCTCGAGAATAGCCGGCACGTTAATAGTGACAAGAGTCCTTCTGATTCTTCTTTAAAACTATGCGACGGTAAACCCAACAGTGATCGGGTACCTTATTAAAATGCGTATGCACAACACAACAAATGATTTTTGAACCTTTTTCACCCTAAAATAAGCCTTTAGAAGTTTGTATTTCTTTTCTTGTATTTAAATCAGTTGTATTTTGACCATATTTAATTTAAATTATAGGTTTGAACATTATTCCAGTTCTATTGTCAAAGTTTTTACTTCAATATTCACATATATGTTCAATAAATGGAAAAATAATTTATTGAAACAAAAAAACCATTCGAAAAATATGGGTGACCCCTAGTTTCCATAAATATATGTATTAAAACTAAAATCTTTGGTTTGGTCACTTTGCTTCAGAATGTGTGAGATGTCGTTGTGTGTTATTCGACATCGTTAGTGTTAAATGCTATCGGAAATCAAGAGTGTCAAAAACAACTGCCGACTGTCATGACATCACGTTTGTTGTTGTTTTTCATTGTCTGTAAATAATGAGCAGTTTGTTTTGCTTTTTAATGATAACGGAGCATTCGTAATAATTGGTGGCAAAGGTCTAAAGTGAAAACTTTATTGAACAATATAGCCATGTTATAAAAGCGTAAAAAAACAGTAAATGCGTTAATACTTCAATTTACTGCCTCATTATTCGGCTACAGATATGAGATGGTAAGTGATGATACAGTAACCCTAAAATGGAAGCGCTAATCTGGTAAGAGGCGATATACCCTTTATGGTTTCTACACAGTATCGTACGGGAACACGGATCTTTTTGTTTGGCGGTACGTCTTTGCTGGTTGAGTGGTAACTACGGCCGAAGCCTCCCACCAGTCCAGATTCAGACAAATTTTCTGTCAGGAAATTGTCAGTATTTATCCGAACTTATCTAGTTGGCGGTATGCTCCACTCCCTTGCTTCAAAGAGCATGTTAAACCGTCGGTAATGTGTTTAATCTCTCTCCGATTATGATGGATTCCCGTCACATCCCACTGTGAGAGTGGAGGAGTAGAAAGTGAACTTGTGTACTATCCCTGCAGACCCGCAGGTGGCGGGTCTACGCTCTAAAAACCCACTCTCTTGTGAATGAGGAGGCAGCAGTAGGGCGATAAAGGACTGCTACTTACTTTTTTTTCTTTTAAATAGTTTTGTTCTGAATATTTTATTATATCTTAATCTTAAACTTCATTTCGATCACATCAATCACATTTCGACAGGGATGTGTTGCGTCACAATGGCTGTTCAACCTATTCATGGATAACTGTTTGACAACTTTAAAAGAAAGTATGTATGGGTTAAGAATGAATTACTCATCAAATGTTTACTCTGCGCTGATGATCAAGTAATACTTGCATCATCTGCTAATGAGCTACGGGAGATGGAAAATATTATGAACGAAGCTTTAAAAAGGAGAGGAATGAAAGTGAATATTATGCTTATGCTATAAAGTTATGCTTTTGAAAGACATAAATCTATGATGAATGGCAATTTTTTGAACAAATGGAAGAGGTGAAAGAATTTGTATACTTGGGATCTAAATTTACAAAAGATGGAACATGTGAAAGTGATATTGAAAGGAGAGAGAATGCAGGGAATATGGTAAATGGTGCTGTGAACGCCTTTATGAATAGCCAGATGGTGTCTCAAATGGCCAGACTGACTGTGCATGCAGGAGTGTTGGTGCCAACACTTATGTATGGTAGGGAAGGTAGGGTGGCANGAAAGACATGAATCTATGATGAATGGCAATATTTTGAACAAGTGGAAGAGGTGAAAGAATTTGTATACTTGAGATCTAAATTTACAAAATATGGAACGTGTGAAAGTGGTACTTAAAGGAGAGAGAATGCAGGGCATATGGTAAATGGTGCTCTGCACGCCTTTATGAATAGCCAGATGGTCTCTCAAATGGCCAGACTGGCTGTGCATGCAGGAATGTTGGTGTCAACACTTATGTATGGTAGGGAAGGTAGTATGGCAGAAGAATAAAAAAACGTAAAATAAATGCGATAGAGGTGAGAGCGTTGAAAAGTACGAGTGGATTTAAACTGAGTGACAGAGTAAGAAATAGTGTGATAAGACAACGTTGTGGTATGAAAGAAGATGCAGTGACAAACATTGAGAAAGATATCCTTAGATGGTTTAGGCACGTAGAGAGAATTAATGAAATGAGTATGACAAAATGGATTTATGAGTCAAGAGCGAATGAAAAAGTCGGAAGAGGAAAACCAAGGCAAATGCTCCTGGACCAAATCCATGGTATTTTAAATAAGGGCCGGGTCAAGACTACTCTAAACCGTCGAACTTGTATGAAAGGTTTAATGAGAATGAAAGAAGCGAAGAAGATGTGCAAGGATCGTGGCAAGTGGAAGGACGTGGTCTCTACCTACCTCTATGAGAATGAGGCTTGATGCTATGTATGTAAATTTCATTAGCTCACGCATTCTTCCGCTTATTACTCGATCCTGTGGGAATGTGGTGATATCCGTGCATAGTGATTGTCTTAAATGCGAAAGGTTGCACCACCTTGCTCAATTTCAAGCCAACCGTCACTATTTTTGAAAAACTCACGATGAGTTTAGTGATCTAAAATTGCATTATTGTCTTTCTAAAGAAAACTTTCTGGAGCATCGTCACAGTAAATGTATATATAACAATATTTTTCGTTATCACACCGAAAATTAGTTTCCAACTTCCTATAGAATTGCAATTACTAGTACAGTATTAATTCGCATCAAAAAACATTCAGAAGTTTCCTTACGTTTTCAATAAAGGGAGATATTTATCACACGTAGATGAATTCGTTTACATACATGTATGTATTATTCCTTGACTGCTAATATTCATGTCTTGTATTTAGAGTTTTATTTTATTGCGGACAGGTTAGCCCTAGACTGTGATCTCACTCGTTGGTAAATGATTATACAGCCTAAGATTACAATTACTAAGTGATAATTTACATGTTAATGGTATCTACACAGAATTTAGCCGGATTTTTTTTGTTCTTTCTTGCATATGTGTGCTGGTAAAGTGGTGACTAGCCTTAAACAAATTGAAATGTGTAATATTACGTTAAATTAACTTCAGGGAATTTCACAAGACCTCTTTCAAATCAAATCAAAAATCAAAACATTCAAATAGACTCAAAATGCGCTTTTGAATCGTCATTAGTCTGTGCGTTGGTAACAAATCCACCAGCGGTTCGGAAAGTGGATTCCGCTGAGAAGAAACCGGCAAGAAACTCAACGGTTACTCTTTTAAAGATAGTTTTGTTTGTTATAATTTGTATTATATTGCTTCTGTGAGCAATTGGAATCAAGTCCATACATTTTTATCGCTTAAATAATCTTCAACATTATAATATGCCTTTTGTAACAGGATGTTTTTGACATATTTCTTGAAATTATGTGGAGTCAAATCTAAAACTGATTGAAGGATCTTATTAAAAATGCATATGCTCTTTGAATTTTTCTCTTAAGGAAATACAGTATCAACATCATGTTATGTGGTTTTAAAAAACGAGAACCTAAATTGAATGTGGTGATATAATCATCGAAATTATGAAAATAAAATATCTAAAATGCAAGTTGAGTCGTCTATATATAGATAGATAGATATACAAGTTTATTACACTAAATTAACTAAACCCAACGTTCCATTACTAGAATACATGAAAACATTTTATTGGACATAAAGAAAAACATGACAAAATATAACAGGAAAAAAAGGAAATTGTTTTCCTTTGTCTGTAGCATGCGATCCATTTTACTGAAGCCACCTGTTGCAGACAACCTTCGCCAATCGCAATGACCCTCCAACTTGTTTAGGCAAGATTGATCATGATAAGCTTTGATTGATAACTTATCGATAAATGACGAAAGGGTGTGAAAACCATTGCACCATCGACCTATTGAAGGACTTTATGTCTAGTGTATTGCGACATCGTTAAGTTATACAATACGTAACTATATAAACGAAAGCAAATCTGCAATATAGGTAGCAGCCCAATAAGGTACCACTGTTGGGCATAAGCCTCCTCACTCATACGAGAGAGAGTTTTTAGAGCATAGACCCACTCGCTGCTTCACTGATGTAAGCGCTAACAAAACTGCAGTCTCTACATCTTCACCCTCATAGTGACGGCAATCCGACACGACTAGAGAGAGATCAAGCGCAGGACCGATAACCCTCTGAACTCTCAGAATCAAATAGTTTTGCGAAGAGCGCAAAGAATTGTAGCGGTCAGAGGGATACAGGGTTACCATACAGTGTCCTGGACTGTAGACTCTTTTGGCGATTGGTCCCACTTGGGAGTTTCAGGATTCATGCAGTCAGTGCCTTGATCCAGGCATGGAAGAAGGATTTCAAGTCCCCAAGTGTTGTTATGGTGGCAGCAATTCGGCCCCGCCTGATAATAATATGGTTATAACGATATTTTAAATAACACGAAACCAATTTTGTTTAATTCTTGCAATTACTTCCCACTCTCCATATATATTTTTTACAAATTTCAATAGTTAATGAAATACTTTTTTACTTTTTAATCAAGTTCAAATCAATTTTTAAACATAATAAATTAATGTATTAATGTCACTCAAATCAAATCAAATCAAAATATCTTTTTCAAGTAGGCATATTACAGCACTTTTGAATCGTCAAATTATATATTTTTTTCCACACTCTGATTCTAGTATACGTCTGATGATGGAACTCAAGAACGGCTTAAAATCTAAAGTTACGAGGGATCCTTCGCGCCCTGATCCGAGAAGAACCCACAACAAACTCAGTCGGGTATTTTTTTGTTACCATCATCATTACAATATCATATTAGGTTACTATATTTTAATTAAAATTAGAGCAATTCGTTCACTCCCAGGCGTTTCTATCGTCTAAGTAATCTTGCAACTTATAATACGATTTTTCTATCAACTTTCTTTTAACAAAGACTTTGAATTTATTAATTGACATCTTTAGAATCATTCTTCAGTTACCCTTAAATGAGTTGTTAATGTTATGCAGCCTACCAGAATTTATAACAAGTTTGTTTTGGTTTCGTAAGTTATATGATGTACATTCACTCTTTTTTATTTGACGTAAATATAGATTCTTAAATATTACTTCGGTTATAAATTAATTACATAAAAATCGTATTTAGGAAAAATTGTACAACGTTATCTTTTGAAATTTCACGTAAAAGAAGTAAATGTCTCTTTTTTTGTAATTATTGTAAGAAATTGTGTAACTATATTTATGCTGCTGCTACTACAGAAGCTTGCAAAAGAGATACATTTTCAAGTTTGCACAACATTTTTCATTAATCCTCCGTTCCTTTGATCGTAACGTGATGTTCTGTAGCGTATAGTTTTCCTCAATAAATAAGCTAAATCCATCACAGAAATAATTTTGCAATCCAAGCCCGTAGTTATTGAGTTATTATTACTAAAGATGTAGAATGAACCTTTCTTCAAAGTTCTAATCCACTTTAAGTATTCACTTGGCTTAGGTTTTATTCTGTTTACAAGAACGTTTGAGGTAAATATATCGATCAATATTTAATATAGCACCACCTACTATTGATCACAATTCGAAAGGTTTATTAGTAATGGGATCTTGTTTTCTAATATCACTTAAATATTTTAAAACAGTCATCAGATTATTGACGCCTCGCTGGCGTAATGTTGCGAGTACATCCTACGATAGAAAAAGAACCGGGTTCAATCCCTGGTAGAATGAATTTGGGAAATTGTAATTTCTAATTTGTCTGAGTCTGGACTGGTGGGAGGCTTTGGCAGTGGTTAGTTACCATTATACCAGCAAGACGTGCTGACATGCAAGATATTTGTGGTTCAGTACGATACTGTGTAGCGACTATAAGCGGTATATGATTTTACGGGGGTACCGTACGGTGGCCTAGACAGCAGCCACCCTTTAAGTGGGTGATTCCTCCATGGCGGAAGTCCTTGCGATTGCTTACAAGTGCAGAGTAGCTGCGAGAGCTTGAGGGGAAATACTTGACGCCGACGATGTAAGGAGGGTCAGGGTTCTATCCAACAGAGCCTAGACTCAAAGAAAGACCTCGAGTCCCCAATAGACGGCAGGACCATCGTATGGGACGATTCGCCCCCATCCGGATAAAGGGCTGGCCAGAGGGCACATATCACTTTCTTAATGATTCATGAATGATGATTGCTTCGGAAAATATCTATTTCAAATTGTAGGATGTGAAAGGTCGTCGCTAATCGACTGACCTCTTACTGGCAGATAGTTTAGATGCAATACTCGTCAGTAGGCTAGGAAAACAGATGCCTCCCTTTTGCGAAACCATCATTTTGCTGAAGAAGGCACAGCTAAGGCAGATAGTGACTCCCCCTGAAACACTCCAGTCCCGACGGAAGGGAGTGGGAACCAGAAGACGGAGATTTTTACTACTTTCCCCTTATAGAGAATCTGTGCACCTGCTTCATCCAGTGACTCAGAGACGAATGCTTCAACGAAGCGACAAAAAAAGTGCTTTATAGCTTCTTACCAGATTAGCTGTTTCCATCCAACATTTACCATAAGATCTGATTACAGTCAAGCGTTAACCTGTCAGCCATAAAAAAACTACTACTCTTACTTACTTATCACATTTAGATAAATTCAATCATTTTTTGTTTTGAATGAATTAGTATGGGTCATAAAAAGTCTTATTGAACTGTAATTAACCCTTTGACCCCTAAAATACAGACAGACATCGGAACGACGTCTCCCTGGCTGCCATTCCAGTACGTCTTTATGCATCAACATGAAAACAATGTTCTTGAACTCACATTTAATATCAATATTCAAAGGATTTCGTTTAAATTATTTACACAAAATAACCCTATTTAATTACTAACGTCATTCATGACGTCAAATTGTAAATTAGTGATGTAAAGCGTATACGATTTTGATACAGGTACATGTTGATTACTTCGAAGAAATGAACGGTTTTTAAAGTTTCATTTTCTAGGTTAAAGAATAGCAACACATTAAAGTATCTAACCGGAGACGAAGCCTTCGATTAGATATAAGTTTCGTATAATAATTATAATGGCAGATACTTATTGAACTGGCACCAACCAACACTTATGCATAGTAGTGAAAGTTGGGTATGGCAGAAGAATCACAAAAGTAAAATAAATGCGGTAGAGATGAGAGCGTTGAGAAGTATGAGTGGATTAAAACTCAGTGACAGAGTAAGAAATGGTTGTGGTATAAAATAAGATGTAGTGACTAAAATTGAGAAAGGTATGCTTAGATGGTTTGGGCATGTAGAGAGAATGAATGAAAGGAGACTGACAAAAAGGATTTATGAGTCAAGAGTGAATGCGAAAGTTGGAAGGGGAAGACCAAGGCGAACGTTCCTGGACCAAATCCAGGACATTTTAAATAACGGCCAGGTCAAGAGTACTCTAAACCGACGAACTTGTATGAAAGGTTTAATAAGAATGAAAGAAGCGAAGGAGATATGCAAGGACCCCTATGGGAATGAGGCGTGATGCTATTTATGTATGTATTGAACTTTAGAAAACATTTACGGGCCAGTCAAAGACAAAGGGTTTGCCAACCTTTGTCAATTATTGTTATTGACATTTCTTTTACTTGTAAATATTATAATACCTTCAGCGCATACGTATAGACGAAACTTGGTGTACATCAGGGTGGCGTGTTGTCACCATCTCTCTTTCCAGTTTTCATCAACTCTATAACACAAAATTTATCATTTGGAGGTAGTCTGCGATCTCCAAATGTAAGCTCCGCTTTAACAAGCATCAATAATAATTTAGATCCCATTCGACTGGAATAAATTATGCAGATAAAAGATTAAGCCGATTAATTAATCACAATTGATAATTTTTGGTAGTTGGGGTTTTATTTCAGAGATTAACTGGAATACACTTTCACTACAACAAATATATCAAGATGTCGTAATCCCTTATAGTCAGTCGGCTAAAAATCTCGATTTTTCCTTGACTTGGTCTATTGATATTAAGGAAACCAGCACTGCAAGGTCTACAATATTTTCTTGCTATTTACACCAAAACTGTGCTATCACAGTCTCTTCTTCTTAGCATTCTCCCCAAGAAACACTTGAAGTAAACTTGAATGACTCAAAAACACTGCCAATTGATTTATTTCTTTATTAACTCCCCCTAACTTCTCTCTTCTTTCTAAGACGTACTCTCTAACCGTAAAGTCATCTGGAAGAGACTTAACGATTAGACCGCCCAATTCAATACTAAATCCAGTTTATGTTAGATTAATGTATTTTTCTTTGTCCTTTTATTGTGGTGTTCAATCAAGTATAAATATATCTATTTTGCAAGTGTTGGTGCCAACACTTATGTATGGTAGTGAAAGTTGTGTTTGGCAGAAGATTCACAAAAGTAAAATAAATGCGGTAGAGATGAGAGCGTTGAGAAGTATGAGTGAGTTGTAATTGAGTGACAGAGTAAGAAATTGTGTGATAAGAGAACGTTGTGGTTTAAAAGAAGATATAGTGACTAAAGTTGTGAAAGGTATGCTTAGATGGTTTGGGCATGTAGACAGAATGAATGAAAGGAGACTGACAAAAAGGATTTATGAGTAAAGAGTGAATGGGAAAGGTGGAAGGGGAAGACCAAGGCGAACGTTCCTGAGCCAAATCCAGGACATTTTAAACAAGGGTCAGGTCAAGAGTACTCTAAACCGACGAACTTGTATGAATGATTTAATGAGAATGAAAGAAGCGAAGGAGATATGCAAGGATGCGTGGCAAGTGGAAGGACATGGTCTATGCCTACTTCTGTGGGAATGAAGCGTGATGCTATGTATGTATGTATTTAATATCTTTCCATTTCTTGATGCCCTGAGACAGAGAAAGATTCAAAGCAGCGTCTAAACTTATTCCATAATATAATTAAAGCTCAGATCCACCACGCTGCTACAATACGGGTTGATAGACATTATTATGTTAGATATCAAAGAAATAACATAGAAATAATGATGCGACTTCATAATATTTTAATATCAATATTTGTCTAATTAACTCGTAACATTGTTTCTTGTTATTCATAACGTTTTTTATTACATTGTTTACATTCGAGGATATTTTTGCGTTATTATCTTGTTCCGTAGATTTTCTTTGTAATTTTCCTTTGTTATTTGTTGCTAAGTGCCTATATAATTGAAAATGAATGTATCTTTTTATCTTAAGGTTTCGATAGCAGAAGTCTTGAGTTCGATTACCGTCAGAGAAAATTACTTTATTGCGTAATGAGATTGTTATTGCAACAAGCCTGCTTTTTCAAGCTATGGTTTTGTAACTATTTTAAGTTTTCCTGTAATTTTTGTTCAATTATTTTAATTTATAAGTGTGAAATAAGCCATCTGATTTGCACTAAGGTGGTACCAGGTGAGAGTTTAATGGGGAACCTCCTGCAACTTAGTTCTTATCCGCATAGTTCTCGATCCCGTAAGAATGTGGGGAAACCTGTTACTTGTGAGAGACTACGTAGCGAAAGGAGTATATATGCCGTATTTCTAATCAATGTGGGCAATGAGTAAGGTGGAAGATTGCTTACATATTACATATATATGTATATATATAAGGTGTTAAGTTACACCCCCTTAGTGATGACCTAAGGTTCTCAGACGTGGCCGCTGGCTATGGGCCTCAGGCAGAAGCTCAGAGTCACTCAGCGTGCGATGGAGAGGGCTATACTCGGAGATTCTCTACGCGATCGAATCAGAAATTAAGAGATCCGTAGTAGTACCAACGTCACCGACATAACTCTACGAATCGTGAAACTGAAGTGGCGATGGGCGGGGCACATAGTCCGAAATACCGATGGACGTTGGGGGCCGAAGCTGCTGGAGTGGCGACCTTGCACCGGACGGCGCAGTGTAGGCTGACCCCCCACAAGTTGAACCGATGATATAAAGAGGGTCGCCAGTAGCCGCTGGAGCCAGGCGACGCAAGATCGGGCCAATCCAGCAGTGGAAGTCCATCGGTGGAAGCGACGATGAGGACTACGAAGGTGTTAAGAGACGGCCGGCGAAGATGTGTGTCTAAAAGAAACGACTTAATTGAGCGAAAGAGCGAAAAACCCCTGCATCGGCCGCGTGCTTTTCTTGACCCGAGTGTCAGCTGATTTTGTATTTCATTGCTGGTTTGTAAAGTAATGTATTTTTTGTCAAACTGTCGTTTCATTTAGCTATGGTAACATGATGTAAAGTAAATAGTTCTAATAAAATGTTTTAAAAACTTGATTTTGAATTGACACTTCATTAGGCGCATATGGGTATAGTTTTTACGAATGTAACGTCACGAAGATTTGCAGCGTTTTTATTGGTAATTCGTTTGAAGGTTAGGTAGTTTTGATATTAACAAATAACATTTGGCATTTTTATTTGTCACTCGTCATTTATTAATTTAATACAATATTTCTCACAAAATATAAAATAAAAACATTTCTTAAATGATTTAATATTGACAAAAACACGTGACATTTTCGTTTACAATTCGTCATTAGCGATTTCAATAAATTATTTATATTAATTTTCGACACTTATAATAATTTAACGACAATTAAATTCATTAAATTCCTAACATATCTTCCTTTTTCCCTCTCTCTTAGTCTCGGAGATCTAAACTTTTAGATTGGTGTATTATGGGGTTTTTGTAGGCATGTATTCTTAATTTTTTTTTCAGAATACTATCGTGTCAATAATAATATCGAAAGTCTTACTTTTCGGGAGTCTTCTAACACCTTATATTTACCAAATATTTGATAACAAATAAAAATTACATGTTACATAACAAATATATGTATAAATTATCGAAAAAATAACGTGATATTTATGAAAACGTGACTGTTGGACTGTTAGATAAGTACCTTCACGTCATGATCAATGCGTGATCGTACGCGTGTTGTTTCAAACTGATTTAAGAATGCGGAATAGAAAAAGCACATTTCTAAATAGAATTGCGCTGTTTAAACGCTTGGAATTTCCAGTTTCTATAGAAAATTCGGCAGGAAATTTAGGCAATGTTCCTTACTGCATAAGAAATAACCTTAGCTCGTTTTACGTTTAGCATTGAATTAGAAAAGCTTGGTTAATTTATAAATTAATTGCTTTCCAATTTTATAGTTTAAAATATTTGTACTTAGACACATCCGTTGAAAGTCAGGCATAACCATTTACCTATAATATAAAAATGAATCGCAAAATGTGTTGGTAAGCGCATAACTCAACAACGTCTATGCCAATTCTTTTTTTAAAATGTTCATTGAAGTCCAAGGATGGTTTATACGGCGAGAAAAATTTTAATAATTGCAGGGGAAAACCCTAAAAACAGCCCTTTTCTGTTTTCCATACAAAGTTAGATGTAGAGTCAATTTGACTTTATTACTATTCAATAAAATTCATATGAAATTACAAGTACTCACTGTTGTCTAAGCAATGTAGGTGTGTTCCTAACGTCAAAGAGTCAATTTTCTCTTTATTACCGCTGCACAAAGTTCAAAATCAATTGGATAGTCACAAAATGTAAGAGATATAGATCATTATTACTGCTGTAATTTCATTTCAAAAATCATTCGTAAAACTGAAATCTGCTACATCCCAAATCTTTTTGACAGAATAAAGATTGTCGGGTCTACTAGTTCTTTATATATCACATGTCTTCTGTGCTACTCAAACGAAACTATACCTCTAAAATTTGTATATTTTCAGCTCTATTATAAAAAATGATGGATTTGCGTAAACGTATTTGACCATTTTTACCTTACTTTAGATTTCTTAAAGTCCTTCAATGTATTTACATATCTTCAACATTCAAACTAGCTACGTTTCTGTAATAAAAATCCCAAAAGACCTTCTCGAGATTTCGTAATAAATTGAAAAGATTTATTAGAAGAAAGGTAATTTATAAATTACTTTATTAATATAAGATAAGAATAATATAAGAAATCTTGGGAGTAAAAACTATTGCACTAATCGTGTTAAAAACGATGCTCGATCGAGCTTATTGTGGCTTCTTCTTAGTACAAAGCGTGGAAAAATCGTTATAAGTGTAGTTTTTAAGTTATTCTTCAATAAAATTTTTGCTATGATTTGATTAGGGTCTTCGTACATTGTAAAATTTGACTTATTAAAGTGGAGACGATATTACTTACTTCTCTTAATATAATATATATAAATAAATATCGTAGTAAAACGTACAGATATATAAGGTAAGTAGCAGCCCATTAATGTCCCACTGCTGGGTCCCGGCTTCTTCACTGGTAAGAGTAAAGGTTTTTTAGAGCATAGAACTTGTGTACTATGTCTGCCAACATGCAAGTGGAGCAGCGTGGTGTGTTTATGGTCTATTATAATCTCATCTATGGGTATCGTGTCTGGGCCCCGCAGTGGGAATTAATGGTTTGCTACTTACTTTACATATATACATTTTCTACAAATTAATCTCATTATATTCGCCGGGAGTTCACCTCGCTTCATTACACTTTTTTAACGCATTCACAAGCTTAATCTCCAAGTCAAGCGTGTGTCAGAAATGAGAAATGATCAGTTAATTAGTAAAAGGCTCATAATTTAAACTATATTTTAATTAAATAGGATAAACTCAATATACTTTCTTGTCAATGAAGCTTCCACCAGTTCAGAATGTAGGTAGTACTGAGAAGAATCCGTCAAGAAATTCAATAGTTACTCTTTTCTATCCTAGTTATAATTAAAATTGAAATACAATCATCAACATCCATTAACATTAAATAAATAAAAACAAAAAGCACACAATTATCATTATGACATATTAATAAGACAAAAGTTTTAAATTAGAGAAATACACTTAGCTTCGTATTGCAGAACAGTCCGGTTCACCAACACAAATAAGTTAAAAGACAATAACTGGTAGCTGACGTTGATTAAAAGTGAGAACTGAACTAACTTCTATCATACATAATTTCACATAATAAGGCAATTGTCTAAATGCCAATGAGAGTGCTTGCTGCCAAATATATTCGTTAATTATCTCATTTATTGAGAAACTACTATACCCTGAGCCTGTAGAAAAGTCACTTTCGAAGATTGCTAACTCTTAAAAAAATGTATGGAAATGACGTTTGATATAGAAAATATTCGAAAAATTAAACGTCATTCTCTTACCTTTTTAAGCGTTAGCAATCTTCGAAAGTGACTTGTCTACGGGCCACTGTTAGTTTTTAATAGTTACAATTAATATAATATAATTTATTATTTATAATTTATTTCTAATCAATTATGCATTAAAACGATTCTATAGCTAATTGGCATCAATTACATTGTTTAGAAATCCACCAATGAGAAGGCCTTTGTTTGTAGGAATACGATTTAGTCAAATGACGAACCGTATCCTTTATTTAAAACATTATTTTAATTTAAAAAGCAAACAATTTCCATAAATATTGTCAAACCGTGTACTAAAAATATGTTATATGTATAAAGAATAGATGTATGTCTCAAGAATTACATTACAAATGTAATTAGTAAGACATTTTCTTACATTTCCCAGTAAACCTTTTATGTCTTTGGCAAACTCTTATAATTCGGTTACGGTTGGCTCATATTTATTTATGGTTAAGTTTGTTATACTCTAACTCATAATGCCTGCTTTAATTATACTAGCACACCGTCCTACGCTTTACGACAAAATATTTAAGTTCAGATTAAAATGGTAAGGTTTTTACAGCACTATTGAATAGTAAATATCTATTTTTCCCCATATTATTTCCAATATATTAGAGAGCGACTTATAATCTAAAGTTACGGAGGTGCCTTCGCGCCCTCTTCTGAACAAGAAACTCAGTCATATTTGTTACCTCATAACTTTCGACTGGGTGAACTGATTTTGATGATTCTTTTTTTATATGGAACATAGTTTTATATATTTGGCCAAGTTTTGATGATGGCATCCATGAGAAAACCGTAGAAGTTTTAAATTTGCATTAAGCATGAGCACGTTAAGCGATTTCGATGAGTTGTTTTTAATTGTAAAGGATATATTTCAACCATCGTTTGGTGATAGTTAGGTTAGGATTTGGTCATGGGATCCATGTAGTTATGTAGCCATGGAGCCAAAATAGGGGCTGTCAGATGGACTCACGGGACACACGTACCTTTGGTAACGCCGACTCCAAATATAAGAATACGAAGAACTCTTAAAAGAATATGCAATTATTTTTTTACTTTTTAGAGCATATTCATTTGTTTAGAATAGTTTGTTTTGAAAGCGGTTCTATTTCTTTTAAAATTCTATTTATATCTCACATTTGACAGCCTCGCTGGCGCAATGGTGAGAGAACTCGCTTTGCTTTGAGGTCCCGAGTTCGAACCCGGTGGGACGAATTTAGGAAATTGTATTTTCTAATTTGTCTGAGTCTGGTCTGGTGGAAGACTTCGGCCGTGACTAGTGACCACCCTACCAGCAAAGACGTACCACTAAAAGAAAGAGATTTTTACGATGCTGTAGAAACCATAAGGGTATATCGCCTCTTACTAGATTAGCCTTACTATTTTAGACTGTATCATCACTTACCATCAGGTGAGAGCATAGTCAAGCGAAAGATCAGTATTACAATATATATTTTTAATTCATTCTATTTCGATTGAAGTAATTCATTAACTTTCAAGCTTTTTATCTTCTAAGTATTTATTGAGTGGACCATCTTAGCTATGTTACTTTCAATTTTATAACTTTGAATGTCATATTTATTTATATCTAAAAAACAGCCTATAAAATAAGTTTCAAGCTTCTTTGTAAAAATTGACAATACTTTCATTCTTTAGAACACTTTTTTCGCATTAAAAAGTAGTCTATGTCCTTTCCCTTGCTTCTATCTGTGTGCTAAATTTCATTTAAATCGGTTCAGTAATTTTGACGTGAAAGCGCTATAGACACACTTACCTTCGATTTTATAATAAGGATAGGAATTCACCACTTTACCAACATTGTTTTGAAGTATTGAAAGCCTGTTCTTACGTGTATATCGATCATTCGCTTAGAAAACCGAAGCCTTGAATGTTTGGGTACACAAGATGTAGGGTGAAGTGCGCGAAGAATTTAATGCCCAAAAGTTTGTATTGGATGTTTTTATATTTTTCATATTATTAAAAGGTTCTATTGTCGTTTACGTAGGCGGTGATATGTATAGCATTGTTGTACCTTTTATTGTAATGAATACCCGTATTTTTAAAAATAAATAAAGAGATATATAAATCCCATTATTTTTCCGCATATTTTATTGAAGAACACAATCGCAGCACATGTTATGTATGCTTAATTCAAAATAAAGATTGATTTATATAAAAAAGCGTGGAAGGGAATGAGTTGCTCTATTCTAAATAAACTAATTTGAAGTTATATCTTTGACGGTAAAAAAACAAAATAATATTTAAAAAAATGTGATTATTAAATGAAAAGTTGTCCGCACCAATGTTCCCACAACATTTATGGCCTGCACCAATTTGCTAATAATATTTATAGGCCGCACTAATATGCTCATAATGTATAAGACGGCACCAATTTGTTCAGACCATTTGTAGCCCGCAGCAATATCCTCATACGTTTATAGCCTGCACCAATATGCTCATGATGTTTATAGCACACACCAATATGTTCATAACATTTATAGCCCGCACTAATATGAGCATAACGTTTATAGCCCGCACCAATATGAGCGTAATCTTTATAGCCTGGACCAATATACTCTTAACATTTGTGGCCCGCATCAATACGTACATAACATTTATAAGCCGCACCAATATGAGCATAACGTTTATAGCCCGCACCAATATGCTGAATATAGAAAATGTTTCAAGAAAATCAGTCCAACTGTTTTGGAATTGAATCACGAATACTATATATTTATATAAAGATTTATCGAGTTGCGATGAACGCGTTTATATTAATGAACTGGTCGTTTTTTTTTTAATATGCGAGCAGTTTATTTTAGGATATTAAAATATAGAGTGACTTACAAATTGTGTTAGGTCACCGCCACTAAAAGCTGTGAAAGGACATAAATGTATTTCACACTTGCAACTTACTAAATTAACCCTTTCCCTCGTTCATCAAACCCGTCTGATGGAAAGGTTGTATTTTATCATATTTTTTTGCCTAAGTTAAATACGACTGTCTATTTACTTTTTAAGGTATTTTTCACGACATTCTTTCATGACAGGCTGAATTTCTTTAATTTCGTGACGAATAATGTATTTAAGATCGAAAAAGGTGCTGTTAAATCCGGAGATCTAGCTGGTCAAGTTAATCGCCAAGAAAATTTCGAACCAAGTCTTGGTACCGTTCGGCAGTAACAGTAACTGCAACACCTTGGTCAATTTCAATAAAATAGGGACCAATGATGTTTCCATCACGAATACCACAGATTACAGTTCTTTTTAGTAGATGAAATACACTTTTTTATCAAAACCAAACCTATTTATCTTTTCATTGAACAAAGTTATGGGCATTCAAAATGGTAGTGGGACTTTTGCCCCACTTTTTTATACATATACTTATATATAAATACTAATATTGTATAATCATAAAAAGTGGTCAGGGAATCTACAAAAAAATTGATTTCTTAAAAGCCTGCAGCCTCAGCGAAATCATTATATGACCTTATACATTAAATTTACGTTAAAATAGGCGTATTTCGAAATGTAAGGCAAAAACGTCCCTTCTTAGTAATTTCCCAAAATTCGGTTGACTCTAATGAGACGAGCCATCAGTTTATAGAGAATACGTTTCAACTTTTTAAAGGCATTATTTTACTTTTATCAATTGAAAGGAATTCTTAAATTTAACGTATTAATTCCTGACTCTTATACTAGACAAAGAATAATGTACTCATAATTAAAATTCATATTCAATTGATGGCACTAAAGCAGCGGCGTCTTATGTAACGTCAAAAAAACATACAAAAGGTGGTCTTATCGCTTACTAGGGGATTTCTTTCAGACAACCTTTGGGTTCTTTTTTCTTTTTGCTGACAAGTTCGCGGTTGACTGTTGTCACATCTGACAGTAAGTCTAGTAAAGCGAGACCGTAAAAAAAGATGTTTGTGTTGAAAGAGGTCGCTCTCTTACAAGTTGGCGTAGATTCTGAAAGTCATGGCTGTTTAGGGAAGTTCTTGCACCAAATTGACCGAGAGGAGTTGCTCAACTGCTATGAGTATGGTGTAGCTATTGATACAACACACCACACTGTGGCAGACTGCGCAGCCTGGGGACCTCAGCGTCACCTCTTGGTGTCACGGATCAGCGGGGATCTCTTGCTGTAGGCGCGATGTTCTCCAGTGAGAGGTGTTGGACTGGAGTGGCCTTCTTCTGCAAAACCGTAGTCTCGCTAAATGAGGCCCGCGAACGATAGAGGGAGTATAAAAAAGGCAGTCGAATACGAGTATTACCGCGAGCAACAGCTAGTTGTACACATAATATGTGGACGAAATAAATTCAGTTCAAAGATTTTACGAAAACTCGTTTACATTGCTCCTTTATTTGTTCTTTAAGTAAATACCTTGTCATTTGCCGCTTATATTCGTCTGCCCTTTGCAGTGTTGTGGCTTTAACGTATACATATAATACTAGCTGAGTCTGCAACTTTGCTTGTGTACTCTTAAATGTGAGACTTAATATACAGAGCCATTTATTGGATGCTAATTATTAATAGATAATGAAAGGAAAATATTGAACATTATTAACCGACCGACCGTCAAATATTATATAGTCCATTGAAATATTACAATTGGAAGAACGAATATTCCATTTTTTTCTAGAACGCAATTTTCTTTTTAGAACATATGTGGGGCGGTTAATAGAAGCCTAACCCCAAGTTTGTGGGGTTGCCGCCCTTTTCTCCTGGCCGCCATCTTGGTAAAAGGGGTGCAAACACTTATTTCGCAATATCTCGGAAACTATGAGTCCTACAAAAAATTCGTAAAAACATAATTTGTAGCAAATCACATTGCCTAAAAATATGTTTATGTAACATTTTACCTTAAATTTAAAATTAACGAAGTTATAAGCAAAAAAGTGAGAAAATTTCTATAATAATTGTTTTCTCTAAAAAATGCAAAGTTCATGTAATATTTCATTGGACTAATAGTTGCGATCATAAATTGTTAGTTTTCAATATCAAATGTCAAAACTGTTGTTGTTTTCTTGCCCTTATCCCACTAGGTGGGGTCGCCACAGTATGTTTCCTTTCGCCACTTCACTGTATCCGCTGTCATTTCTACATTCACACCCTTAATAGACATATCCTCTTTCACACAATTCATCCACACTTTTTTTGGTCGCCCTCTCCCGGCCCTGCCGCTTACCATCATATTTAGAACCCTCTTACATACATGGCTATCTTCCCTTCTCATTACATGTCCATACCAGGCTAACCTTCCACTCCTTAACTTCTCGGTCACTGGTGCTACTTTCACACTTCCTCTAATATACTCATTCTTAATCTTATCCAATTTTGTCACTCCACACATCCATCTCAACATTCGCATCTCCGCTGCATGCAATTTCCTTTCATTCTCCCCTTTGGTGGCCCAGCACTCTGATCCATACAGGATGACAGGTCTTACGATCGTCTTATAAATCTTCCCCTTTAGTTTAAGGGGCATTCTGGCATCGCAAATTGTTCCCGAGACCTGCCTCCACTTCATCCAACCTGAAATGTCAAAACGAATGACAAAAAATTCTTTTAAATTTACGTTTTAATTCTGAACGAACGTTTGACATTCAAAACCAAAATAAAGGTAATTTTATCTTTATTTTTAAATTTAATTTGATTTCTGTACGATTTAATACAGGTAGGAATAGTTTCTGGGGCAAAGCGAAATTGTTTTTATTACTATATTCCAAGCATTTTTTTCATAGTTACCCACCTTTTAAACTTTCCCTGGACATCCACAAATAATAATAAACAAAAATATAATAGAATATCGAAACTAATGTACAGCGATTCATTTTTATATATAAGATAATCCACACCCAAATTATATTATATCATAATTTCTTTACGCGAATTAAAAATTGATAAATTTTCGTACTTTTTTTATCAATTTATTTTAATATCTTATATAATTAATTAATTCAGAAATAAAGGCCGCTTTATTAAAAACATGCAAATATTTATTCGTGTTACATTTATAAATGAAAAAGGAGATCAGAGGCAAGATGGGGAGGTAAAATCTTATGATATATACTAGATGAAAGATTTATAAATGTATTATGAATTTTTTATGGCATATTTAAAACTAATAAACTTAGCAAATAAATTGATCAGGATCTAAATTGTAGATAGATAATATAATTTATTAAACACCACGCTAAAAATAGATGTACAAGTATAAGGTACTTTTAGTGTGCAAATGGGCGGTCTTATCGTTCATTATCGATCTCATCCAGACAACCCTGGCGTTAGGGGACCCGTCAAAAAAATTAGATAGAAAGTAAGTGGTGTGTATAAATGAATATGCATACAATTTTAAAAATAATATATATAAAGGCGCAGTCTCTGGTTGTGGCGTTACAATCTTGGGTTTTGTCTGCCATGACGTGGGGAGTCGGGCGAGGAGATCAACGTCGGGTATTTCAATAAAATATTCCACCATACAACTATTTCCTACCGTATTAAATTCACTATAATAAATCATCACTTATAACTATAGATAATTAACGAACTATAACTAGATTTAAAACATTCCACCAGAACGCATGGGCGCGTGCGCACTCTATGAAATCCGAACCAATAATGGCTGCCACCCCGACGTCTCCCAACAAAAGCGAAGCTGAAGGTCTACGGAGCCTACGTCCGCTGCAGACTGACATATCCAGACCTGGTACTCCTTCTGATCAGGGTAGCAAAGGCGAAGGCTGCAGATCCAGCAGAACAAGAGCCTACGTATGATAGTAGGAGCTCCGAGGTACGTCAGGAATGACGTAATACACCGCGACACCAGGACGCCCACCGTGGAGGTGTTTGTCCGCCAGCTGGCAAGGAGGATGTTCCGCCTAGCCGATAACTCCCCGCACACACACCTCCATGGGATTGCCAGCCACCATCCTAGAGTGGCAAACACTGGGCGCCCCTTACCTCGTGAGCTTCTAATAAAATGTCACTGTCACTACCATCAGACATGGGTGATGACGGCTCAGACGACGCGCCGGCAGTGGCTACACATGGATTGACCTCAATAGACTAGACCTGGATGGGCCTGCTGGCGTCGCCGGCGGATACCAGACCGTTTGACACTACGGGCAACAATAAATTAGCGAGCATCCGCGCGATGCTCGAGGCTTAGCCCGGGTAATGGGACAAAAGTCCCGAGGCCCGTAATCCTCAATGCAAGTTGAGACGTATCCCAGAGCCGCCACCCCAGCGCTCGGTGTTATGTGAGCTGTCAACCTCCAAAATGTCAAGTCCGATTCGATTGTAAACCGATTAACAATCTGTGGACCGTTATGGATATATACAGAATATTGTAAATACATACAAACACTCACACATATACTCGTACATACAAATAAATATATATATATACATCTGTAATTCCATTTATTTATCCAGATGTTAATATCACTTCGGTAGAGACATTGTAAATAATTTATTTCCGAACAACAAAGTGAAAATAAACGAGTTTTTGGCTAAATAACTTCCCAGCGTCTAATTCAATTAATATTGGTCCTAGCACAAAAATTATAATAACAAAAATTGTTGGAAAATTAATTCCGAACAACTTTGGTTATTACCATTTTTCGCGTAAAGTTAAATATAAGCGAGCTTAAATCGTTATCTTAAATCGAAGTGTGGATTCCGAAAACCAAAAGTCAAGCTATCGGTGATCCCACTGACGATTCTCGAAGAAAAATTGTTTAATTAATATCAGTTAAGAGACTTTTGAGCTGATTCGACTAGGCTATTTACTTTTCCCTAGGCAATAAATTATTACTTACAGCTAAATAATTGTAATTAATATAAAAATCGCTATAACATTTGCTTTAGAGTTTGTAAAATTAATTTACAAATTCACAAGGAGCCCTTGTATAAAATTCTATGCATCTAAACTATTTCTCTAATTTAATATTTACATTATCCTCTCGCCTTTCGTCTTCAAGTCCCAGAAGATCTTGGGCTTATGTATGTTTTATGATGCAGTCACACTGCTGTTTAAAAATGTTTATCAACATTTTTTAACAAACATTTGTTCACAATGTTAAACAAAATATCTTGATGCTAGGTAATTTTAGTAAACATTTCTACAGAAAAATTTTATTAGCCGATGCCATGTTTTTAAGTGTTGTAAATGTTTGGAAACATTTCTATCAACGTAGGAGCACTCAATACATCTAACCATTTCTGTCACAATGTAACAATTTCCATGTTTGTAAACATATTTAAACAGCAGTATGGCAACCATTGGTCTAGTGGTTAGCATGTTCGGCTACAGACACGAGGTCCTGGGTTCGAGTCCTAGGTCGGGCCAATTCGAAATCGATATTGAGTATTCTATTAAGATTTTCTCAATATTTGCCCGAAGTTGGGAAGTTGGCGGTGTGATCCACCCCCGTGCCTCGGAGAGCACGTTAAGCCGTCGGTCCTGCGCCTGATCTCTCTCCGGTCGTGTCGGATTTCCGTCACACCGGACTATGAGAGTGAAGGAATAGAGAGTGCACTTGTGTACTATGCCTGCCAATCCGCAGTGGAGCAGCGTGGTGGGTCTATGCTCTAAAAACCCTCTCTCATATGAGGGAGGAGGCCTGTGCCCAGCAGTGGGACGTTAATGGGCTGCTACTTACTTACTTATGGCAACCATACCAATATTGTTTAGGAATGTTTTTTAACATTACAAAACATTTGAACATTGTGATCAAATGTTTACTAATGTTTATAAACATTTTAAAACAGCAGTGTAGCAGCTCCATACGACTAGAGTCATTAAACCTTAAGGCTTCAACTGCAAAACGTAGATGACTTAGGTAAGTATCAGCTCTTAACTTGTGCCCAGCAGTGCGATGTTAATGGGCTGCTACTTATCTTTTACCTTAGAAACGCATTCGTATATGATTGTTAGTGAGTCATCATCACGTTTTTATGAACTTGATTGTATATATAATATATGTCGGAGTGCAAGAGTCTGTAGATCGCTGGTCCGTGTGTAATAGTCTGTGGAACGCTGGCGCCATCTTTGTATCGGCGTGGGGGCAGAGTCAATAAGTGGCAGTCCAGCACGTCTCTCGGCAGTTCTCGAGTAGCGGTCGGCCGGAGTGGTCGACTATTGAATCTATCGCGTTCCTTGCTATTAGTGTTAATGAGTTTGTGTAAATTGATATCGGGAACATTAAGTGATTGAACATTATAAGCCGAGTTAATTAATAAAGTGTTTGATTGCGCAAACAATACCCATGAACGCCCACAGAATAAGAAATTAAATAATGGATCCAATTAATAACGATGTCGGCGGAGAACCCTACGCCCCTTTGCTTTATTCTTCTCGGTTCTCTCTCTTATTCTCCGACATATATATGTATAAAATAATTTATGATTTATTTTAAAGAAAAGGATACGGTTCGTCATTTGACTAGATCGTATTCTTAGAAAGAATGACCTTCACGAAAAGAATTGCCTTCACAACATCGTTCCCATTGGTGAATTTGTAAATATTGTAAATGATGCCAATTTGGGATATTATTATTATAATATTTCATATACGAACGAAACGAAACTCTCATTGGCGGTTTGCCGTAATAGCATCATTAGTAAAAAAAAGTATAAAAAATCCGTGTTAGTTTGAGTTCTCAGTTTGCAATCAACGTTAGCTACGAGTTATTGTGTTTTAAGTTAGTTTTGTCGGTAAAAATGGCTGCTCTGCGATACAAAGCTAAGTGTTTTTCTTTAAATTAAAACTGATGTCTTTTTATTATATTATAATGATAATTGTGTGCTATTTGTTTTTATATTTAATAATAATGGATGTCGTTGATGTATTTTATATTAAATATAACATGGATTTCTGAACCGGTGGTAGGGCTTTTGACAAAAAAGTTTGAGTTTACTGGAAGTAAAGAATGTTTTACTTTGGTTATTGACTTTTATTATGAAATCCTATTTAATATTTAAAAATAGTTAAAATTATGAACATATTATGAATTTACTAATTATGATTATTATTATTATTACTGAATATTGCTTAATTTATTTCTGATTCTGACAAACTCTCTAACATCTTAATAACTCATAGTGATACGTTTAGTGCTTGTAATATTAATACACACTTCATAAATCAAACTAAATACGAAATTATTTTAACTAACGTTGTAATATAATTAATCTTGTTTGTAATCGCGACGTCCTGGGATCGATCCCAAGTAGAATGAGTGTAGGAAGTTGCATATTCTAGTTTGTCTGAGTCTGGTGAGAGGCTTCGGCCGTAGCTAGTTACCACCCTATCAGCAAAGACTACCGACAACCAAGATATTTGTGTTCGGGTAAGATGGTGTGTAGAAACTATAAGAAGTAAATTGTCTTATATCAGATTAGCGCCCTTTCATCGCAGACTGTATCATCACTTACCATCAATCAAGCCCTAACCTGTCAGCAATAAAAAAGTGTGCGTGCGTATTAAGTACAAATGTCAGTAGTTAAACTTCTATGGTAAACCCATTTTTAAGTCTCGTTTATATTTATAAATATCTAAAACTTTAGATTTTCGAGACTAAAAGGAAGGGAAAAACAAGGTATGTTAGAAATTTCATGAATTCCATTGCCATTAGAATATTAAATGCGTCGAAAATTCTTTCAAATTATTTATTCTCATCTCAAATGACAAAGTGTAAATAAAACTGCCACGTGTTTTTTCTTTGAATTTAAAATTTAGAAATGAGATATAAAATATTTTTATTTTATATTTTATGAAAAATAGTAAATTAAGTTATTAAATTACGAGTGGCAAATTAAAATACCACATGTTATTTGTAAATATTAAAATTACCTAACCGCTGCACATCTTCGTGACGCTTATTCACTTAAAAGAAGTTTTACTTTAAAAACCTCATCATGTGTGAAATGTGAAGTCAATAGTGAATAGTTATGATAATATCTTGATTAGTAAGTAAGTGAGTTTAGTGGTATAAAACCACTGTCTTCGCAAGTCTTTGTAGTGTTATTAAGTTTCGGGAACAAAATCTATAGCGGAAATATATATTAAGCATATTAGTTACAAAGATGTCCCTTAATAAATTTAAATCTTGTATTAGCAGAAAACTAATCGAGAAATATTCTACAATTTGAAAGAATACTAAAAAGACAAAAAAGCGTGGGGGATATATTCTAATGATGATAACATAAAGAACGTACATCCGACTGAGTTTGTTGTGGGCTCTTCTTAGATCAGGGCGCGAAGAAACCCTCGTAACTTTAGACTGTAAGTCGTTCTTTAATGTTATCATCAGTCATTCATTTAAATAATATATAGAAAAAACGATATTTGACGATTCAAAAGTGCTGTAACAAGCCTACTTGAATAAAGATATTTTGACTTGACTAACTAATTCAAAAAGGTGCTCTCCGCAGACATTTTAATAATAATAGCTGGGAACGCGACAGTTTCAAAAGTCGACCGCGCCGGCGGGACGTCACCCAAGAACTGGAGAGACTCGCGCCGGATTGTCACTTAATGACTCTGCCCCACGCCGATAGACAGATGGCGCCCGCTTTCCACAGACCATTGCACTCTGAAATAAATATAAAAATTTTGTTGTGGGTTCTTCTTAGAACAGGGCGCAAAAAGATCCTTGCAACTTTAGACTTGTGTCGTTTTCCAGCATCCTCATCAGTCTTACATTTTAAATAATATGTGGAAAACACCATATTTGGCGATTCAAAAGTGCCATAAAAGCTATTATTCCCATAGGGGTAGGCAGAGACCATGTCCTTCCACTTCTCACGATCCTTGCATATCTTTCATTCTCATTAAACCTTTCATACAAGTTCGTCGATTTAGAGTACTCTTGACTTGGCCTTTATTTAAAATGTCCAGGATTTGGTCCAGGAACGTTCCCCTTCCACCTTTCCCGTACACTCTGGACTCATAAATCTTTTTTGTCAGTCTCGTTCATTTTCTCTACATGCCCAAACCATCTAAGCATATTTTTCTCAGTTTTAGTCACTACATCATCTTTTATACCACAACGTTCTCTTATCACACTATTTCTTACTTTCTCACTCAGTTTCAATCCACTTATACTTCTCAACGCTCTCATTTTGCTTCGTCTGCCACAACCGACTTTCACTCTGGCTCTTTGAGATACCATCTGCATATTCATAAAGGCGTTCAGAGCACCATTTACCATATTCTTTGCATTCACTCTCCTTTCAATATCACTTTCACATGTTGCACTGAAATGGAACAATTTATCTTAGATTCCTTTGAACTTTGTTATTTTTATATATGTTTTTAAATGTACTACTAAGTGAGTCTGTAATGAGATTTAGGCACAACAATGTGCACATAAATCAATATAGTAATATCAGCATAATAATAATTCAAATTCTTCAATCCAAACATTTCGAAATCCAAAGTTGTTAGGGATAAAATAAGAACCATACAATATATACATTCGCCTCTGAGATAAATCAACTGCGAATATAAACAAATCGTGCAAATGATCCCTATCACTCAATGTCGATACGATTCTTGTTAAATATGCTGTAAGAAACAAATATTAGAAAACCTCGATAGAATTTGTATTTTAGATAAGTTATTTAATTTATCTCTTATGGTTCCTACACAGCATCGTTCTGGAACACAAATTTCTTTACTTGACGGCACGTCTTTGCTGGTAGAGTGGTAACTATCTACGGCTGAAGCCACCCACCAGTCCAGACTCAGAAAATTTAGAAAATGCAATTTCCTAAATACGAGATCGAACCCGGAACCTCTGCTAATAAAGTGAGTACTTCCATCACTTTGCCAGCAAAGCTGTCAACAAAAGTATTATTAAGAATATAATTAAATATACTTATATCCAATAACGATTTTTAAATTTATTTATCCCTTTGATAATTTGCCTGCGCTTTTTAACGGAAATAACCGTCGCATGCCCCACCCCGCACAGATGTTTCTGCGTTGGTTGCCCCATGAATCGAATGACGCTAAAGTGGCTCTTGGGACTTGAAATGTTCATGAAAGACTACCAAATGTTATGATTTTTATTCTTGCTGATAGTTAAACTATACAAACTTTGAGAAAAAAGTCCATTTTGTATTTATAGTTTCATTCTTCATCAATTTGTTAAAAATTAAAACTTACCTCACGGGTTTTCATTGTTATTCACATCACTTATATAATCAAACACACAAATGATTACTAATAATCACTCACGGTTTATAAAATACATAACGACCTTCGACGCGACACACGCACCGTTAGTGACGGTCACTTTGTAACTGATATATTTTTTTGTTTTTTCTATTGTCTAGTGTTATCTCCACGCATATTTTGTTACGACAATTACTGAAATAGATAATACACATTATGACTTAAAAAGAAAGAGATGCTTATATTTCTGATTGCACGAGTTGAGAAAGAACTATCGTAACATGTCAACAAGTAGATGACACGGGCAATCTGTTCTATAGTCCTATAGTTTTACTATACACAAATAATCATATTTAAGTTTTTTTTTACAGTTTGTAGACTAGAGTTAGTTTTCGTCATTAATCAATTAATTGTGCCTCTTTTCAGGTAACTTTCACCAAGAAAATGTTTACTGAAATGTATTCTCAAACTCCGTTAGAAACAAGGCACTGGTTTTGTAAAGTATAAAGCAAAGAAATCAAAGAATCAACAACAATGATTGATGATTTGCATGAAAAAGTTTCGGGACCGGGAGGAGCTTCGCAAAAGAACTGGACTCACTTCAACCCTAGTGATGAATTGCCATTGGAAATGCGATTCAATCATGGACACATGGTTTCAATAACAGTGTACAGTGTTCTCATGATGATCTCAGCAGCGGGCAATTTAACAGTACTGTCTCAATTAATTAGAAGAAAACGTATGGGGAGAGCCAGTAGACTTGATGTTCTACTCATTCATTTAGCAGTAGCCGATCTTATGGTAAGTCTTTTATAAAATACTAGCAATGCCCCCCCGTGTCACCCGCGTAGATACCGTTCTCGGAGTTTTGGTAGAAGTTTAAAAGGCTTTATTTCACTCACTTTTTAATTCTTTCTTTTCAGAATTTTAGATACACATATTCATTATCTAATCAATAATACCGATATTACTTTACAATGAATATATAACTAACTAATAAGTAAGTTCGTAATACCATTATTATAGATTGTTAAAAATATAAATAACTATTCAAAATGCATAACTTTGTCCTACAATATTAGAGAAGAGATTTATTTGTAATACTTTATTATCTCAGAACTTCGCTATACACAACATTTGAGGCAGTTTTGTTTTGATCTGGTGTTCGACTCGTTATACTCTTTAGATTGCGATTTTCAAAATTTGTTATATCTTTGGAATGAAAACTCCAATTTTAATCATTTAAGAAGCGTTTTATAGGTTTTAAAACGGTCTTTAATAAAATGTTTATTTATAGGAAAAGGATTAAATATAATGAATAATATGGTTAGATTATTGTCGGCACTGTTAAAATGTAAAAAAGTAGTTATAGTGACATAACTACAGTAGTTGGACATATGGTATCCTATACTTTTTTGTAGATCTTAATACTTTATATAATATTGTAAAACATCTTCTTGTTCTATTTTGAATAGTTTTCGCAGTGCACGCGATAACAGATTTTTTATTTCACACCTTGGATTACTTTACCATTTTTCTTAGGGATCCCTATTTTTTTTTGGAAGTAATATAGCCTTTGTCGTTCAGTGAAAATGTAGCTTTTTAATGGTGAAAAAATTTTTGAAATCGGTCCAGTAGTTTTTGTATAAAGCTTACATTCAAAAACACAAATTTTTCCTCTTTATAATATTAGTTTAGATACCTATCATCTGTTGAACTTACATAAGAATGACTTCGTTATCACGGAATAGTATTTTTGGGTAGCATTTTTAACAAAGAGTGTTTCACTGCAAATAGCTTATTATCCTTTCTGAGACTATAGATCCTGGTCCACTAATTTGGGGGTAATTACTCCCACGTAGGTAAAACTTGTATGTCATAGCGGTAACAATTTGCTGAGTGTTTGCCTTAATTAAACTTTTAACTGACGATTCTGAAATCACTCCTAAGTTATGCTATTACTTAAGCTTAGCCTTTAAATTTCGTTTAGTGTAAAATTATATCAACTTTCCATGTGCATTTGTTTGTATGTTTAATAAAGTATACGTATTTTAATTATCACGTATTGTTTGAGTTCATCGTTGGGAGGAGGGTTAAAATTAGTGACCCTAGTTAGGTCATAAGGGTAATGGACTGTTCAGTAGTTTTGGCAGATTTTGAAACGCGATAGGCAAAGAGTATTTTATGATACATGATACTTAACTATACCACGTAACAGCAGAAACAATTTGAACATGACTTGATTAAATTAACATAAATACTCTTAAACTTTATATTGCTTTAAACTTTTCACTATGAATAAATAAAATATTGCTCTTAAATGCTAAATACTGCTACTTGAAACGCTTGCCCGTTTGTTTATAATCTCCTTGATAAGAAATTATGTCCTTAAACAGGGAATTTACAAATTGAATTGTTTGTTTAGACAATTCCCAGTATAAATGACAAACATTTATAATTAATTGCCTTTCAATTACGAATTCTGGCCTTTGTCTCAGCATTGTTTAATAAGATCAGGGGATAAAGTTTCAATCAAAAAATGGTTTCTCAATCAGTAGGACTTTAGCCTACCAATTTAAAAATAAACGAGCGTTCATTATTTCTTTATTGAAACTGAATACCGGTTAAATATATCTCGGAGAATAAGAAAGAAGGAAAGCATAAAGCATAGAGGCGTAGGGTTCTCCGCCGACATCGTCATTAATGGCATCCATAATTTCCATACTGTGGGCGTTTGTTGAGTAATGTTGGTGCAATCAAACACTTTACTAATTAACTCAGATTATAATGTTCAATAACTTAATTTTCCCGATATCAATTTACACAAACTCATTAGTAACAATAGCTAGAAACGCGACAGTTTCAAAAGAGGACCGCACCGGCTGACCGTCACACGAAAACTACCGAGAGACGAGCTCCGGACTGCCACTTATTGACTCTGCCCCACGCCGATAAACAGATGGTGCCAGCGTTCCACAGGTTTCTCGTTCAGAAAAGTCGCGGAAACAAATTTTCTTTTCGCATAGGAAATATTTCTTCTTTATCTAAACTAATATTATAAAGAGGATACATTTGTGTTCAAAGAAAAACTAAAATTGTTTAAGGAATACCAGGACAAAACACTGCATTTTCTTTGCTTATTGATTAAATTGTAACAGTGCGCGTGTTCAGGTGACATTCCTGATGATGCCGCTGGAGATAGCGTGGGCTGGCACGGTGCAGTGGCTGGCTGGCGACATCATGTGCCGCCTGATGATGTTCACCAGAACTTTCGGACTGTATTTATCCAGTTTCGTCCTTATATGCATCGCAATTGACAGGTAAATTTGTCACCAGAACGCGTGATCTTTCCACGATTACTGCACTGGACTCAAGAAGAGTCAATTAGTTTTTATACTCAAAATTACTTGGGAAATTTTTCGCACCCAACGGTGATGTATCATGAAATTTAGCTGTGTCCCTATCATCACCTAAAACGAGTAATTTATAAAACGTTTCTTTTATATTCTGCCTGAAAATGTGACATGACACGAGCATAGCTAGTTATGCGTTCTGGTATGATGCTGTGTAGAAACCAAGAGTTTAATTAGGTAGAACCTGATGTAATGATACATAATAAATTAGCATCAAGTGATATCACAGTCAAGCGCTAAACCGTCAGTAACTGAATAAAAGGTTAAACTCAATATAGCTTTTTTTATTTGCCCGATTCGATCGAACCCTGGATCTCATGTCTGTAGCCGAACAAGCTGACTACTAGACCAATCAGGAACCTTTCTTCTTTTATGGATGGGATTTTCAGGAAAGGTAAGCCATGTGTACTTTTAGTTATATACATTATACATATGTTTCAGATATTACGCCATTCTGAGACCTCTCAATGTGACATGGGAGGCCAGAGTACGAAGAGCCCTTACTATAGCATGGGTATGCGCTGCACTCGCAAGTCTACCACAGAGCTTCATATTCCACTTAGGAGAACACCCAGACGTTAAGGGGTAAGTAATATTTTTTAAACGACTTCAAAAAAGGAGGAGGTTATTAATTCGTCTGTAATTTTATGTTTGTTACCTCATAACTTTTGACTGGGTGAACCGATCTTGATGATTTTTTTTCATATGAAAGGTGGTGCTTCTCGTAGGGTCCCATTTTTTTAAATCCAGCTCTGATGATGGCGTCCATGTGAAAACCGGATAAGTGTTAAATATGCATAAAGGATGTGCTCGACAAATGGACGAATAACGATCAGTCCAACCGATTTCGATTCTTATTTTTATTGGAAAGGATATATAAAGATAAGGATATACTACAAGGGTTGTTTGCTGATAGTTTGGTTAGGTTTTGATCATGGGACCAATGACAAAGTAACGGAACTCTTCAATTCTTAGGAACAAATTAACGATACTCGACAGAATCGTTTATAAGATATTTGAGTCATCTACCGGAACTTCGGTATGGTCAAGTGCTAGTCGCAGTTAAATGTGAAGATCAATGGAACTCCTCAACGGCTTACAGTAAGGGTGCGATTTTTGGCAGAATATATAACTGTCTGTAATCAAATAGCAATGAGCTTAAGTTTCTTGCTGCATTGCAATATTTGGGGGGAGGAACTTTTGCGTATTAGTGTTGTGCTTTTTTACGTTGTTGTGATTACCATATAAAAGAGTGGTGATGGTGGCAAAATAACTAAAAAAAAGAAATTTCACTTCCTCCACGTATAGACTTATGAACACACACAGTTTTTTAAATTGATTTACTGACCTGGGTACTGGTGAAATGATAAAATTAATATGCAATTAAAAATGTATTCATATTTTACAACGTATAGTTAATTTATATACAATAAACGTATAAAAAAACATACTTTTTAACTTAAATTTTAAATTATTAACTAAACCAGTCAAGTAACAAGAGTTTGTTTAATGCCAAAGTTAAAAAAAACCCATAAACCATGTCTTGAAGAACAAAATCATAATTTTATCAGGAGTACTTGACATTATATTTATCCTCTTCTGTAATGAAAAACAAAAATTTTAAAAGTAATGAGAAATATTTGAATTGTGACATGTTTATTATTAGTTCCAAAGGCATATATATAGCATTAATAATAGGGTTTTAAAAAGTATAACTACAAAATGATTCTAATCTGTAACTAAATATAAATCTTTGCCTTTTTAAAGGAAAAAAAACGAAAGTGCTTTAGACCACACCACTGAAATAACGCTCTCGTCGCGCATTCATTAGCTTACACCCCATGTCAATATGTTCATAATTTTAACTATTTTTCAAAAATTATTAAATATTAAATAGGATTTCCTAATAAAAATCAATATCCAAACTAAAATATTCTTTAATTCCAGTAAACTTTCAACTTTTTTGTCAAAGACTCTACCTGTTTGGAATTTAACGACTATAGAAGAGAATCCGGCAACAAACTCTAGAATTTTACTCTTTTTCTTATCCATGTTATATTTAATATAAAGTACAATAAAATACATCATCAACACCCATTATCATTAAATATAAAAACAAATAGCACACAATTATCATTATGACATACTAAAAAGACATCAGTTTTAATTTAAAGAAATTAGCTTTGTATCGCAGAGCAACCCTTTTTACCGACACAACTAACTTAAAGCACAATAACTGGTAGTTAACGTTGATTAAAAACTGAGAACTATCTTCTACGATGTTTTATACATTTCGTGCCAATGAGGCTTTTACGGCAAAATACCAATGACAGTGTTTGGCGCCAAATACATTTCTTAATTATGTCGTTTATTAAGAAACTACCACTCCCTGTTAGTTTTTAATAGTTACAATTAATATAATTTAAGTAATTCTAATCGTTTATGAAATATTACATCAATAATATCCCAAATTGACATCATTTACAATGTTTACAAAATTCACCAATGGGAACGACGTTGTGAAGGCCATTCATTCTAAGAATACGATTTAGTCAAATGACAAACCGTTATCGGAGAATAAGAGAGAAGAAAAGCATAAAGCATAGGGTTTTCTGCCGACATCGTCATTAATGGCATCCATAATTACATACTGTGGGCGTTCGTGGGTAATGTTGGTGCAAACACTTTATTAGTTAAATCGGATTATAATGTTCCCGATATCAATTTATACAAACTATAATAATAATAGCTAGGAACGCGACGCTTTCTTTAGCCGACTGCTCCGGCCGACCGCCGCTCGAGAACTGCCGAGAGACGCGCCATACTACCACTTATTGACTCTGCCCCACGCCAATAGACAGATGGCGCCAGCGTTCCACAGACTATTGCACTCCGACATATATATAATTATTTTATATATACCATCACGTGCAAAAAGGAGTTTTACTTCAAAAAATCTTCCTGAAACTCACAACACGTCTGAGTTTTATATAGTAAGCAAGGAAATAAATTGCCGCATAATCATTGAATGGTTATTTAAGAACGTATGCAGTGCAACTAACGCAATAATGGGATCATTGCCAATGGCAATAAATCGCAACCATTAAATGAATTATCTAAAGTGCTTTTCAAATAGACTACACATCTTTTAACATAATTTAAATATGTTGCATGTAGACTACGACTCAAATGAACTATGATTACTTTTTTCCGCAATCAAAGTTTGAACTACGCACTTTTTTATAGTAAAGAAATGATCGGTATTTTATTCTTTCTATGGAAACTGTCAAAATCAAAATATTCTTTATTCAAGTAGGCTCATAAAGCACTTTTGAATCGCCAGTAGTCTGGCCGTTGGTAACAAATCTACCACCGGCTCAGAAAGTTGATTCCGCTGAGAAGAAACCGGCAAGAAACTCAACGGTTACTCCTTTAAACATAGTTTTTGTACGTTGCAATGTATTTAGCTTTCATGTGCAACTGGAATCAAGTCCAACATCTTTGTCACTTAAATAATCGTCAAAACTATAATATGCCTTTTGTACATATAATAGGACATTTTTAACATATTTCTTAAAACTATGTGAAGGCAAACCCAGAAGTGACTCGGGTATCTTATTAAAAATGCGTATGCTCAACTCGACAAATTATTTCTGAACCCTCTTCACTTACATTACAAGTTTGTTTTTATAATTTTATTTTTATTTTATTCTTTATTGGTAATCAAACATACGCTGTTTGATTCTGGCATTTTTTTTACATTACATTTAACGCTTAAAATAAGGCCATGACAGATTACGTCTATTTACATAAATAAAAATTTAACAGAGTAAGGCTAACTTAAATAATAAGGCAAACAACTTTTAGTGTGTGTGTGTGTGTCTATGTTTGGGTGTGTTTGAATGAGAGAGAGAGAGAGAGAGTGCGTGTATGTATCTGTAATCATGTGTGTGTATTTATTAATGTTTAAACCCCTAATGAAAAACTTTAATTTTTTTGTTAAATCTATGAGTTACCACAAGATCTTTTTTTCCCATTAACTTCTTTTTATATTGTAACTTTGATAAATGGACGGAATTACTTGTATTAAAATTGTGTGTTTCGATTCCTTTTCTGTATAAACGAATGTTGTCACGATTATATGAAATGTTATTCAATATATATTGCAACGGTACTGTGAAAATTGATATTTCTTGAATTTTTCTCTTAAGGAAACGCGAGATCCCAATTGATATATGGCACGTATTGCCCTTTTTTGTAATAAAAAGACAGTTTCAATGTCGGTCGCCTTACTCCATAATAGCATGCCGTAAGACATAATGCTATGAAAATAAACTAAATAAACCATTTTTACTGTTTCAACATCAGTGTATTGCCTGACTTTCCTAACAGCAAATGCAGCTGAAATGAGTTTGCCTGCCAGAGTCTTAATATGGGCACCTCACTGAAGCCCAGTCTAAGGTTATTCCTAAGACTGTAGACATAACCTTCATTAATGGACTATCATCTATATGGATATTGTACCAGATTTATTTTGCATTTGGCAAAGTGAATTCAACACACTTAGTCTTTGCTGAGTTTAATATTAAATTATTAACAGAAAACCAACCTGAGATATGTGACACAGTACTATTTACAACGTCATAATTTTCTACCTTTGTCTACTTTAAACAGCTTGTTTTTTTACTAGAATTACTTATATATGTCGGAAAATAAGGGAGAAAGGAGAGCATAAAGCATAGGAGCGTAGGCTTCTCCGCCGACACCGTCATTAGTGGCATGTTTCCATAACAAATTTTCAGAAGATTTTCTAAAGATGTCTATAAATTTAAATCCCTTATTAAAAGAATGCTAATTGAGAAATCGTACTATAATTTCTTATTGGTCTAGTGGTTAACATGTTCGACTACAGACACGAGGTCCTGGGTTCGAGTCCCGGGGCGGGCCAATTCAAAACTCAATATTGAGTTTTCTATTAAGATTTTCTCAATATTTGCCCGAAGTTGGGACGTTGGCGATGTGATCTCTCTCCAGTCGTGTCGGATTCCCGTCACATCGGACTATGAGAGTGAAGGAATAGAGAGTGCACACTTGTGTACTATGCCTGCCAATGCGCAGTGGAGCAGCGTGGTGGGTATATGCTCTAAAAACCCTCGCTCCTAAGAGTGAGGAGGCCTGTGCCCAGTAGTGGGACGGTAATGGGCTACTACTTACTTTACTTTTTACTATAATTTAAAAGAAGATTGAAAAAGCGTAGGAGTGAATAAATTGAAGTTCTTTAATATTGTATCAATTGTACATTGTAAATAATAATATATGTCGATTCAAACATGATGTAAAAGTCTATTTGAATGAAGAATTTTTTAATTTGAATTTGACTAAGGCAAGGTAAGCAGCCCATTAACGTCCCACTGCTGGACTGCACAGACCTTTCTTTTTGGAGAAAGGGTTTTTATAGCATAGAGAGATAGAGAGAGAAAACGCTTTTATTGCACACAAGATAAAAATAAAAAGACATTATTTCTATAATATAGCGAGCAAAGGAGTTCTTATTGCTACAAGCAATCTCTACCAGACAACCTTATTATATAAAGAAGCAGACTACAATAAATAATTGGGAAGAACAGCGCCAGAAACTTAAATATAATATAATAGCATAGACTCACCACGCTGCAGCATTGTGGATTTGCAGGCATAAAACACAAGTGTACTCTCTATTCCTTCACTCTCATAGTCCGATGTGACAGCAATCCGACACGACCGGAGAGAAATCAGGCAAATTTGATTAACATACATACATAGCATCATGCCTCATTCCATTCCCAGAGACCACGTCCTTCCACTTGCCACGATCCTTGCATATCTCCTTCGCTTCTTTCATTCTTATTAAACTTTTCTTACACGTTCGTCGGTTTAGAGTAATCTTGACCTGGCCCTTATTTAAAATGTCCTGAAACATTCGTCTTGGTCTTCCCCTTCCAACTTTCTCATTCACTCTTGACTTTTTCGTCAGTCTCCTTTTATTCATTCTCTCAACGTGCCCAAACCATCTAAGCATACCTTTCTCAATTTTATTCACTACATCTTTTACACTACAACGTTTTTCTTATTTAACAAGTATTTAAGTATTTTTTAGTATAAAAAGATATTTATTTAAATATACATAATTTGTTAACAGGTACTTCCAGTGTGTGTCGTATGGCTCTCTGCCGACTGAAAAGCATGAGTTAGCCTACTTCCTCCTAAACATGATTCTTATGTACGTGGCGCCATTGGTGTCCACGTTGTATTGTTCTTCGGCTGCGCTACTGGAGATTATACGAAGAGCAAATACTGATAACGGTAAGATATTTTCGTCATCAAGCGATGGATGCTGGTCATTTTATTTTATTTTATTTATAAACTTTATTGCACAAACTGCAAAGGATGGGCTTAAAGCTTTATCTACCAGCTAACGTTTCTGGCGTAAGAAAAGTCGTTGGTAGATGTGCATTCAGTGTGAAAGAAAAAAAATACAGAAATAAAGACAAATGAAAAAAATATCAATAATAATAATTAGAACTAGGTGTAAACTATAACATAAACAGCGGTGATAGCAACACCATAACGTTTTAAAAAAGAAGATGTGATAATAATTATAGTTGAGGCCATTCAAGCAGTGATGCACCTCTTCAGATAATTTAGCCTTTTTAGTTGGGCTTTGAATGAATATATTGAGGTGGTTTTTCTAATCCCTTGCGGCAGCTCATTCCATAGACGAACTGCACTGACTGTAAACGAGTCATGTTTAAATCTAATAGAAAGAAAGAAAGAAAAAGCATTTATTCAATAGTGGTGTTACATACAGTTTTTCAATATAACTATACAGTATTACTGTCTGTAACACCTGGAAAGAGTTTACAGTTCAGCTCTTGTCGTGTGTTTTGAACACACGACGCTGATTTTCAGCTGAGACCCCCGGTGACGCCACATAATATTTAAATTAAAATAAACAGCTAACAACAATAAAAAATAAAAAAGTGAATGAACATTTACACATAATAAAGTGTCAGTGACATTAAAATACAAAATCCAGTCTTAACGAAATAATTACAAAATCGGCATGAAAAATGAAAAAAAAAAACAAATTGAAATAAGACAGATAAATGGCAAAATAATAAAAGAGATAATTAAAAAAAAGTAATGATAATAATAAAAAGGTAGACTATATTTGGGCAGCTATAAAATAGATAACTCTACCGCATAATTCTGTACTTTTTGCTTATTTAATAGATATTGTTTTAATTTATTTTTAAGTGTATACTTAGCAGCACAGTCTCTAATGGGGGGGGGGGATGTTGTTCCAGCAATGGGTAGCAGCGTATTTCAAACTACCTCTGAAAGCTGCCGTACAATAAATACACTGGAAATGCAGGGGGAGCTCTTGTGCTTCTTAAGTTTAAATGGGCTCTCTTATGTTATGCTCCTTACTACTTACTAATACTTTCTACTGGGCCTGATATTGCACAGCTTGCATCGAAGGGTTGCCGAAGATCTGCCTTATGCCATAAGCCCAATGTGTGAAAGTCTATAGACACTGCATTGGTTGTTAGGCTACCATTCCAGCATTCTAGCACTTTTGGGCCCCAATGTCCATTGCCAATTGCCACTTCAGCTTAGGTCATCCGTAGGTCATCACGGTATTAGTGATGATCTACGGCTCCGAAACGTGGTCGCTGACTCTGGGCCTCATACGAAAGCTCAGAGTCGCTCAATGTGCGATGGAGAGGGTTATGCTCGGCGTGATCAAGTAAGAAATGAGGAGATCCGTAGCAGAACCAAAGTCACCGATATAGCCCTACGAATCGCGAACCTGAAGTGGCAATGGGCTAGGCTAACAGTCCGACGGACCGATGGATGTTGGGTCTCGAAGATGCTGGAGTGGCGACCCCGCACCGGGTGGCGCAGTGTAGGGAGACCCCGCACAAGGTGGACCGACGATATAAGGAGGGTCGCCGGTAGCCGCTGGACTCAGAGTCTGAGACTTAGAGAAAAGAAGATAGATATGTTAGGAATTTAACTGTCATTAAAATATTAAAAGTGTCGTAAATGAATACAAATAAATTAATGAAATCTCAAATGACGTATTGTAAATAGAAATGCCAAGTGTTTTATGTCAATATTACTAATTACTAATTAAATTTTGAGTTTGCGATCTAAAAAACCTCTCTCATATGATTGAGAAGGACTGTACCCAGCAGAAGAACATTAATATTGTAATATTTTTCATGACCATCTTACAGAAATGTATAATTTCCAAGAAGTCAATAATATATACAAATATACATATAATTTATATCCTTACACGTGTCCTTGGTCCTTTAAGATATATTTTGCGTTATTCATAAACGCTCGTGTAACTTATTTGGGTCACAATGCGTGTATATCGTATTCAAATTGAAAATTACAGGAATTATTCATTACAGTATTATTGATTTCATATCGATGGAGTTTTATTGGAATTAACATATAATTATTGGAATTGGAATTGGAAATAACATATAATTATTTCCTTTCACTGTAACCAGGTTAAATGGTGTCATTTATACGATTTGTAAATAACTGCTTTCATAAATTTAAGTTCATTTATTTTACAACTAGTACTTGATATATTGATACATTAAAAATGCAATTAATATCGTAATATCGAGGTACTGTTGCTAGCTCTTTGGGTATCCATGCGTACTTTTATTTAGTTTAATTATTAAATTCTTTTGATATGTAGTTAGTCTATGAGCTATAACATATCTGAATCTATAATATATGTTAAAAGTTATATTACTTCTTAATCAAATCCACTAATAATCTACACATTTAAAAGCTTTTTAACGTATCCAGGCCCAAGCATGGATAATCAAGTCCCCTTTAACAAACTAACTTTCGCATCTAGTATAATACTTACTAATATTATAAATGTTAAAGTAATTCTGTATGTCGCGCTTTTACGACAAAACTACTTTATCTATAACCTATGAACTAGCAACATACTAAAACTAAACTAAGGGTTGTTAAATTTAACATTACTCATAATTACATTTATAGCTAGTTACAACGAGCTCTTATAATAATAATACTAAATATTGTATAGGGAAAAGACGAATATACAAAAATAAAAACAGATAAAACAGACTGAATAATATATGGTTTTCCACAAATTATTTAAAATGTACGACTGATGACGATCTCTCGGTAGGTCTCCGCCGGTGCGGTCGACTTTTGAAACTGTCGCATTCCTAGCTATTGTTATTAATGAATTTGTGTAAATTGATATCGGGAACATTAAGTGATTGAACATTATAATCTGAGTTAATTAATAAAGTGTTTGATTGCACCGACATTACCTACCAACGCCTAAAGTACGGAAATTATGTATGCCATTAATGACGATGTCAGTGGAGAACCCTACGCCCCTATGCTTCACGCTTCCTTCTCCTTCTCTATTATTTTCCGACATGTATAAAATAGGGAAGTACAGCTGACACGTTCTCCCTAAATTGGGATGAATTTTGTTGGAAGACATCAAGTGTTTTTGGGACAGTTATCGAATAATAGTCAAGACTAGTTTGGTAGGACCTATGACTGAGCAGTGGAACTGATTACTGAACCGATTTAAATGAAATTTGCTACACAGATAAGTCTAGAGCCTGTGAAATGACATTAGTCTCTTTTTAATGCGAGAAAGGGTTGCAAGGGATGGAAGTATCGTAATTACAATACTTACTAATATTATAAACACAGCATGTAACTCTGTCTAGCATTCACGCCAAGAGTATTGAACTTATTGTATAGAATTGTGTAACTTTATATATATATATATATATATATACATTTTTTGATCACAGACAAAATGAGACGGAGCGGTGTTGGTATATTAGGAAGAGCCAGAGCCAGGACACTAAAGATGACAATCACCATTGTCCTAGTTTTCTTCGCTTGTTGGTCCCCATACTACTGCTACTGCATATGGTAATTGTTAAAATTAATAATTATGCATAAAAGAAACATCAAATCAATAAAAATAACATTACATTATTGGCACACGCATATGTACTCTTCTGTCAATCGCTGACAATGATGTCAAACGTCATAAGGTTACATTAAAAAAGTTTATATTGTCAAAAGCACTAAGAAGGTTACATTAGAAAAGTTAACATTTATGATGTTCTATGTAACGTTGTTAATTTTCCTTTCATGTGAACCTTCTCCCGACAATAACAAACCGAATGTTTTATAAATTTAAAACTACTCAAATCAAACTACTCAAACTACTCAAATCGAATACTACTCAAAAAAAGTCTTTGCAATAATTTATTTATGTAAAATTGAGTCCTTATTTCCCTATGTCACGGCATCAAGCATGCACGGCTGAACCAATTTTAATAATATCTTAGTTTTTCTATTTATTATAGCCAAGAAAGGGTCGTATAAAAGAAAAAATTAGCAATGTAACGTATAATATTAGAAATTTTTAATAAACTTAACCACCATAATAATTTTTCGAATGTAACCTTCGTAGTGCTATTGACAATATAAACTTTTTAATATTTCATTAGGAAAGAATTTTTTTTTTATTGCTGATAGATTAGCGCTTGACTGTGATCTCACCTGACGGTAAGTGATGATACAGTCTAAGATGGAAGCGCGCTAATCTGTTAAGAGGCGATATACCCCTTACACGGTTTCTACACAGCATCGTACCGGAACACAAATTTCTTTGTTTGGCGGTACGTTTTTGCTGGTAGGGTGGTAATGCAGAGAGATAATTTAAAAGTAATGACAAAGAAACCTATAAGGCACCCCACAGACCTTCTTTACAAAGAATGTGCTGTCTTAACGGTTAGACAGCTTTTTGTCTTGAGATTAACGTTACATCTCAACCAAACCTGGTATCCATTAAAATAATCACAAACGTACTATTTGGAATGTTTGCCCAATTGTCCGTTTCAGAACCGCTTTTGCTAGACGTCACAGTCAGGCTCTTGTTACACTACTGTACAAAAAAATAAACAAGAAATTAAACATATATTTTCTGTCACGTATGGAATGAAACACTTAATCAAAGGAAAACAGAGGACCTACTTAAAATTGCACAGTAATATTAGAACTTGGCAAGAAACATAAATTCATACATAAACATGCACACACACACACACCTACTTCCAAATTCACGCTGATTAAAGTTTCTAACAGTATTATCTAACACTTTTATTATATATACATAAATAAATAGTAAATATTGTTACGAATCATTGCATCGTATAGATTATCCGGCGGAAGGTACAGACACTCGTAGCACAAGTTTACTTAGTACGAGTGTCTACATATTTCTGTCTTAAATAATTATTTTAAAGTTTTACATAACAAAAAAATGTACCTTTATGATGTTTGACGTAACTGTCAGCGATTGACAGATGACGCATATATACTCTATATGTGTGTGTGTGTGTCAAATACATCGTAGTGATGATGTCTTAAAAAAATAATAGCATTGTGCTCCTTCTCTATATAAACTACTTAGACATTAATAGGTACAGATATTTAAGTTATAAACATGATAATTATAAGTTAGTTACTCGATGCGCTGCGTGGCGGCCGCCGCCGGCATGTATTTTATTTTAATTTAATCATATCTTTTGAATGGAATATCCGATTTCAATTCAAAAAGTAATCACCAGGTATTGAGACAGTCTCGAATATTAAATTAATTATATTTGGATAAAAAATTATTAATGGTATGGATAACACGGTATGATTTTGATCGGCATTTCTATCAATTTGTTAAATGTAAAAAAGTAGTTATAGTGACGTAACGAAAATAGATAGACATATGGTCTCGCGAAGTTTTTTGTAGATATTGATATATTCTATAATATTGTCGAACATTTTTATGTCCTATCATTAATACTCTTCACCGCGTATGCGATGAAAGACATTTTCTGGCTAATTTTTTTACACCTTCGGTTGGTTTTAATAGGAATTTCTAAAGATTTCTTTAGTAAGCTAGTACTAAATTTAGCCTATGTTACTCAGTGATAATGTAGCTTTCTAATGAAAAAAGAATTATTAAAATCGGTCCAGTACTTTTTGAGTTTATTAGTTACATACAAAAATACAAATCTTTCCTCTTTATTATATTAGTGTAGACTAGCAATGCTCCGCGGTTTCACCCGCTTAGATACCGATCTAGTGGCAGTGAAAAGTCTAAGTTGGACTATACATTTGTTTTTGTTAACATAAAAGTTTTATTTCACATGGTTTTTAATTATTTCCTTTCGGATTATTAGATACACACTTACATTTACAATCTAACCAATATCCAGATTTTACTATACAACGAATATATATCTAACTGATACACTTTTAAATCCGTAACATAATTTATGTATAGTGTCCGATAGCAAATTTAAAGATACTCTACAGATATTGAAAAAATCTTGATTAGATAGAGGTAATGAAAGATTTTTACGTTGATAGAAATAAAAACAGTATAGGTATATCGGTGCGTTTCATTGGTATCCTTGGAATATGAGCTAACTCACTAGTCACAAGCTCACTTATTATAAAATTCGTTATATCTTTTAAATGGATTGTCCGATTGTAATGATTTCAAAAGTATTTCACAGGTATTGAAACGGCCTTTAATAAAATATCATTTAATATGATAAGGATTTATACAGAGGTATGAATAATATGGTTTGATTATTGCCGGCACTTTTAAAATGTAAAAGTAGTTATAGTGACATAACTACAGTAGTTGGGCATATGTTATCGTGTACTTTTTTGTAGATATTAATATGTTCTATAATATTGCAGAACATGTTTTGGTTCTATCATCAATAGTTTCCCCAGCGTACGCGATGTTAGATTTTATGTGACCAATTTTTTCACACCTATTTTTTTTTCGTATGTCCCTCAGTGAAAATAAGTTTGAAATCGGTCCAGTAGTTTATTTTATAGACAAAAATGTATCCTCTTTATATAATAATAATAGTTTAAATAAGTGTGTAATATATAGATGTCATTATTTCATAATTTGTGAAAACTTTAATTAAATTTGACAACAGGTACTGGATTGACAAAGAATCAGTGAATAGTTTGGATCCCGCTTTCACAAAGGCGATGTGGCTATTCTCGTGCACCAACTCTTGTGCGAATCCCATTGTCTATGGTGTATTCAACAGGAACAGATGGACATGGCGATCTGGACATGTAAATATAAATAACCTATTAACATAAATTTGAAACATTAAATCATGCATTGATAATGTTTATGTTGCTACATGTTACAGCGATTACATTTCCAAAGTTGGAGCGATTTTGATTTAAAATATGTGTATATTTTGATTAAATTATCTATTCTTGAATAGAACTGATTTAAAATATCCTGGATTTGGTCCAGGAGCGTTCGCCTTGGTCTTCCCCTTCCAACTTTCCCAGTCACTCTTGACTCATAAATCCTTTTTGTCAGTCTCCTTTCATTCATTCTCTCTACGTGCCCAAACCATCTAAACATACCTTTTTCAATTTTAGTCACTACATCTTCCTTTATACCACAACGTTTTTTCATCCCTGCTTTACTGTGATCTCGTATGATAAGTATTGATATTGCAAACTAGGATATTAATGAATTAAGTAGAAAAGAGGTTAAAATCGTTAACAGGTTATCTCTTAACGATTTTTTACACATTATCGTCATTTGTTGTCTCCCACCAGTCATGACCAACAATTTACAAAATAATGTAAGTTTCGTTGTTCTCAGTAACGTATCATTCTATCTATAAGTAACCCAAAATACTTAGGACTTTCTAAAAATTTATCTATAATATAAAAATGAATCGTAAAATGTGTTGGTAAGCGCATAACTCAACAACGCCAAAGTAAATTTTGCCAATTCTTTTTTTTAATATTCGTTGAAGTCCAAGGATGGTTTGTATGGCGAGAAATGTTCGAATAATTGCAAAATCCCCCTAAAAGCAGCCCTTTTCTGTTTCCCCATACAAACTTTTTTTAACTTAGACTTAAACTCACGGTTGTCTAAGCAATGTAGGTGTTTTCCTAACGTCAAAGAGTCAATATGCATTTTAATGCCGCTGCACAAAGTTCAAAATCAATTGAATAGTCGCAAAATGTAAGAGCTATAGATATTTAGTACGGTTGTAATTTCATTTCGAAAATCATTCGTGAAACTGAAATCTGCCAGATTCCAAATCTTTTTGACAGAACGAAGTCTGTCGGGTCTGCTAGTTACTTTATAAACGACTGCTTTTTTGTTCTAGTGGTCAGCTTGTTGGGCTATAGAAATGAGGTCCTGGGTACGAGTCCCGGGTTGGGCGAATTAAAAAATTGATATTGAGTTTTCTATTGAGAAATGCCTACTAATTGCCCGCTGTTAGCGGTGTACTCTAGCGCAGGGGTGGCCAACTTTTGGGCACATAAGATTTACTTTATATTTTAATATTAAGTCGCGATCGACCTATTTCTTAGGTAAAAAGAGGGACGTTTATGCAATGTGCTTTTTTATAAATAATAAAATAAAGTTTAAGTTTACATTAATCATTGAATGCGTCCCCTCATGAACCTTGCGAGCGATCGACCAAAATTGGTCTCGCGATCGACTTGTTGGCCACTCCTGCTGTAGCGGTTAGCCCCGTGCCTCAGAGAGCACGTTAAGCCGCCAGTATGTCAAATTACCGTCCCATCGGACTATGAGAATGAAGGAATATAGAATGCACTTGTGTACTATCCCTGCAGTGGAGCAGCATAGTGGGTCTATGCATTAAATCTTTCGAAATGTTTACCTTCGGACTAATATGTTTCATGTTGTTCTCTGGATGTGATCCACTTCATCTTTCTACTTCAAAAAGTTTAATGTAACTACAACTTTTGGAAGTACATAATTTTATAGTTTTACTTTGTCTACACTTACTTTTTAATTCTAATTATAAGAAATATAAATAACGTTATATGTTACGAATCTTTTATAATGTTTGTTAGTTCTTAAAATATATTTTGTATTTTAAGTTTGCCTTCGTCGATTATATTATAACAGTTCTCTCAATCTCATTTCAAAATGAGCTGATCAACGATAATATAACGTCTTTATTTCCTGTGTTACCATCACTGTTTTAATTTGTAACTGAACAGAAAACGGTTATTTTTGTAACAGAATGCGCGATGTCGAAACGGTTGGAGAAGAGGCTCTAGATTTCCACACGGCGATTCTATGGAGATATCGGCTGCCACTTTAGCGCGTGCACGAAACTCACTTCACAGCGATCGGCACAGCAGAAGAGATTCAGCGTTCATTCCTAATGGTTCACAGAAACATATTTTAAACAATAATAACAACGTTAATGGAAGTGTTTAAGACTTTATGTCGTTACAGATTGGATTTGATTAAATCTGTTTCAATAACGGTCTAATATAAAGTAAAGGTCACACACTAACTGTCCACCAGCGGATATAAAGCTTTTTACAATCTTATCTTTATTTATTGAATTCCAAGAAAACACACTACATAGTGTGTATTTTATGTATATAGTTTATAGTTTAAATAAAGTAATAAATGTACAAAATAATAAAAAAAAGTAAACGTTTCGATTTGGACTCTAGAAGTATTTTTTCAATCAGTAGCATTATAAGGTTTTTAAAAACGCATCCATAGGGAGGCAAATAAAAAAAACTAATGATAACCATACGAGGGATGCAGTTTGGTGTTGTAGCTACATATCTATCGCCTCCATCCAAAATTCAATTACACCACTGGATAGCTAGAGGATCAAATATTTTATTAACTGAATTAAGGACTGAAAGACATATTTCATATAGAAACTAGAACCCGTTGCATGATGTTTTTATCTACAAAAAAAGGCCGTGTCCATAACACAGACACATCCTATTTTTTGAGAATTTCAGTTATCAATTTTTACAAAACCAGTCAGTCAGTTATCGTTCGGATTCAACCAGACACTCTAATAAAATGTAGATACTCTAATAAATAATTCATCCATCAATTTTCTGTATATAATAGCTTTAAAACTAAGCGTGACATCAAAACTGTCCGTTATTTCTTACAATACCTATATTAGTAACGAAAGCAACGGATACCCAAATAACGGTTATAGAATTATTAAATTATTGTCTATAATCTTTATTGGAGCCAGCGATTAATATTTAAAATGCTATAACAGCGATTATTAAATAAAAATACTACAAAGTGTCACGTGATTGATGAATTCACAAATGTTATTCGCCGAATAAAATTATTTAAGAGGTTAACGCTGAAATATTAAGTAATACATACATACTACTTGAATACTTGCGTGATTAGTAACAAATATCTGGACCTGTAGACAAGATGACATTCTAAGTACGCTAACGCCAGAACACTCTAAAAATGTATGAGAATTACGTTTCATATCGATATTTCACGTGATCACATGAAAAAATTGTAGTTCTCTAGTCGTTCGACGTAGCGTTATCATACTTAGAATGTCGGCTTGACTAGGGGGAAGGTACGTAGTAGCTATTTTTCAGTTTAAAATAACTAGAAATTATATCAGACATTGGATTTATAATAAGTTTTGGTTATTGAAAACGAGAAATAATTATCATATTTTGAACCGTGTGTGACATTTTGATAATGATAAGTCGACCCATACAAATATAGACGAACTGTTAATGCGTGGAATCCTTTAACATTTCAAACTAAAACTTATATCGTGCCGTACTGTATCGTGTGTAACTAAAACATAGTCGAAGTTAGTCAGTATAGTTTAAATTGTAATATTTTAATTTAATTTCTCGATTACTCTCTCAAGAATGTCGTTTTGAATATTTAAAAGAGAGCTTTAAGAATCTTTATACATATCTATACTGTTGAATAGTTTAGGCCTAATTTTTGTACATAGTTGATGATACTTTGAGTTTGTTATATAATACCAAATTAATATTAGCGTTTTTGATTAAATAGAAATGCTTAAACTGCATCATCCAATGAGGTATTTTATTACAAAGTTAAACTGTTGTGTTTCTTGTTAATGTACGAGTAGATACTTAAATATTTTTCTGATGGAGTGTCATAGTCAGAGATGTTTAACATTCCTTATATTTAATTGTATTAAACATTCCTTACATGAATTTTGAGTTTTCTATTTATTTATTGGTTAAAAATAAGCTGGCGAGTTGACGCGTATTTACATATAACCGAGGTTTTATTTTGATTGTTTAGTTTAATGTGCCCACTGGCTGTGAAGTGATATGAAATCGGTTTAATAGAGAAACGAAGTAACTTTTGTACCAAGTAAAGCCTTAAGTAAAAGTGCAAGGTAATCTAATTGAATAAATTGTAAAATTTCCCAATTTCTTTTATTTATCCCAATCCTTTATACCCGATAAATAAATAAAAAAGCATTTAAAGTAATTGTTTATTAAAATTATATTTCGTAAAGATGGAGCAAATAATTGCATATTATACAATAAGAATAGACAAATTAAAATATAGGCATCAGAAACAGTTTTTTTTTTATATTATACTACGAGAAAACAGAAGATTTTAATACATTAAATCTTACTTAACTTGCTTTAAAAATAAATAATAAGGGACAAAATGTCTAACACTCACTAACTACAATACATCGTATAATACCATACATTAAAATCTGACAACAGAGCTTCACTCTTAACTTATTACTGACTTAAATCTAATTTTTGGCCATTTCTGTGGGTCTTTGGCACAGAATTAACTTCAAGTTTTATAATATCATACTTATTATATTTTCATCCAAAATTCTATAACAGCTTTTGAAATCGTTCATAACGAATCAAACATTTCAATATCAAATCAAACACTACGTGTTATAAAAAAAACAAACGTAATAAACAAATAAATATTGGAATGCAATGGAAATATGACTGAAAACTAAGCTTTAACACACTTATTTTATGGCACATTTTATAAATATAACTTCTCCTATAACAACAATGAACTACATACACAAAGTTTGTAGAGTCACAAATACATCCATACAAAAATAGATGGTATTCTAGAAGAAAAGGTACACTTTTAAACTGATACAATTTTTTATAACATTTACTACGACTTATAGATCTTACTAGTCTAAGGGCTAAGGTACCCTTTTTAAATAGATTGAGATTTTTTTAATACAACAGTATATCTAAATGGTCCAAGAAATATACCTTGTTTAGGTTAAAAGCTGTTATCTGTGTTTAAATGAAAATTTCTAAGAAGAAGCAAAATCTAAATTAAAAATGGCACATCACGAATACACGATATTAAGAGACATATTTTTCACCTATGGTTGAGATTACTGTACATTTCGTTATACAAAATACGTAAAGAATAGGTAGTAAACAAATTTTCTGAAGTGAAAACTTCTTTGAGTTGATATATTTTTTTATATTAAATGAGTCTCATCCATCACGCATAGCCATGTAACGTTTATTTGAGTAAAGTCTGCTCGCGTCGTCTAAAATAGTAAACTGCTATAATTTCATTTATTATTGAAATAATGTATATATATTGTAAATGTTTTTTGAAAATAGTAGAGGTAAATAGTGCGTGCATTAACCAAGGTTATTTTTTTAAATAAAAAAATGAGCCTCGGAGCCCGACAGAAGTGATAATTTAAAGTAATCCAAGTTATATAACTATTTAATATTGAAGTTGTATAACATTAACAACAAAAAAACTTAGCTTAGTATTTTATATATTAATACGATAATGAATGAAATAATGTAAGGTTTTCAATTTTAGGTTATACGCTCACTATCAACGGTATATGTCTATCGCACACTAAACACAGTAGATAGATCGACAAGTGTCTGTCCGAAATACGGGTAACGCTGTTAAAGTGGAATAAAATGAGCCTGTCTACTGCTGCTGTATGCGCCGTAAAGCGTTACGTAACGATTTACTCTTCTAAAAGAAGTTATCACTTCAAGACAAAACAACATTAAATAAAACGCGTAGATAAACAATTCATAACCCGGAACGAAAACAATAAATTAATCACAACATATTTCTGCTATTTAGTCTTGGAGCAACATTATTGGACACAAAGTAACCGTTTTTAAATAATTGATAACGTTATTTCAACGCTCGCCTTTCTCTAGTTCGGTGAGTTCGTGCGTAGTGGCGTGCTCCCTGTCGTTTTGTATGGCGCGTGATTTGTCTATGTCGCCTTGCGAGAGTGACGTCACAATAATGGCGCCCAGAGCATCACATACTACGTTGATGGTAGTGCGGAATCGATCACTGAAATTAGGAAATTAATTTCATGTAATATATAAATAAGAGAAGAATTTGTGGATGGACAAAAATGTTCAAGCAGCTGTGTGTGAAAAGAAGAAAACTTGGTCCGATTGGTTGGCTACAAAAGCTAACCAACGAATGCAAAAGGCAACCAATGATGAAGTAAAAAAGGCAAGAATGGAATACATAATAAAGGCAAGGGTGAAAGAAGCTGTAAGAAAGATAAATGAAGAATGCAGAGATATGTATGATAGGAGACTTTCTGATGATTTTCAGTCAAACAAAAAGTTTTTTTGGAAATCAATACGAATGGCCCGAGGGAGAGCTTTGTAAAATCAGAAGTTTAGATGGAAGTTTAATAAAAGGGGAAGAATGGATATTGAAGAGAGAAATGAAGCAGAGGAAAATATGACCTCTGCGGATAGCAATGAATATAAGATAAATGATAGCGATATTAGTATGGATGAGGTTATCATATTCATGGATAACTGTTTGACAGATTTAAAATACAGTATGTATGGGTTAAGAATGAATGAATTACTCATCAAATGTTTACTCTACGCTGATGATCAAGTAATACTTGCGTCATCCATTAATGAGCTACAGGGGATGGTAAATATTATGAATAAATCTTTGACAGAGAAAGGAATGAAAGTGAATGTAAATAAAACGCAAGTTATGCTTTTTGAAAGAGATGAATCTATGATGAATGGCAATATATTGATAGATGGGGAACGAGTGGTAGAGGTGAAAGAATTTTTATATTTGGGATCTAAATTTACAAAACATGGAATATGTGAAAGTGATATTAAAAGGAGAGTGAATGCAGGGAATATGGTAAATGGTGCCCTGTGCGCCTTTATGAATAGCAAAATGGTGTCTCAAAAAGCCAGTCTGGCTGTGCATGCAAGAGTGTTGTTGCCAACACTTATGTATGGTAGTGAAAGTTGGGTATGGCAGAAGAATCACAAAAGTAAAATAAATGTGGTAGAGATGAGAGCGTTGAGAAGTATGAGTGGATTAAAACTCAGTGACAGAGTAAGAAATGTTTGTGGTATAAAAAAAGATGTAGTGACTAAAATTGAGAAAGGTATGCTTAGATGGTTTGGGCACGGAGAGAAAATGAATGAAAGGATACCGACAAAATGGATTTATGAGTCAAGAGTGTATGCGAAAGTTGGAAGGGGAACACCAAGGCAAACGTTCCTGGATCAAATCCAGGACATTTTAAATAAGGGCCAAGTGAAGTCCTTGTCTTCACGGTTGACTTTATATAACCTTAAAATATAAACAGTATAAACACAAATGTTTCTTCTTTATTTTTAACATCAAAGTTTTATTTCACTTAGTTTTTAATCACACCTTTTCAGATTCTTAGATTCACATTTACATTCATAATCTAATCAATATACAGATTTTACTTTACAACGAATGTAGGTATATCTAACTAATACATTTTAAAATTAGCTACATCATTTAAGTAGAATGTCTGACATTAGCAACTTTTTAGGTTGATAATAATAAAAACAGTGTTGGTATATCGGTGGGTATCATTGGTATCCCTGGAATATGAGCTAATTCAATAGTCGCAGGCCCAGTTGTAAGAGTTTAACTTTTGAATGGAGTGTCCGATTTCAATAATTTACAGGTATCGTAATGGTCTTTGATGTCGTCGCTTTAACTGATGACGTCCACAGCTGAACAGGTCTCGCGTAATGATGTCCACAAGGTCCGATCTTGTGTCGCCTGGATCCAGCGGCTACCGGCGACCCTCATTATGTCGTTGGTCGAGCTTGTGGGGGGTCTGCCTACACTGCGCCGGCTGGTACGGGGTCGCCACTCCAGCGCCTTCGGGCCCCAACGTCTATCGGTCCGTCGGACTATGTGCCCCGCCCATTGTCACGTCAGGTTCGCGATTCGTAGGGCTATATCGGTGACTTTGGTTCTGCTACGGATCTCCTCATTTCTGATTTGATCGCGTAGAGAAACTCCGAGCATAGCCCTATCCATCGCACGCTGAGTGACTCTAAGCTTTCGAATGAGGCTCATAGTCAGCGACCACGTTTCGGAGCCGTAGGTCATTGATCAGTGGCAACACGCCTTTGATGTTATAGGATAAAAAATCTATAAAAAGGTATGTATAATATGGTTTGATTATTGTTGGCACTTTAATTAACTTTTAAAATGTAAAAAAGTAGTTATAGTGGCATAACTACAGTAGTTGGACATATGGTATTACGGACATTTTTGTAGATATTAATACCTTCTATAATACTGTAGAACATTTTTTTGTTCTGTCATCAATAGTTTCCGCAGCAATTTTTTCACACCTTGGGTTACATTAATGCATTTTTATTGGGGATCCATATTTTTTTGAGAAAGTAATATTAGTTTCTAATAGTGAAAACAATTTTGAACTCGGTCCTTTAGTTTTTGTGTGAATACATTACAAACATACAAATACACAAATGTTTCCTCTTTATTATATTAGTTTAGACTATTAATACTTACAGCAGCCAGTCGACCGCGAGAATGATGGAGACATCCTCAGCAGGTAGATTGACAGTGTCCAAAACCATCACCATGGTAACCAGACCCGCCTGGGGAATACCCGCGGCGCCTATACTTGCCGCCGTTGCGGTTATACTGTAATATAATATCATGATCCCCGTTACTTTTGAAGAGAACACGTCTTAATAGCATCCGTAGACAAGCAATTCAAAAAAGTGCGTGCGTACAAAGTACACATGTCAGAAGTGAAACTTCTTTGGCAAATTAATTTTTAAGTCTTGTTTATATTTATACATATCTCGAACCTTATATTTCCGAAGGAAAGAGGAATTTAATTGTCATAAAAATATTAAAAGTGTCGAAAATTAATACAAAATGTTAATAAAAATGCCACACATATTTTGTCAATATTAGAAATCATTGAATAAATTTTGTTTTTCAATTTAAAATTTCGAAAAGAGTATTTGTGAAATATTAAATGACGAGTGGCAAATTAAAATGCCACATGCTATTTGTAGCTATTAAAACTACCTAACCTTCAAATGAATTACCATCACTAAAAGTGTCACTTCATAAAATCTAAATTAGTTATTCGGTTCAAAAGAAAATATTGAGAGACAGAAAAGAGAAAACATTTATTGCACACAAGATAAAAATAAAAAGACATATATAAACTAAGATACTTATTACTATAATATAGCGTGCAAAGGTGGGTCTTATTTTTACAAGCAATCTCTTCCAGAAAACTTTATTATGTAAAGAAGCAAATTAAAATATATAATAGGACAGAACAGCGCCAAAAACTTAAATATAATTTTTTTTCTTTTGAACTGTATAACATATTACATGTAGTATAAATATTATATACATAAATATCAATATATCTATAGATACATGTTGGAAAAATATACACAAAAGATATGAAATAAAAAATATACAATATAAAGAAAAGGAAAAGATATAAACGTGTTATTCACAACAGTTTTCAGTTAAATAGAATTCTTTGAGACGTGTCTTAAAGAAGGCTAATGACTGTGAGTGACGTATGATATCTGGTAAAGAATTCCATAAATTGTGAATGAAGTTTTGTAAAAGTTACTATGGCAAATTGAATGTATAAGTTTGTTATTACCTCACAGCAACTATCTTGCCGAATGACATCTCAACCTTCCGCAACTGTGCTATGAAGATGGCGGCCACCGCTTCGTACAACGCTGTTCCGTCCATGTTGATGGTGGCGCCGATTGGGATGACGAATCTTGTGATACGAGGATCCAGCCCCATGTCGTCACAACAGCCGATTGTAATCGGCATTGTTGCCGAACTAAAAGAGAAGTTGTAATGTCGTTTCGTCGCTTCAACCGATGGACGTCCACTGCTGGACATAGATTCTAGCTCCAGCGGCTACCGGCGACCCTCTTTATGTCATCGTTCCATCTTATGGAGGGTCTGCCTACACTGCGCCGGTCGGTACGGGGTCGCAATTCCAGCACCTTCGGACCCCATCGGTCCTTCGGACTATGTGCCCCGCCCATTGCTACATTAGGTTCGCGATTCGTAGAAATATGTCGGTGACTCTGATTCTGCTACGGATCTCCTCATTTCTGATTCGATCACATAGAGAAACTGCTAGCATAGCCCTTGCCATCGCACCCTGAGTGACTCTGAACTCACGCATGAGGCCCATAGTCAGCTACCACGTCTCAGAATCGTATGTCATCACTGGCAACACGCTGGTAAATGGAATGGAAGAGAAATAGATGCGTCATAATTCGAACGATTAGACCGATCACGCCTCTGTATCGTCTTGCCTGCACGGTCGTCTCAAGCGGAACGTGACAATGAGTCATACCTCTTCGTGCGTGCCACTACCGTTCGTCGATTTATATGACGTCAACAATAATTATATATAATGATTGTTATTCCAATTTATAATTGCGTCGTTATTGTACAGAGCAATTAAACTTTTTTTTAATTGTTAATAGTTTGCAATATTGTTTCAGTTCTCTATTAAAGATGTAAGTGAAACATTTACAAATCTGTTAATTATTGTACAGGGTAATAAAACATTTTTTTTAATGCTAATAGTTGGTAGTATTGCTTCAGTGCTGAATTAAAGATGTAGGTTTATTTTACAGAATAAAGAAACGTATTCTTTAAGTTGCTATTAGTTGGCAGTAATGTTTCAGTTCTCTATTAAATATGTAAGTGAAACATTTACAAATCTATTAATTATTGTACAGAGTAATTAAACTTTTTTTAAATTGTTAATAGTTGGCAGTATTGCTTCAGTGCTGCTGCTAAAGATGTAGATGCAACATTTACAAAAGTGAATTTATTATTTTCAATTAAAAAATTATTCCATTTTATAATGTCGTCATTATTTTACAGAATAAAGAAACGTATTTTTTAAGTTGCTAATAGTTGGCAGTATTGTTTCAGTTAGTCTCGCTCAGATGCTTGCATCGAGCGGACGTGCCGGCGTGCGTGTACTTTGTTATAAGAGCACGTGCATTAATCGAGGTTAGGTTTGCGACCGTATTTCACACTCGTTATATTTGTACGAAGGTTGTTGTTGGTTGTTATTTTCCGTTGTTTTCTTATATTGTTATATCGTTGGTCTGTTACGTTGTTTTCAAGTTTTATTGTCAGGTTGTTAATGTTAGTTCCTGATTTGTTTTACCAGTTATTGTTGGCTAGTTTGTTGAAGGTTACTCTGTCGACTCCCGACAGGGCAAGCTTATGTCTTACGGGGGAGGGGGGACATTGGTAGAATGTTCAATGATTTTTTCTATGATTAATTTACTTTAGCTAGGGCTGGTAAGGTTCTTTCTACTGTTAGACTGTGATGTCCGGGTCACCGAAGAATCTTACCCAGGAGGGTTCTAGCCGAAGCGCGGCTATCGAATCCCCTGTCATCTTGCTTCAGGGTAGTCGGCCCTCTGCATCTAACGGGTCGGCTATCGCCTTATGTGTGGAAAAAGCGGTTACTTGCACTAGAGACTTTTCTCGGAAAAGAGGTGCGAGTGAAATGGATGAGCCAGGTATCTCTGGGGGGATAATGCAATCTGAGTTAGATTTGTCTGATTCG
>JACTOM010000908.1:1123169-1445374 GCA_015832385.1 Elymnias hypermnestra
AGGAGGCCCACGAACGAGAGAGGGAGATTGCAATGGATGCTCCCTCATACCGCCGGAGGAGGCGGGCTACAAGGCAGCGTTTGTAAGCGTAAGTCCGTCCATCGTCGAGAATCCTCAGTCGGATTCATTCGGGGCACCAGGGATGAATGCGAAAGTTGAACCCCTGGTGCCTCATTCATGGATGAAGAGGGTTCCGCTGGGTTTTAGTGGGTATTGCGAGGTCTGCTTGTTCGCCGAGTCCCACACTCCTGACACACGGTCGGGGTCAGTGCATAAAAGCATTTCCCAGCGAGAAAAAAAAAAAAAAAAAAGTATTGTTTCAGTTCTCCATTAAAGACGTAAATGAAACATTTAGAAATGTATTAATTATTGTACAGAGTAGTTAAACTTTTTTTTTAATTGTTAATAGTTGGCAGTATGACTTCAGAGCTGCATTAAAGATGTAGATGAAAAAATTAAAAGTAATTGTAAATTATTTTGTATTTGGCCCAAAAATGGCAGCATGAGATATTTATATATGGAGATATATCGAAATTTCGTCGATATATAAAAATGAAATAGATATATTTCGTGACAGAGAGATTTAGTTTAATTTTTAGACATTTTTAAACTCTGTGAAAGTATATAAATTATTTTATTGCACAATTTTCAATATAAATTCACAGTAACTCACCTAGATGCCGTACCAAAAGCCGTTGCCATAACTTGCCCCATTTTTGCGATGTATCTACACGGTAACTTCCTCGTGGCTAATATGAAGAGGACGCTGAGGGTACCGAAACCGTGAAGGAACAGGCCTAAAAGCACCGTCGCAAAGTACCATCCTAAGCCTCCAATCAACTGCTCAAATGACTCTATCTCCATAATCTTCGCTGTGACTAAGAAGAACACACCTAAAGGTGAAAGCCTGTAGACAAAGTATTATTATAATAAAGACGTATAAACTTTAGTGGCTTTCTTCGCTATTGAGATCATACAACGTCCTTATTGAAGTGAAACTTCTTTAGGCGCATGAGGGTAAATTTTTTACGCATAAAACAGCGTCTTTTATGCTAACTCGATTGAAGGTTAGGTAGTTTTAATATTTAGTAGTAGTAGTAGTAGCAGCCCATTAACGTCCCACTGCTGGGCACAGGCCTCCTCCCTCATATGAGAGAGGGTTTTTTAGAGCATAGACCCACCACGCTGCTCCACTGCGGATTGGCAGGCATAGTACACAAGTGCACTCTCTATTCCTTCACTCTCATAGTCCGATGTGACGGGAATCCGACACGACCGGAGAGAGATCAGGCGCAGGACCGACGGCTTAACGTGCTCTCCGAGGCACGGGGGTGGATCACACCGCCAACTTCCCAACTTCGGGCAAATATTGAGAAAATCTTAATAGAAAACTCAATATCGATTTCGAATTGGCCCGACCTGGGACTCGAACCCAGGACCTCATGTCTGTAGTCGAACATGCTAACCACTAGACCAATGAGGCAGTTTTAAAATTTACAAATAACATTTTAACATGTCACTCGTCATTTAACAGTTTAATAATATTTAATGACAATTAAATTCGTTAACTCCCTAACATATCGTCCTTTTTCCCTTTCTCTAAGTCTCGGAAATCTAAACAATACTTAAGAGTTAATTTGCCAAAGAAGTTTCACTTCTGATTCTGGACGAGACCGCCACATATTGCGACAAGACCGCCTTTTTGTCAAGCCACTTCTTAATATAAGTTTTACACTACTTAATATGTATGAGTGAGGTACAATAAAGCGAAGACCGTAAGATAGAGTACGAGTTAAATCCAAAATTAGCACAAAATCAAGGAAATCAGCATTTTAATGTAGATTATTTTTATTATTGCGATACCAAATCAATTTTAAGTACGAAAGATAACTCTCTCTCTCTCCATCTTCACTAACTTACACTTCCCTTTCAATTTCCGTTTGCCTCGCCCGATCACACTTTTCGTTACGTTCACGTCACACATTCACTAGTTTACTCCCAAGTCGAGCTTGCATAAAACAGTTCTAACTTCAAAAACAGAGTAGTAATACAAATAGTTCGGATTGCAACATCTCGCCCATTGCCCCTCTAGTTTTCCAACCTCTTCAAGTTAAATATTCTCGATAAATAGCCTATATTGACCCAATATTCTTTAAAAATTGTTTAGCGGTTCAGACATAAAAGACAATTAGACCTACATTCAAATCTATAATATTTTATTAGTATAAAAGTATATCGTTGCCGTTTTACCAAAGTTTGTCTTACCAAATAACCCATCCAGTTATAATCATCATCGCTTCAGAAAAGGAGTGGAAGAAGTCTTGTAAAGGGCGACTCTGTTCCCCCATCTTCCCGAGTGTGATCCCAAGAACAATGCTGAAACAAACCAGTCCCAACACATTGCTGCCGCTTTGGTATTCCCCTATGATTTTGTATGTTTCTAGAGAGCCTGAAATAAAAACGAAATTATATTGCAAAATGGCTTTGGAATATAGCCTACTGGAGATTATCTTAGCGAGCGAGACTCTGAAAAGCAGATCTTTGGGAATCCTTTTTTTCATCTATCTTTTCGAATCTCTGGATGATAGATGTCTCAAATAAGTATATGACGGCGGCAACGTTTTTTAATGTTGGTAACAAGGTGTGCAGCGAGCTAGCAACAAACGTCTACCAACATTCGACCTACCCCCACTCGCAGAAACTAGTATAAAAGGGCTTGCATTCTCTGGCGGGCATTCCCCGACGATACGATAACTATCGACAATCTACCTTACCAGGTAGGGACAGACACATACACAAACGTTACACAGCGATTCCGCCGGCGGAGTCGAGGTCCCCGATTTCTGACGTCACCCGGACGTGGACTTCACCCACGTTCCCGGGGGCGCTTCTGATTCTTCCTTTTCAGGTGATGTTTCAGCGATAACGTCGCTCCAAGCCGAGGCTCGGTCTCGCAGGAGACGCCCTTGGAGCGGCGTTTCCCCGGAGAGCGAGCCCTTTTCAGGGCTCGCACTCGAAATGTGGCGGCCTCCTTAAGAGCCCGTCCTCCTCCCGGTTACGCTGTAAAAGCCAGTAGGGCTAACAGCTAAACACAGTTCGAAAAAAAAAAAAATGGCGGGCATTCTCACTCGAAGTGCTGCCCGGTGCACACCTTACACCCACAAATTATTGGTTATTGTCATTTAATTAAAAAAATAATGAATCATTTAATTTATAGTGATAAATAATCTCTTTGAAAATTTACTGTGGCTGTTTTTATTTAAACAATGGAAGACCAGAACCCTATATATATATAAAGGTAGTTAAAAAGCACCAAGTTGTAGATTCTTAAGAAGCCGTAATCGGATATACGAGTATAATTGATGGAAAAAAGGCTCCTAGGTAATAAGAAAATCATGTTAAGTAAAATTACATTTCTTATAGAACCCACGAAAAAATATGAATCAACTGAAATTGTTAATATAGAAAGAATGAAAACGATTTTAAGGAATTAATTACTGTGGCGATTTCGTCTGCGGCAGTTTCCAATAAAACGAAAGAGCTTAAACTCCTCAGTGAAGTCTATGTGCAAAAATACGGAGTGGGTGCTAATTGCTTGATTTGGTTTGCTAGGTTGTATCCAACATTTACAAAATAATTGTTTATATCGTTGCATAAGTGGGTTTGATTGCAATCCTTTAACTTAACTCATTTGTTTCAAAATCATTTTTAAAATCTTGGTACAAATATCTCTGTATCTCTTACAAGTGGTTTTAAGAATCTCATTTTCTGGGAATTTCTTGTAATTTCTTTGCATACGGTCTCCATTTCTCATACACCTGAGTGAAACTAAAGTAATCCATGGCTTTAAGATCTTTTTCCTATTAGTGCATTTTTTAACTGAAGTATTTGATGATAGAACCTGTGAGAGAGTGTAAATAAGTTGACTAGTTGCCTGTTCAGGTTTTTTTAAATGCCGTATCCAAAGTATTATAATTATTTTTTTAAATAATCCGATTCTGAGGTTGCGATGTCTTTTGAAAAGGTATACTGATGAAAATGGCATAGTGGTCAGTTACTGAGGAAGTAAATAGAAGTGCTATGGTTGAAGCTGAAATGGCTGAATTCTAGGCACCTGGTGCCTGGTATCAAAAAAATGTGCAGAGAGATACCCTTGACCAGCTAACAGATTAAGGTAATCGTGACCTCTTGTATTGTATGTGACAATAAATATGAAATTTTAAAAGCACCCAAAAATAAGTGAAGATAACTCAAATATCCGTATGGCCTTTAAAAGATTCGGCTGAGTATAGTTAATTTGCTCCTAAAAATTGAAGAGTTCCGTTATTTCGTCAGGAATCCTATGGTCAAAACCTAATCAAACAACCCTTGAAGTATATCCCATCCAATAAAAAACGAGTCATCGTAATCCGATGGCGTGATCTTGAATTATTCGTCCATTTGTCGCGTACATAATTTTTTGTGGATGCCATTATCAGAACTGGACTTTTGGGAATCTACGGGAAGCTCCTTTCATATATAAAAGAATCAACAAGATCAGATCGCCCAGTCGAAAGTAATAAGGTAACAAAGATAAAAAATAAAATACAGACGAATTGAGAACCTTATCCTTTTTTTGAAGTTGTAATAAGTTAATAGATTTTTAGAGTCTGATATTTTCCTTTTACTTGGGAGAACTCTAAAAAAGAATACGTAATTATTTTTTACCTTTTAAAGCATTTTAATTTGTTTTGAAGGCAGTTGCTTTTTTTATTACATTATTAAATTATTAAATTATTAGGTTATTATTAAATTATTAGGTATTATCATTTATTATTTATTAAAAAAATTAGGTTAAAAATATGAAAATGGTCTGGGTTGGCCTGAAAAGTTTATCACTAATGATTTCTTTATTTATTTTTTTATTTTAAATATGTAATCTCTTATTCGTTATTATATTACCATTATAGTGTTAATTAGATGCGGAGCTTTAACTTACAAAAAAGAGAATAGATGTATTTTAGTTTAAAAAGTATTTGCACGAGTTTTACTTGATAAGCCTATATAAATAAATAAAAGTATTTAAAAGTACATGGCACTACACATCTACAACATTACTTACAAAATTATAAAGGATAAATAATTAAAATTTAACTGACCATTTATCGCTTTTGAGTCACTCGGGTCATAGGACAATCTCGTTCTGTACGATGCTAAAGTTGCCTGCGCTATGTTCTCTGGAAATACGTTCCTGGAAATAGATTTATTTGGAATAGTAAAATATATTAACAAATTTTTACCTAAAACACTTCATTGCACACAACATAAAAATAAAAAGACACATAAAAACTAAAAGACTTGTTACTTTCATTTAAGCGAGCAAAGGCTGAGATATTCAAAGAAGATGATATTAGCCGCATGACCATCGTGCAGAAAAGGATCCCTAATTGAGTGCCAAAGGTTGATCCTAGAGGGTAGGATGTCCGGAAAAAGAGTACCTAGTAGATCAAAGCCATTATGGATGGAGGTTACACGATAGGCCATAACTACGCAAAATTAAAGAGGACTGCTCAAGAGAGAGGACTTTTCCACCGACTGACAAACTTCTTTTTGAAGAAGGCAGTCTATAATGATGCGACTACATAAATTTTACAAATCTATTTACAACAAATAAAAGTCTATGAATTGGGCAATTCAAATTAATTTGTAATAATTTCATAGTGTTGTTTGTAACGTACAATTCATAAAAAAAACTCGAGTTTCGTTCCCACACTTATCTTCCATAGATATGGAGTGCACGATGCTATTATTAAATAAATATAAATTTTAACAAAAAAAGAACCGCCATCAAAACAAACTTACAAATATATTAATTTGCTCTAAAAAGTAAGAAATAATTGCGTATTCTTTTATAGTGTTCTTCGTATTCTTATATTTGTAAGTTTGTTTTGAAGGCGGTTCTTTTTTTGTTAAAATTTATATTTTTTTTTGATTTTTAGTCAATCTAAAGTAAACTAACAAATTTGTCTCAATATGTGCACACCTAAAAACGTGTTACTCATAACACCGTTTAAATGAAACAACTTTACAAAGTTCAATTTACATTAATATCGCCACACCCGGGATCGAACCCGCATTTTGCCACCCCGCTATCACCAGTCTTTTATATGGTGATCGAGCACAATACTAACTGGCAAAAGTCCCCTCCCCCCCCAGACTCTGCTACCACGGCTTCACACATAATTCACCTTTCAAATATTGCAACGCAGCAACAAACGTATTTGACGGTATTTGATTATAGACAGTTATAGATTTTGCCAAAAATCACACTCTTACTGTAAACCGTTGAGGAGTTCCATTGATCTTCATATGTAACTACGACTAGTACTTGACCATATCCAAGTTACGGTAGGCAACTCAAATATCTGGATAGCCTATAGAAGATTCTGTCGAGTATCGTTCATTTGCTCCTAAGAATTGAAGAGTTCCGTCACTTTGTCATGGATTCCATCATCAGAACCTAACCAAATTATCGCAAAACAACCCTTGAAGTATATCCTTTCTAATAAAAAAAGAATCATCGAAATCGGTTAGCGTGATATTGAGTTATTCGTCCATTTGTCGCGCACATGCTTTTGCAAATTTAAGACTTATCCAGTATTCTCATGGATGCCATCAACAGAACTGGTTTTAAAAAAAATGGGACCCTATGAGGAGCACCACCTTTTATATAAAAAAAAATTATCAAGATCGGTCTACCCAATCAGAAGATATGAGGTAACAAACACAAAAAAAAACAGTCGAATTGATAACCTCCTCCTTTTTTTAAATAAAGAATAAAAATACATTATTAAATTAAACACTTTTTACGGAGAAGTATTGCATCATCAACTGCCTCATTGGTCTAGTGGTTAGCATGTTCGACTACAGACATGAGGTCCTGGGTTCGAGTCCCGGGTCGGGCCAATTCAATATTGAGTTTACTATTAAGATTTTCTCAAAAATTGTCCGAAGTTGGGAAGTTGGCGGTGTGTTACACCCCCGTGCCACGGAGAGCACGTTAAGCCGTCGGTCCTGCGCCTGATCTCTCTCCGGTCGTGTCAGATTCCCGTCACATCGGACTGTGAGAGTGACGGAATAGAGAGTGCACTTGTGTACTATACCTGCCAATCCGGAGTGGAGCAGCGTGGTGGGTGTATGGTCTAAAAGCCCGCTCTCATATGAGTGAAGAGGCCTGTGCCTAGCAGTGGGACGTTAATGGGCTGCTACTTACCTTACTTTATTGCATCATTAATTAACTAGTTTACTGTTTAATAAAGAATATAAAAAATTACATTCTGTATTTTAAATTTATAGAAATTGTTGGAAACTTAGGTAAAACAGTGTACCCTTTGCGAAATCTGTAATTGTAAAGCGTAGTCTTCAAAAATATAATTAGGAATTTCGACCACTTATCCACCACTGGTATTGAATAAGAAAACAACAGCATTACATTCTGTTAGATTACAGACTTTAACAACAACTAGCTGCTTCCCGGGGTTGTCACTTGCGTACTTCTCTGTCCCTGACCGTCAAGATTGCGACAAACTCAATCTTCTGAAGATCTGTTAGTGGTTTAATAAAATCGCACTGCCTTTATTATGTTCCAGGCTTGGGGCACGTCGCTTGGATAATTCAAAGCCAATAGCAGACGTAGCTGGCCTATCTGTTAGTGGTTTAATAAAATCGCACTGCCTTTATAATGTTCCAGGCTTGGGGCACGTCGCTTGGATAATTCAAAGCCAATAGCAGACGTAGCTGGCCTAAAGGCTATCTCACATATCAACTGTGTGGCTGGGCCAGACTGGCAAAAGAGGAGTGGGTAGACAGAAATCACAGTAGAATAACGATTTAACGAGAACAACTAGAAAGCAATGGTGAGAAAAGGCTAAGGACAGGATAAAATTGGACGAATTGAGCGAGGCCTTTACCCAACAAGGAACAACTCAACCTTTTACGATTCCGGTTGATACTACATTAAAAGCTGGCTTGTATCCTAAGTTGGCATAAAAGTCCTGATCCTGTTAAATGATGAAATAAATAAAAAAATGTTGTGTTGAGAAATACTAAAAATCAATTTTGTGTGTAATACCATCAATAGATCAATAGAGTTAATAAAACAGAAGGACAAATCTTTTAAACGGATTAGTAGTGCGATCACGAGGTCGCAAGCTTCCGCTCTTCATTGTATATCCAATTTAAACAGTTGCAATTACTTTGTCGTAAATGTTTGATGCTATTTCATACAGTCCTAATGATGGTTAATTATTTCGTTTACTCATAACTAAAATGCTTTTTCATTATACTTGCGTATCTGAGTCACTTAATTTTTCTTACGATTCATTAGAACTTATTCTATCAAGTTTCGCAGATTTATTGCGTTTCTGTTTGCATATTTAAACCTCTTATTAAGCTATAATTTAGATTGCGTTTGAAAATTGTCAAAAACAACTAAACAACTTGTTGTTTAGTTGTTTCAGGTTTGTTTTAAACCTTATTAATTATATTTTTTTCAAATTTTCGATACGTTTAGATGAAAACTTGTATACGCACCACGGGATAAAAGTATGACATTACCACCTGCATTTTATCAACTATCACTATATTATATACAATTAAATCAAGCACGACTTCTTAAACTAATTACAGTAAAAGAATTTATCTAAACTTTCAATTGACAGCGCAGTATAATTTTTCGCAAAAAATTATCTACGAATTAATATTTAATTCCATGCTTAAAAACATAACTTAAGAAACGTTAAGAGAAACGTTTTCATATACTCCTTGAATATGTCATTGAAACGGGTTGCATGTGGGTTTGCAATTGCAGCAGCAACAGGGTTGCTGTGTCCCAAGCTTGGCAAAGGCCTCTTCGATCATAGGAATGAGGATTTTGTCCTGAGTGTCATTAGCCATGACCGGGAGAGGATGCGATATCCTAAGAAGTCTAAAAGTTAAAAAGTAAGTAGCAGCCCATTAATGTCCCAAGGCTGGACACAAGCCTCCTCACTCATAGGAGAGAGGGCTAAAAGAGCATAGACCCAGCACGCTGCTCCACTGCGGGTTGGCAGGCATAGTACAGAAATGCTCTTTTTATTCTCTCACTTTCATATTCCGATGTGGCCAGAATCCGACAAGACCAGAGAGAGATGAGATGCAGGACCGGCGGCTGAGAATGTTTTAGAAATAGCCCAACTCACGACTCGAATTCAGGACCTCATGTCTACAGTGCTACTAATAAGCCATAGAGGCATTAAGGCGCCTAGCCACTTGTTACTAGGGCCTCACGGCAAACACTGCTCCAAGGGCGTCTCCAGTGAGTCTGAACTTTGGCTTGGAGTAACGTTGACTTTGTTATTAAATGTGGGTCTTGTGGAAGACATCTGACTTGTGTGTATTTGAAAACCCACGGCCAGGTGGTCAGGTTAGACATATCCTAGAACTACTTTAAGGGTATGCAGAATTCCACGTTTCCTGGATATTTTCTTCACCGAAAAACACGTTGATTGGAATGAACAATCACATAAGTCAGTTTCTTTTTATAAAGAGAAACTTTGTGATGCATGCCTAGAATTCCAATCCGTGATTTCTGTGAACGAGAATACCCGCCTCTTATTAAGCCACCATCGCTTCTGTTCGTGAGTCATATTTATTGTGAAAATATTCATTCATAAACATGTTTTCCCAATGATAACGACGCCAAAAGTGTATTAGCATATATTCGTGATCAAGTGACCTATGTCACCTGGCAATCTATGCGTCGATCTGCCGTGTTGTTTTGCTTTATTGATCATGTATATAGGGTTGGCAAAACCATAACGTTGGATTCATTTATTAATTTAATCCTTTCATGAAATAAAAGATTTAAACCACACTGCTTCCTAAAATCTTTTATTTATACAGCTACATAGAAGTTAACTTTGAATTTTTCGAAAGCTTGTAAAAATTCTTTTTAAGATAATGACTAGAAAAGTTCGTCAAACTCGATATAGCTGTTCTTGTATATTACCAACGATAGATATAATAACGCTGATTAAAAAATTAAATTTTTAGTCACCAACCAAACCAAAAAAGTCCGTGCGCTTTTAATTTATTGTATATCGCAAGCAAGATAAAGTTTATTTACTTTAAATAAAACTGGAAAAATTTAAATAACAAAAAAAAACAAAATAAACAATTCGTGCTTGTTTACTTTATGAATTCTAACTTGGCAGTGAAGCAGTAGAAGCTTGTCGTAAAGATTGCAAAAAGTGAAGTGAAACTTCTTTGGCAAACTCATTTTTTAGTCTTGTTTATATTTATACAAGTTTAAAACTTTAGATTTCTGAGACTTACAGGAATAGAAAATGAAAGTTATTTCATGAATTGAATTGTCATTAAGTCTCGAAAATTAATACAAATAATATATTGAAATCTCAAATGACGAATTGTAAATAAAAATGCCACGTGTTTTTATCAATATTAGAAATTGTTAATTAAACTTTGTTTTTGAATTTAAAATTTAAAAAAGAGAATTTATGAAATATTTTATGAAAAATAATATTTTAAATGATTAAATGACGTGACGCAAATTAAAATGCCACATGTTATTTGTATATATTAAGCTACCCAACCTCAATCGAATTTGCATAAAAAACCCTGAACATCTTCGTAACGCTAACCACGCGTTTCAACCATAAAAATTTTACCCTTTTGCGCCTAAAGAAGTTTTACTTTTAAAAAAATGCAAACAAATTACTTCTCTACTTTGTCTTGTTTGCGGTATACTGTTCATATAAACAAACAATAAATATAAACCGCTCATCTTTTTTAGTTGCGTAATAAATTTCATTTTTACAATACTTTTGTTTTATTACTAAAATTGCCAATACGTAGCCTGAAATTAGATTAGTTTCGCATATTAATTCCAATGCAAATGTCATTGTGCCAGCCCTAATAGTACGGTATCTAGGGCACTGTATAAATAGCGCGGGCTGATGAAGACTGACGAGCAGGGAACCGACGCTTGCGCCGCTTCTCTACGCAATTGACAATTACGCTGTACTACACCTCGCGCGAAAACTAGCGCCGCAGTTTCAAATTCTTACAAGTCACACGATTAATCACACTGTGAAACGAGTCAATAAATATTACACGTTTACTATACGTTTGGACCTTTTTCCCTGGGAAATACATTTACGCACTAACCCCGACCCGTAGCTCGGGACTGTGGGACTCTGCGAGGGAGGAGAGCTCGGAATACCCACTAAAACCCAGCGGAACCCTCTTCATTCGTGAGTGAAATACCAGAGGATCAGCTTACGCATTCCTATTTGATTTCTCTTAAGAGTCCGACTGAGGATTCACAGAACTATCCCGCTTTCTTCGGCGGTGAGAGGGGGCATCTACTGCACTCTCCCTCTCACGTTCACGAGCCTCCTTTAGCGAGACTACGGACTCGACGAAGAAGGCCATTCCCACCCAACATCTCTCACTGGGGAGCATCGCGCCTACAATGCTCCAAAGCGAGAGATCCCCACCGATTTCTGGCACTGTGAGGTGTGCTGAATCAATAGCTGCATCATACTTATGGCAGTTGGGCGACTCCTCTCGGCCAATTTGGTGTAAGAACTTTCCGAGACAATCATGTCCGGTCAAAATTGCACCAGTCTGTAAGAAAGCGTCCCGTACCCCCCTGGAGACCTATTGCTCCAGGTGAGGACGAATCGCTTCCACTGTGGCCACGCCCACCGCTGGAAACCCGAGGTCCTCCTTCCACTTCTGATTTGGAGCCTGATCAGCTAGAACCCTGATCCTACGGACCTTATGGGCATCAGGCTGCAGGCCTTGAACCCTCGCACTGCGACTCATGGGTACGGTGTGCAAAAAAGCATTATTAAGAATATTTAAGTATATAATAATGATGTGTCAATATTTTTTAAGTTTCGCGGTGATCACACATTGACATAAAAGATATTGGATATATCCCGAAGCTTCGCACTCTTTAGAAATAACAAAATATATTTATTTGAATATGCTGTGTCAGTATTGACTATTGTTAAATCATAATAAGAACGAACTCAACCATGTACAGTATGTATGATGCCTATTTTAACCGACTTTATGAAGATTTAAAATAACACAATGACTTTTATTTTTATGTAAACTAATATTATAAACAGGAAAGATTTGTTTTTGTAAGTATGTATGTACGTTTGTGTGTGTACAATAAAGAGTATTGTATTGTTGGGTCCTTACAGAGCGTCAATTGTATATTCTCAGGCTCAGTCTCAAATGGTAGATTTATTACTAGCGGACAGATTACTGACGATTCAAAAGTGCTTTTTGAGCCTACTTGAATAAAGAATATTTTGATTTAGATCTCAACTTTCCTTCGTTACGTTTTTCTTAACGCTCGCGACACGCATAAACCAGCTAAGGCCGCAAGTCAAGCTTACGTAAAGAACTACTACAGAAATAAACTAACAAAAGCTATTTATTATACATAAACATCACTATAAGTAACTTATTCAATGTAATTTTATATCTGAAGATTAAACTGAACACAGATTAAAAGGCATTTAAAGTTAAACTGTTTTTAATTCAAGTCTTTATCTGTGCAGACTAAAAAGCATTTAACCTGTCAGGTATCTTTACAATAAAGGACCAATTGTGATACAACAAGGTCGGTATATTTAGTAAATAAATAGAGTTATATTCCACTCCACTTTAATCCGGACACGTCTGTAAATGTCTTGATTCATCAGCCATTGTTTATAAAATTGTAGTAAATGGCCCACATAATTAATACATCCTAGTAACGGTAATCTATATATTAATACGGGAAGCAAATTTTTTATAGCACTATTGACGAAAATTACACGTACGGAGGAGTATGAAATCTCCCACACTTAATAATATAGAGAAGGTGCTCATAATGCTAATATTTATTAAAAGTTGTGCATAAAAATACATAAAATCAATAAAAAAACACATTACACATACTACTATTGTGTATTTGACACACGTATATAGAGTATATATGAGTAGTTGTCAATCCCTGACAATTATGTCAAACGCAATGAGGTTATGTTAAAAAAGTTTACATAGTCAAAAGCACTAAGGAGGTTACATTAGGAAAGTTACTATGGTAGTTACATTTTCTTTTAATTTTTAATGTTGTACGTAACTTTTAATTGTTTTTGAAGTGAAACCTCTTTCGTTAAATATTTTAATATTTACAAATAACATGTGGCATTTTGATTCGACACTCGTCATTTAATAATTTATTATACCATTTTTCATAAAATATAAAATAAAATATTTCATACAATCTCTTGTCTAGATTTTTAATTCAAAAACATCTTTTAATAAATACTGTCTAATATTGACCGTTAATTCGTCAAATTCCTAACATATTTTCCTTTTTCAATCCCTCTAAGTCTCGGAAATTTTAAGTTTTAGTTTTGTATAAAAATAAACTAGACTTAAAAAGTACTTTGCCAAAGAAATTTCACTTCTGACATATGTACTTTATACGTACGCACTTTTTTTTGTTTTTAAATTCCTTATATAACGCATACTCTGCCTTTATTTAGCGTTGGGACGAAATCCCAACAATAGCTGAGCGGTGTTCCCTTTTTCGGCATCACATTTTTTTTTCCTGCGGCTACTTTACTTGTTTTATGTAAGTGTGATGTAAAAAATAAAAGGTTATTATTATTATTATTCAAACGTTCAATCTCCATTTTTTATCCACTTAGTTCAAATACATTCTTTAACCTTGTAGTGGATGAGAACGTTACTATAGTTTTAAAAATTTATTAAAAAGTAAAGATTTATTTCTAAGTAGTCAGTTTAAGCAGAAAAAGTTAAATAACAGCCCATTAACGTACCACTGCTGGGCACAGGCCTCCTCACTCATAGGTGAAGGTTTTTAGAGCATAGACCCAATACTCCGCTCCACTTAGCCGGCATAGTATACAAGACGGCAGTATTTGACACGACTGAAAAGAGATCAGGCACAGGACCGACGGCTTAACGCGTTCTACGAGGCACGGGGGTCGAACACACCGCTTCCCAACCTTAAGCAAATGTTAAGAAAAGCCAATATAACCCAAGGAAAATAGTAGCCCATTAACATTCCACTGCTGAGCACAGGCCTTGTCATTCAAAGAAGAGAGGGTTTTTAAACTTGACAAATTTAAACATTTTTATTAGTTGGTACGTACATCCATTTACATAAATTAATAAATGTAACAACATTAATGAACGCTTTTCGCAAATTTTACCCGGATGGCAGAATTACGTCGATTAAGCCAATCGGTCAGCGTGTATACGTGAATTAGTTACGTGTGATATTACATCTGCCAATTGTAGGAATTCATTAGCGGGGTATAGTACAATGTTATCATTTATCTGGTTATATGATATTCTCTTAGGAATGGGACATTAAAGGGACTCAAAGGTCTGCTTATTATATGATACATGATATCTAAGATGGTAAGAACCGCATGTAAGGAGCGCTTAGTCCACTTCTTTACTTAAGACTAGCAATTCCCAGCTGTTTCATCCACGTAGATACCTCTTACATTTACATTTTTAAATTCGTCATATCTTTTGAATGGTACGTCCGATTTTAATCTTTTACACTTTTTATTTTACAGGTATTGAAACTGTCTTTAATAAATTATTTAATAGGATAAGGATTAATACAGGGGTAGAATAATATGATTTGATTATTGTCGGCACTGTTACGTTAAAATACCTTTTAAAAAGTAGTTATAGTGTCATAACTACAGCAGTTGGATATATGGTATTGTGGGTTTTTTTGTAGATACTAATAAGTTCTATAATATTGTTGAAGAATTTATTGTTCTATCATCAATAGTTTCCCCAGCGCAGCCAATGGCACATTTTTGTGACCAATTTTTTCGCACCTTGGGTTACATTAATGCATCTTTATCAGGGATCCCATATCTTTTTTGACAGTAATATAACCTATATCATTCAGTGAAAATACAGCTTTATAATGGTGAAAAATTATTTGAAATTGGTCCAGTAGTTTTTGTGTGAAAACGTTACAAATATACATACAAAAACACAAATATTTCTTCTTTATAATATTAGTTTAAAGTGATTTTAATTTGCCTCATTGGTCTAGTGCCCAGTTTATTCGGCTACATTAGTTCCTCGGTTCCCGGGTCGGGCATAATTCTTAGTATTTGCCTGAAATTGTCTAGTTGGCGGTGTGCTCAACCCCAGTGCCTTGGGGAGCACCTAAAGCCGTCGGTCCAATGCCTGATCTCTCTCTAATCGTATCAGATTGCCATCACATCCCACTATGAGATTGAAGGAATAGAGAGTGCACTTGTGTTAGCGAATACTCTTGTGTGTTGTGTCCGCCGACCCGCGGTGGAATAGCGTGGTGGTCTATGCTCAAAAAACCCTCTCTAACTCCTATAAGTGAGGAAACCTGTACCCTACAGTGGGACGTTCATAAGCTGCTACTTACCTTTTACCTTTAATTTATATTTCCTAGCCTGTCTATTTCAAAGCAAAATCATCAAAATACATATATCATAAAACCGTCCGAAGTGTTGTTCCTTCTTAGCCAGTTCTGCCATTTAATACGCAACTGCTAGAGTTATATCGTCATATAACCGAATTTTTTCAAAGTTTTAGTTGAGGGCGTGTAAATTCCAGAATTTACAAAATATCACTATGTTATTGGTTAATTGATACAATTAAATTTTCTAACGACTCTCTTGTAAAATTAGCGTGAAAGAATATGTATGAATTAAAAAAAAAACTTTTGTCGTATATATAATAGCAATAACTGATAAGTAGTGACGAAAAGCATCAAATAATATTTTTAAAAAATGAGCCTCCTAGTCAAGATGACATTCTAAGTACGATAACGTTACGTCGAGCGACTAGAACTCTACAATTTGGTCATGTGACATATCGATACGATACGTCATATTCATACATTTTTAAGCGTTCTTGTGTTAGAGTACTTTTTTTTTTTTTTTTTTAACGCTGGGAAATGCCTTTATGCACGCCGATCAGAGTAAAATCTTATCGGCAGTGTGGGACTCGCTGGTAAACCAGAATACCCACTAAAACCCAGCGATACCCTCCGCTTCCTTTACTGGAGCACCAGAGGATCGGTAGACGCAATCTACCCTGGCACTCCGGAAGATTCCTCTAGGAAACTTAAGAAGGAGGAAGGAGAAGCGCAAATCGACGCCTCCTACCTCCCAACCTCCTGCGCCGAAGTAAAGGAGCGTCTACAGCGTTCTCCCTGTGCCTCTCATGTGCCTCCTTTAGCGTACTTAGAATGTCAACTTATCTACACGCCAAGATGGTTAGATTTGATGGAGGAGCAATTTTCCAATAAAGTTTCTATGGAAAAGGATATTAAAAACTCGTAATATTAATTGAAAAATATGTTATTTACCTTATTAAATCGAGTAAGGTGTCAGATGTGAGTGTATCCTTTGAAATGGATAGCTTTGTCGTCACATTCACCGCTTCTTGTGCTCCAGAAGTTTTGCCGGGTTTGATTGTTGTGACTAGAGCTATTCCCAGCATCACCGCGCACACTGTCGTCGTCATATAGTAGATGATGGCTCGGAGACCGACCCTGGACAGAAGCAGGAAATCATTACTCTTTTAAGAGAATATCATATAACCCGATAAATGATAACATTGATTTTATTTTACTCTATATTAATTTAATATTTTTAACGGATTGCGCTAGCTGCTCTCTATCATATGCTCTTTTTAACTTTTTTATTAAATTGTTACAGTAATTACGATATCTTTTACAGGTAATTTTTAGTTTCGTTGAAAGGGTCAGAATTTAGCTTTATTGGATGACTTTTCTATTTCGAATGCACCGTAAAAGGCCTTATGTCATCCAGGATTTTAATTTTGTTTTGTTTTAAGACTGGCGAATTTAAGTGGTACTCTCTCTTTAGTAAAGTTAATTGTGCCTACGTGATTTTTCTGTCGTAGGATCGCATCACCTTGATATTGTCGAATTAATTTCCGAGCGCGATATCTCCTATGAATTTCATTAACCAAATTCAAAATATTCTTTAATCATGGCTCAAAAAACACTTTTGAAAAGTCCGTTGGTAACAACCACCGGTTGGGAAGGTTGAATTCACTAAGAAGAAACTGGCCAGAAATTCAGCGGTTATTATTTTAAATATAGTTTAGTAGATTACAGTGTCTAATATTTTGCTTCTTTGTGCAACTGGAATCAAGTCCAAACAGCTTTTCGCTTATATAGTCTTCAACATTACAACTTGCCTTTGTTTATCCTTTAGGCAGTCATTTAAATAATAGAATTAGCTTTCCTTTAATAAATTCTGCAAATGAATAGAATAGTAGAATACTCTTTATTGTACACCACAAACATGAAAGAATTAACAAAGAAACAAAACCAAGACAATAGTACAATTAGGCGACCTTATCGCTTATTAGCGATTTCTGCCAGGCAACCTTAGGGTTAAAGAGACAATGTGAGGTAAATAGGGTAGGTGGTGTCCCCTACTATATAAATACATACATACAAATATTCCTACATACTAATACATACACTTTAACCTACTTACAAATAATTAACTAAATATAATAAATAGATACATAATAATATACTTATATGTAATATGTACGTGATACATAAGAACTAAGAATAAATAGATCAAATAAATGTCGTCATAAGGAGCATAAAGAAAGATAATAATTTTTTACCTGTTTCTTGAACAGATCCAATGATTTAGCCTCTCTTACCTGCAGAGGTAACTCGTTCCATAATGTTATAGCTCGAACCGCAAAAGAATCAGCAAAAAATCTGGTTTTATGTGGTATGACATTAAGTATTAGGTCACGAGTGGGTCGTAGACATCTTCCGTCATAATCATGGAACTTAAATTTCTGCCTTAAATAAGCAGGAGCAAGAGGATTAAATAGCACACAGTACAGAAGGGACACAATGTGCAAATTCCGGCGAAAACGAATAGGTAACCACTTGAGCTTTGCACGAAATTCAGAGACATGGTCGTATTTGCGTAATCCAAATACAAACCGAATAGAGAGATTCTGTAGTCGCTCAAGTCGCGCAATGAATCATTTTAACATATAATAATTGAAGACATAGAAAAACTTACTTGCCAGAAAGGCTGAGATCCAATGATCCAATCGCAGATACAATGGAAGAAACCAAAAGAGGCACTATTAAACACTTCAACATCCTCAGAAACAGCTCTCCTGGGTACTGGAAGTACATCACCTCACGCCGTGTCCACGCATAGTCTGATTTCCTCAAGCAGGTGCCGAGCAATGTTCCAGAGAGAACTCCGATAATGGTTAATATTGTCAGAAGGTTTTCGCGTACAAATATGGCGCAACCATTTCGTCTTATTTGAAGCGGCATCTTGGATAAATCCCGTCGTATCTGTAAATAAGAAAAACAATTTTAAAAACTTTTTATTCAAATTTTAACGGCACTTCTTAGTCGTCAAATATGAAATGACTTCTGAATCTGAAGTTACGAGGGTACCTTCATGCCTAATTCTGTGAATAGTCGACAAGAAAGTCATTCGAGTATCCTTTTTACAGAGTAAACGTGTCACGAAGATGTGCAGCGTTTTTATGCTAATTCGTTTGAAGGTTCTATGTGAAGGAATCTATATATTAAGACGGGAAGCAAAATTTTTATACCTCTTTTGACGAAAATTGCGCGGACGGAGGAGTATTAAATTTCCCACACCTATTTATATAGAGAAGGTGCTCATAATGCTAATATTTATTAAAAGTTATGCATAAAAAAACTTTAATCAATAAAAAAATACATTACACACACTACTATTGTGTATTTGACACACGTGTATAGAGTATATGAGTAGTTGACAATCGCTGACAATTATATCAAACGCAATGAGGTTATGTTAAAAAAGTTTACATTGTCAAAAGCACTAAGGAGGTAACATTAGGAAAGTTACTGTGGTGGTTACATTTTCTTTTAATTTTTAATGTTGTTTTTGAAGTTAAACCTCTTTCGTAATTAATAGTTTTGATATTTACAAATAACATGTGGCATTTTAATTTGCCACACGTCATTTAATAATATAATTTACTATTTTTCATAAAATATAGAATAAAAATATTTTACAAATGTCAAATTCAATAACGAAATTTAATTAATAATTTATAATATTGACAAAAAATACGCGGTATTTTTATTTACAATTCGTCATTTGAGATTTCAATAAATTATTCGTACTAATATTAGACTCTTTCATATTTTAATGACAATCAAATTCCTAACATATCATCCTTTTTCCCTTCAAGTCTCTGAAATCTAACGTTTTAGATTTGTATAAACATAAACAAGACTTAAAAATCAGTTTGTCAAAGAAGTTTCACTTCTGACATGTGTAAATTATGCACGTGCGTACAAAGTATACTTTTTTATCATTTAAATAATTCATGAAATTATAATATAATTTCCACATTATACTTCTTTTAATATGAGATTTAAATTTCAGTTTTGAAATCTTTAGAACGTCTCCAGAGAATTTGTTATCCAAATAATTGATATTTTGTTTATATCTACGCTGAAAAATAAACACAGTAGCCCGCAAAATATTATTTTACTAAAACTTTATGATAAAGTCAATCTGTTTTGTAATTAAAAATATAATGTAAAATAAGTTTTGTCTATTCTTTTGGCTAATTTTGGTTTTACGGGTTGCAAAGTATTTGCTTTCCATCATCGATATATAGCCTTTGAAAATGCCTTTGAATACAGACAGAACAAAGTTTGCGGGGGAACTAATTTATAAAATAAAATATATTTTAAATCAGTGTGTGTATGTGTGTTGAATTGTCTATACGACACGTGTACTTTGCCAACAGGAAAAAGTATGCCAAAACAATTTGGCGGTGGACGCCATTCTAATATGTATTAATCTTAATTAATATTATAAAGAGGAAACATTTGTGTGTTTGCAAGTATATATGTTTGTAACTTTTTTACACAAATACTGATGGACTGATTTCAAAAATGTTTTCTTCATTATAAACTGCATTTCTATTGAGCGATATATTAAAAAAAGGTAAGGTAAGTAGCAGCCCATTAAAGTCCCACTGCTGGACACAGGCCTCCACACTCATAGGAAAGAGGATTTTTAGAGCACAAGCCCATCACGCTGCTTCAGTGCGGATTGGCATAGTACGCAAGTGCACTCTCTATTCCGTCACTCTCATAGGCCGATGTGACGGTAATCAGAGAGATCAGGCGCAGGACCGACGGCTTAACGTGCGGCTTACGGCTTCGGATAAATATTGAGAAAATCTTAATAGAAAATTCAATATTGATTTTTGAATTGGCCCGACCCGGGACTCGAACCCAGGACCTCAGGTCTGTAGTCGAACATGGTAACCACTAGACCAATGAGGCAGTTTTTAATTACTTCGTTTCAGATTACTAGATACACCGATTACCAACGAATGTATATCTAAGTAATATATTTTTAAATTCGTGACTCCGTTTACGTAGAATGCCCGACATTAGTCAATTTGAAAAATATTGTACAGGTTACAATACATTCGTTGTTAATCCGCGTATCAAATAATTTGAAACGAAGTAATTAAAAACTAAGTGATATAACACTTTTATCTTAATGAAAATACATCTACGAGTATAGTCCGACTTAGTAAACTTTCCATTGCAACGAGATCGTTTTCTACGCGGGTGAAATTGTATCATCCTTATATTTACGTTTCTATAAGTCACGTAGGATGAAACGATCGAACAGAAACTTTACATCAAGTCTCCACGAACTATTCCACGTAATCCCTGTAGTTTATTTTATATTAAACCCTATAGACCTAATTTAGGCAAGCACTCCCCAATTTCAAGGTTGTCCCATTCCTACAACGGATACACAATGCAAGACAAACAATTAGACATATTCCACAATAGCCTCATCGTTTAAGCACAGAATTATAGACATATTATCTAATATGTCAAAATTTTGATAGATAGGGAACAAGTGGAAAAGGTGAAAGAATTTGTATACTTGGGATCTAAATTTACAAAAGATGGAACATGTGAAAGTGATATTGAAAGGAGAATGAATGCAGGGAATATGGTAAATGGTGCTCTGCACGCCTTTATGAATAGCCAGATGGTGTCTCAAAGGGCCAGACTGGCTGTGCATGCAGGAGTGTTGGTGCCAACACTTATGTAGTGAAAGTTGGGAATGGCAGAAAAATCACAAAAGTGAAATAAATGCGGAAGAGATGAGAGCATTGAGAAGTATCAGTGGATTAAAACTGAGTGAAAGAGTAAGAAATAGTGTGCTAAGAGAACGTTGTGGTATAAAAGAAGATGTAGTGACTAAAATTGAGAAAGGTATGGTTAGATTTTTTGGGCATGTAAAAAGAATGAATGAAAGGAGACTGACAAAAAGGATTGAGTCAAGAGTGAATGCGAAAGTTGGAAGGGCAAGACCAAGGCGAACGTTCCTAGATCAAATCCAGGACATTTTAAGGGCCAAGTCAAGGAGTACTCTAAGCCGACGAATTTGTATGAAAGGTTTAATGATAATGAAAGAAGCGAAGGAGATATGCAAGGATCGTGGCAAGTGGAAGGACGTTGTCTCTGCCTACCCCTATGGGAATGAGGTGTGATGCTATGTATGTATCTAATAAAATAAATTAAGAATCAGGAATTTTCAATTAAAATATTGTAATAATTTTTGTGTGACCTTCACTTTATTTATGTATTTTTTTTTGTTAAATGTGTAAATGTAACATTTTTTAGTTAGCCTTAATAAATAAACGTAACGTTTAGAGGGAATTACCCTGTAAACTTCCGTTTGCCTCCCCCGAACGGTTGTAATGTTTTCGTAACACTCTCGTTCAGGTTTCAGCTTCGAAAAGTTGCCAAAAAAATGTGTCTTCTAAAAGTTCCATAGCATATAAAGCGGGATCACACGCGTACGAGTCCCGCGCGGATGTGATCGCGGAAATCTTTATTACGTATCGCGTTCATCTCCCCTCGCTCACACGCACCGCAATTCGCCTAACCACCTACCTGGCTGGAAATGTACACTCGTGCTACTAAAATTTGCCTCTTCTAATGAGCTCAATGGCGAAACAAGCGCACTTATGTCAATATTAAAATCTAATAGGTTAGATAGATATATAGAACATACTTTAAGCGAGCAAAAATAGACGACCTTATCGTTTGTTAGCGATTTCTACCAGGCAACCTGTACAGTGTCCTGGGCAGTGGCAACTCTTTTGGCGGGCGATCCCCCATGGGAGTTACAGGCAGAAGTCCTTGTGGCAATTTACCAGTACAGGCTTGCCGAGAGAGAGTGTAGAAGAAGGATCTAAAAATGCGGATGTATACACGGTGAAGGCGATTCGTCCACGTCTAAATGGTTATCTAGGCAGCACGGATCGCTTTATTTCAGACTATTGCAGGTGCTGATCGGACATAGATATTTTGGTTAGTAGCAAAAACGTAGGGAGAAGGATCGTCGGGTTTTCACCGGTAAAAGTTCGGCATAACCCGTAACACCTTTCCCCCGTGGCGTTGCAGGTATCCATGGGGATTTCCCGATGAGAAAAAAAGGACTAGAATATATGGCATTTATCCTGTAAGGATCAAATTAACGGGGTCTGTACTTTACATTGAGGGAGTATTGTTAGTTTTTTTCATGATTAAAAGATTGCAGGTGAAATTTGGAGGGTGATTTAGATCTAATCTTCTGAAAGATGTCTGTAAAGATTGTAAATTTAAACTTCAAATATTGAAGTTTGAAACATTATAAAAAATACCCAGTCCTTACTAATATTATAAATGCGAAACAATACCCTGTATTTACATACTCAAATAATTTAGTAAGCTCTTTACGATGAAACATTGCAAATAAGTAATAAAAGTATTCAATCTATGTGTCTCATTTGTAAAATAATTAGCATAAATGATTGAAAATGCTTAGCCCAGCGAGCACAAAAAATCTATTGGAATTTTCCAGCAGATACATCGTCAGCTAACATGTGATGAGAAAATAAACGAAATAGAATACGCAGTAAAAATCTGACTTTGTAATTAATTAATTGATAAATATGCACCTAAAGCTACACGAGAATATATTACTGAGGTTGTTAAAGGAATTAATATTAATAAGACGCAATAAAACATGTGGGTGGTGAAGTGACAGTAAATGATACATTAAGTGCAAAAATATATAGTAAACTAGTTTTATCCGATTAAGCTGCACTGAGAGCCATTCCGCTATTACTTAAACGCATTAAAAAATTTAAGATCTTTCGATCAACCCCTAACCAGCTTTCGGGCAACCAAAATCCCCTTAAAAAAGTGGGTTATGGATGTGTTATGCACACAGCCGTTTCTTGTACGTGAGTACATCTCGTAACGGGTATTAGTCTCTATATAAAATATCAATGTGCTACAGTCCATGCATTCTTTGATTCTTTAACTATCAATTAGTGTTATTCAAATTCATCCTTAAAAATAAACGTCCACTTAAAGATAATCCAATTGCAGCCATAAAAATCATTGGTAGTAATGGAAATTTTCTTGAAAATGTTTATTTTGTCTGGGTAATACTTTTACGCACGTCTGTTGAAGTCAAACCTTCATCTGAGGATGTGGGATTAGGTGGCTACACCAGAATATTCACTAAAACCAAGCGGAACCCTACTTATCTGTACGCTGTGGGCCAGGCACCTTCTAGTACGACCTCTATTGCGGCGGCTGCAAGAAGCATCGGCTGCAATCTCCCTTCCCCTCTCTTATGCCTTCCACTGCAAGAAGAAAGACTCACAGAAGGAGGATACAGTCCTCTGACCTGGCTCCCCAACTCCCCAACGAGCACCGACTACGCTCGGCAAATATCACTCCCAAACAGCGAAACCATGAGATGTCACTGTGGCCCCCAAGCCGGACATTCTACTAGTGTATGGGTGCGCTGTGTCAACGTCCACTCCGCACTCGGGGCGAGCAAGAGACTCCTCATAACCTACAATCTGGTGAGGGTACAAACCAAAATAATCGTCCTATGCGACTGAAATCTGATACGAGCAGAGAAAGATCAGGCGTAGGCACCTAAATAGAATCCTCAATATCGATTTTTGATTGGCCCGATCTGGAACTCCAACCCAGGCCGTCATGTCTGCAACATCGAACCTGCTAATCTAGTTCAAAAAAAGTACCTGTAAATAATCAAAGATAAACATTACGAAAAGCCGACAAAGACTTGTACAACGCAGTCACGGATTCAGTCAACATCTGCGACAAATGCGTTAGATGAATCGACAATTACATTACGTGATACACGAGCAATTGGTTAGGATGCAGCGTGAAATATGTTTCCGTAAAACTATACGAATACCATCAGCCAGTCCAATCACTGCCTCATTGGTCTCGTGGTCAGCTAGTTCGGCTACAGGCATGGGCTCCTGGCTTCGAGTTCCGGGTCGGGCGATACTCTCAATATTAGCCCGAAGTTGAGATTTTGGCGGTTTGCTCCACCTGCGTGCCTAAGAGCACGTTAAGCCTTCGGTTCTGCGTCTGATCTCTCTCCGGTGGTATTGGATTGCCGTTATATCGGGCTATGAGAGTGAAGGAATAGAGTGTGCTTGTGTACTATACCTGCCAACCCACAGTGACAAAATGCTAAAAAAATCAACCTAACCTAACCTTTAAAAATGAGGTTAGGTTAGTTTTTTTTATTACTGGGAAATGCTGTTACGCACCCCGAAAGAAGAAGGAATTATTCCAAGCAGAAGTGTGTGATTCGCTGGGTGATCAAAATACTCACTAAAACCAAACGTATTCCTTGGATGAGATCACTAGTGAGTCCTATTTCGCATTTCACTCTAGTGACCCAGGTGATGCCGGCTATGACACTCTATAGTTTTCTGAGGGAAATAGTGGAACGCATACCTGCGCCTATTGCCACCCAGCTTCCTTCGACGGAGAGGGAGGGCATCAACCACATCTTCCCTTTGCCTCTCAGTGAGATGACGGTTTCGCAAAAGAAGGCAAGGGCTATATAAAACCTAAACTAACCATTAAAATCATTATATATAGCTGCGGTAGCAGTAAGTACAGAGCTTTAATTGAAAAAGTATTTTCTTTCCGTTTTGAAGCATAAAATGAGTTTTAGGATAAATAATAAAGAATTAATTTGTAGAAACAGTGACACAGGCATTTTCGCCTTATTCGTGTACATCACCATATTCAAATTCTTGTTAGGAAGCTTAAAGCACTTATAGAGGTGTAATAAGTCAGCAAGAACATAATCCCTTATGTAGGTCGCCATTTCTTTTCAACAACGAAACGGGACGAGTGGGGATAAAGCGGCTCGTTCGTGTACTTACGTCGTTGAAGGGAGGCGAAAAATGTGACATTGAAAATGTATCTTTATTGGGAAATATATTCACCCATTTCTATTTTATTTCATAAAAACTAAACGCAGTCCTATTTCCCTGAAAATTTGAAGTAAGGTAAGGTAAATAGCAGTCTATTAACGTCCCACTGATGGGCACAGGCCTTCTCCCTCATATGAGAGAGGGTTTTTACAGCATAAGACCACCATGCTGGTCCACTACGGATTGACAGGCATAGTACACAAGCGCACTCTGTATTCCTTTACTCTTACAGGCGCAGGACAGACGGCTTAACGTGCTCTCCGAAGCACTAGGGTAGAGCACGCCGACATATATACAGCACTGAACAATACTGAAAATTTCTTAACACAACAACTCAAATCAATGTCGCTTTTTTAATTCGGCCGCCTTGGGACTCAAATCCAGGATCTCAGGACTGTAGCCAAACAATTCATCAAAACAAATAAGGCAGTTGATTAGATATAAACTCACGACAATTGGTTATCGTCGTCGCTTCAACCGATGGATGTCCACTGTTGGATATAGGTCTCACGTAATGATGTCCACAAGGCCCGATTTTGCGCCGCCTGGCTCCAGAGGCTACCGGCGACCCTCTTTATGTCATCGGTGTACCTTTTCGGGGGTCTGCCTACACTGCGCCGCCCGGTGCGGGGTCGCCATTCCTGTACTTTGGGGCCCCAACGTCCATCGCTCCGTCGGACTATGTGCCCCGCCCATTGCCACTTCATGTTCACGATTCGTAGGGCTATGTCAGAGACTTTGGTTCTGCTACGGATCTCCTCATTTCTGATTTGATCGCGTAGAGAAACTCCGAGCATAGCCCTCTCCATCGCACGCTAAGTGACTCTGAGCTTTCGTATGAGGCCCATAGGCAGCGACCACGTTTCGGAGCCGTAGGACATCAGTGGTAACATGCACCGTTCGAAGAGCTTTGTCTTCAGACACTTAAGGAAATTGGACGAATGGATCTGCCGTTATTTCCCGAACGCTCCAACCGGATTCGATGCGCCGGTTAACCTCTTTCTCGAGATTGGACCTACCTAGCTGGACTATGTGTTCTCCTCTACAATTTCGAGTGCTGAGTTCTCATGTTCATTTTTAGGCCCACCTGTTGAGAAGCTCTGGTGAGATCATCGAGCATTGCATTGAGATCTTCCAGAGTCTCTGATTGAATTGGTTATATATCTATATAAAGATCATGTACCTTTTCATTTTGAATTTGATAGCAATTATTTTTAAAATCATATCTTTTTGTAAACGGAATCTTATAACCATTTTAGTTAGAGAGTATTAAATGTACAGACAAATGGTAGCTAACGTTTAATTAATGATGCAAACTTATGCACTGTCACGATATGATAATTCTACAGACGACTTCGAATATATTATACTAGGTAAAAACCTGACTGCGCTTCGCTATAGCTCAGTATGATATCAAATATCAATAATGGAATATTTAAATAGAAGTTGGCAGGTTTATAAAAGATGTTACGAGACCGCTTCACGATGTACTAATGACACCTTTGATGTTAGAACGGAAATTTCATATTTTTAAAACCTTTTATTAGCATTATTTACAGTCCATCATTTTAGTACAGCTAAACGAAACTGTATTTTCATAAAAAAATAAATTACTTTCCTAAAAATAAACCAGCAATTAAACATAGTCAAAAAACAGCTGACGCTCGGGTCACCGAACGCACGCGGCCGACACTGGTGTATGTATTTTTTTATGAAACTATCTTTTCATTCAGCTTTACTAACATGATGGAGCGTATATAGTGCTACTAAAACGTTTAGTAACCTAGCACCTTGTATATACGTAGTTGCTTCCCTGTGGTATACAGGTTTCCTCATGATGTTTCTTTCAACGAATAGAAATAGAAATTTACCATATACAACCGATGATATTAAAGAACGAATTATAATCTAAAATCGCGAGGGCTCTTTTGCACTTTGATCTGAGAAGAACCCACAACACACTCAGTGAGTTATAGAGCTTTTTTATCATCATCATTACACTTTTACATAAGTCTGAGTAATTAACCACTCCAACGATTTTTTCTATACCATTCTCTTAATAAAGGCTTTATATTTGTTAACTGACATCTCTTTTTGGGAGCTTATTATAGAAACGTTTATCTAACTGTTTAGTACTTCGGTTTGATGGTAACTGATGATGTCGTCCAAGATTATAACTGTTATATATAATTTACCCCAATGGTTTTGGATAGGAGACAGTTTGCTACATATCTATGCTGCTATGCTGGTAGCTAGCAACGACCGAAACCTCCCGCTATTATACGAAAATGTCGTTGCTCTACTCTAATAACCCTCTCTCCTATGAGTAACAAAGCCTGTGCCCACCTTTGGGACGTTAATGGGCTACTTCATACCTTATCTTGCAACTTGATTAAAATAATCATAAGAACATACTCGTAAATATCAATGATTTATATTAGCTTCTTGTTATGTTAATTACTATGTACTTCTTAGAAATAAATGGTTGTAACATTAACATAAACAATACAGGATAAAGTTAATTTGCAGACAAAACTCGATAGAATGTTCTTAAGTACGTATTATTTTTAACCCACTTCAAAAAAAGGAGGAGGTTATCAATTCATAAGTTTTTTTTATGTTTGTTACCTCATAACTTTCGACTAGGTGAACCGGCTCAGATAATTTTTATATGAAAGGCAATACTTTTGGTAGGGTCCCATTTCTTTGATACAGTTCTGATGATGGCATGAGTAAACCACGTAAGTCTTAAATTTGCATTAAGTATGTTTGCGGCAAATGTACCAATAACTTTATATCACGCCAGTCAATTTCGCTGATTCCTTTTTTGTTGGAATGGACGTATTTCGAGGGTTGTTTGATGATCGTTTGTTTAAGTTTTCATGAAAACGTAACAGATCTCTTCAATTCTTTGAATTCGGTTCTTTTTTTTGTTAAACTTTTCATTTTTTAAGACAAAGTTTCAAGGATAAATTATCGCAGTGGTCGAAATTCGACCATAATTAATTTAAAATATAAGTTCGAACATTATTAAGATTCTATAATCAAAGATTATACTCAAAAAATTGTTGCAATAGTGTATTTGTATAAAAATGAGTCCCTTTTTCCTTATAGCACAGCATCACGGCACGGCTGGTCTAATTACGATAATTCTTTTGTTGTTCTATTTGTTATAGACAGAAGAAGGTTTTCGTGAAAGAAAAAAATTAACAAATTTACGTAAAACATCAGAAATTTTAATATAAATTTACTATCATATTAACTTTTATAATGTAACCTCCTTAGTGCGTTTGACAATGTACACTTTTTTTAATGTAGGGTACATATGACGTTTGACATCACTGTCAGCGATTGACAGATACGCATATATGCTCTATATGCGTGTGTCTATGGTATCAAAAAATACTAGGTATATAAACTAGTTCGCGCAGTTTTCGTCAAAAGAAGTATAAAGTTTTTGTTTCACTTATTAATATATAGATAAGCATTGTTTTGAGTAAGACTTCAACGCGCAAACAAAGCGCTGAATGGAAGCCATTTTATAAAACCCGGTTAAAACTTTTCAGCATTATAGTCTTTTTAATGCTTCTGTTTACTTCATATATATAGTCTATGCAGCAACAACATAGACTATATAATGAGGTATATTTTGCGTGAATTTAAAAACCATATCTCTCTCGAGACTATAAAATATTACACCGTTTTCGATAACTAAAATGAATTTGATATTTTGAATTAAATATATCTATTTTATGATTAGTTACAAATTACGACATTTATCAATAAAATATAAGCAAATGCATGGATAGATTTAACTTCGCCTTATAGAAAGCTCTGTATTGCTTAAATATATATTGTAGAAGTTAGAAAAGATATTGAGAATTATGGGAATATCACTTGAAGGTTATATAACTTTGAATAACATTTTATATATTCGTAATAACATTTACTTACACAGCAATAAGAGGGAAATACACAATTCTAATACAAGAAATAAAAACAAACACGTTATATCATATTTTAGAGTGAAGAAGTTACTTTTGATCTTCATAATATTAACAAATATGTCAACTGTAATGTCTCGTTTTGTGTGTGTATCATATCGTTGTGTTATTATATAATATATTAATGTGGTTATGTTTGTTGGTTTTGGGTAGTTTAAAGTAATGGATTAACATGTAGAAAGTGTGAGTACCCCTATTTTATTCACGTAAATTAAAAAAAATATATAAATAGAAGTTACCAAAAAATTTTTAAACGTGCGTCTTCTACTTCTACATGACACTGGCGACGTATATTGTGCCAGTCTGGCACAGGATAAAGCCATAACTCCAAACAATAATAATAAGAAATATGTCAAAAACATCCTTCTACAAAGGCATATTATAACCTTGAAGATTATTTAAGCGATAAAAATGTTTTAATTTGATTCAAGTTGCATACAGAAGCAAAATATTACGCATTTTAACAAACAAAATTGTATTTAAAAGAGTAACCGCTGAGTTACTTGCCGGTTTCTTCTCAGCTGTGGTACATTTGTTACCAATGGACAGATTACTGACGGTTGAAAAGTGCTTTTTGAGCATACTTGAATAATGAATATTTTGATGTTGAATTCTAAGTACATTAAATTACTTCACTTTATTTATCGTGGATCAAAGTAAAAAGTTCGAAAGATATTTAAATTTTCTTATTTATTACCTTGAAAGTGGCTGGGCTTGTATTAGCACGCTGTTAAGACGAGCAATTTCCTTAATGGAACTTTAATTACATTTCAAAGTTAAGACGGTCCATTTTATCCCCGGTTTGTTTATTTAAAACGGAGGGGAAAGGCTTTTTTTATTGCTGACAGGTGATCACCTGATGGTGAGTGATGAAACAATCTGAGTTGAAACCTAGGACTAAAACTATAACGGATAAATTGCATTTATACTATAACGGATAAATTGCATTTATCCATATATATAAAAACATTTATGCATATATGTAGAAACTATAACGGATAAATTGCATTTATCCGTTATAGTTTCTACAAAACATCGTACCGGAACACAAATCTCTTTGCGGGTAGCAGTGGCGGAACTTTAATTATGTAATAGACACTTTTGCTGAACAGAAACCTCAAGAATAAGTTTTTTCTTCTACTGCTTGACATAGGTATCACGAAATGATGCTCACAAGGCCAGATCCTATGACGCCTGGCTCCAGCGGCTACCGGCGATCCTTTTTATATCGTCGGTCCACCTTGTGGGGGGTCTTCCTACACTGCGTCGTCCGATGCTGGGTCGCCATTCCAGTACCTTCCGGCCCCAACGTCCATCGATTCGTCGGACTATGTGCCCCGCCCATTGCCACTTCAGGTTCGCGATTCATAGGACTATGTCGGTGACTTTGGTTCTGCTACGGATCTCCTCATTTCTGATTAGATCGCGTAGAGAAACTACGAGCATAGCCCTCTCCATCGCACGCTGAGTGACTCTGAGCTTTCGAATGAGGCCCATAGTCAGCGACCACGTTTCCGATACGTCTTAATATATACCTTCTTGAAATTAAATTGTTATTTTTATTTCCTTGTAAACGTATGCAGGTTTCCTCAAGATGTTGTTCCTTCATCGAAAGGCTAGCGAATGAAAGATGATTTTGAAGTCTCTTGCGTGGGGACTATAGCTCATTCCCTCTCGCTTGAGAAAGGAGCCCTATGCCCAGCAGTGGGACGTATATAAGTGAAGGTGAATTAATGTAAATGTATAAACCCATGATTTTGAAAAATAAAATTATTATTAAAGTTTGATGACTACTATTAAAATTAAACTAAGTACGTGACGACTTTTGTTGTAGGGCCCCAGATGGCATAGCTACGCCACTGGCTGGTAGGGTGCCGAAGCCTCCTACCAGTCCAGACTCAGACAAATTAGAAAATACAATTTCCGAAATTGAACCCGAGACCTCTGCTAGCAAAGCGAATACTGGCATCACTGATGTCCATATATAAGTGGAAAACGAAAATATATATTCTCTAAACTAATATTATAAAGAGGAAACATTTTCGTTTTTATATGTAAGTATGTATGGATGTAACTTTTTCACACAATAACTACTGGACCGAATTAGAAATTTTTTCACCGTTAGAATGTTGCGTTTTCACTGAGCGACACAGGCTATACTATATATTAGTGAGTAAGTAACAGCTCTTTAACGTTCCACAGCTGGGCACAGGTCTCATCACTCAGGGTTCTTAGAGCATAGACCCACCACGCTGCTCCGCTGCTCCACTGCAGCATTGTACACAAGCGCACTCTCTATTACTTCACTCTCATAGTCCGATGTGACGGAAATCCGACACAACCGGAGAGAGATCAGGCGCAGGACTGACGGCTTAACGTGCTCCCCGAGGCACGGGGGTGGATCCCACTGCCAACTTCCCAACTTCTTAATAAGAAAACTCAATATCGATATCGAATTAGCCCGACCCGTAATTCGAACCCAGGACCTCATGTGTGTAGTCGAACATGCTAATTACTAGACCAATGAGGCAGTTTACTTCAATATATTACTTTCTCAAAAAAAAAATAGGGATCTATAAGGAAAATACATTGATGTAACCTAAGGTGTGGAAAAATTGGCCACAAAAAATCGATCATCGCGTTCGCTCGGCAAACAATTGATTATAGATAAATATGTCCAACTACCATAGTTATGCCACTATAATTACTTTTTTGCATTATACAAATTAATAAAATTGCCGACAACAAGATTAAATGATATTTTATTAAAGACCATAACTTTTTAAATTATTAAAATCCGACATTCCATTCAAAAGTGTATACGTTTCTATAATAAACAAGACGTTCTAGAAATGTCAATTAATAAATTCAAAGTCTTTGTTAAAAGAAAGTTTATAGAAAAATCATATTATAAGTTGCAAGATTAATTAGACGATAGAAACGCCTGGGAGTGAACGAATTGCTCTAATTTGAATTGAAATATATAAACTAATATGATATTGTAATGATGATGTTAACAAAAAAAATACAAAATACCCGACTGTGTTTGTTGTGGACTCTTCCCAGATTTTAAGTCGTTCATTAATACCATCATCACACGCAACGTCATCTGCCTTTTTTTTCACGGGGGGAATCTTCAAAAGATACCCGGCCTTTTTGGGGGAAAGCCCAAGTTATGTAGGATTATACCCACTAAAACCCCCTCCTCTGCACATGTAAGGCGACACCAGGCTCTCCAAGAAACTTTCATTTGGTGCCTCCCTTGTGCGATGTCTTACGCATCCCATGATCATTTTTACTACAATGTAGCCTAAGGCCCCATTAAGCTACATTCTTCTCAGAGTTGTATACTAAGGAACGGTGGGAGCCCCCTCTCTCACCGCTCGCAACCCCTAACTTCATCTGCCTGCACTCAAATATAATAAAAGAATCATCAAAATCGTTTGTATAGTTTCGGCGTCCCTTGGCAACTAATATTGACATGATTAACTGTACACGGTGGTCGGAATATGAGGAAAACCGGATCGAATTGTAAGTCTAATCCTTCATTGAATCCACCTGAAGACACACGAAAACTTTCAACTAAATCGGCTCAGCTGTTTAGGAGGAGTTCATATGGGTATAGTTTGACGGCCTCGCTGGCGCAGTGGTGCGAATATTTGCTTGTATTTTCTAATTTTGGACCGGTGGTAGACTTCGGCCGCGGTTAATTACGACCCTACCAGCAAAAATGTACCGCCAAACAAAGAGATTTGTGTTTGGGTACGATGCTGTTTAGAAACCGTAAGGGGTATATTGCCTCTTACCAGATTAGCGCGCTTCCATCTTAGACTGTATCATCACTTACCATCAGATGAGATCACAGTCAAGCGCTAAACTGTCAACAATAATAAAAAAATATATGTAACGCTAACTGACTCGGCAATTTCGTACCGCAACAGAAGCAACATATAAAAAGTCGAATAATAATTGCAGAATGTTTTAACTTAACCGGAGCTAAAAAAATTCGAAATTCCCGCCAAAATCCGTCAAATATTATAAATGCGATCAGAAATTGTTAATTTTCAAATGTCAAAAATGAATAGAAAGTATCCTTCTAGATTTAATTGATTTCTAAATGACGCGACGAACATCAAAGCCAAAATTACATAAATATATATATATATATATATATATATAATCTTCTTTCGATGAAAGAAGTTGCCAGTTACTCATATCTTTGTATAGTTCAAATTATACGGTCCCGATTAATTAACGATTATTATATAATAAGCTTGACATCACATTCATTGTTAAGTCTAATCTATAAAAAAATACTACTATTTACTTGTTAAAATAGTATACGATATAAATTTACTAAGGAAAACTAGCAAAGCCATGATTGAGTCTTATATAACTTGTCGCTTGGACTTTCCCAATAAGATTTATTATCGCAACAATAACCATCACGTCCTTTCCACCTAGAATAACCTAAAATTATCTTTATGTTGGAGATACTATCGTACTTATTAACACGCTTAACTTAAAGAAGAATTTATCCGTTAAATGCGTCATTGATCATAATCCGCTTTTTAAGCTAGAGACCGTGAATCCTTTTTTTTTTGCTGGGAAATGCATTAAGCACAAACCCCGAGCCATACACCGGGTGTGTGGGACTCGAGGAGGGAGGAAAGATCGCAATACCCACTAAACCCTGCGGAATTCTCTTCATCCGTGAGTGTGACACCAAAGGACCAGCTATCGCATTTCTACCTGGTGTCTCGGCGGTGAGAAGGGGCATATACTGCATTCTCCCACTCTCGTTCAAGGGCCTATTATAGCGAGACTACGGTTTCGCAAAAGAAGACCACTCCAGCCCAGCACCTCTCACTGGAGGGCATCGTCTACAATGTTCCGCACCGAGAGATTCCAGCCAATCAGTGTGGTGTGCTGACAAGATCATAAGGTCTGGGTTCCTGGGTCGGGCTAATTCAAAATATTGATATTAGTATATTTGCCCGAAGATGTATAGTTAACGGTATGTTCTACCCACGTATTTCAAAGAGCATTTTAAGCCATGGATGATGAAGGCAAATTAGATAATACAATTTCCCAAATCTGTCCTACCGAGCATCAATCCCAGGGCCTCTGCTGGCGAAGCAAGTACTTGCACCATTAGAAAGAAAGTCGCCAAACTTATTATCGTCTTTAACCAGCAATACTATTCAATTTAGATCAATTTTATTTATTTATTTGTATAATATATTGGACATCAAGAAAGATCACATGCACAAGAGGCGGTTTTAGCGCTAAATAGCAATTTCTTCCAGACAACCTATCTATGAACTAGTAACTCATGAAGTCATTCTCGACTTTCTGATTAGACGTAATATTCACGAGATTTCTAAGACTAAGTGACCATTTATTTTCCACTTCTAGGCACAGAAGTTTTCATAGGAGAAAGGTTTTTTAGAGCATAGACCCACGACGCTGCTCCAATGCCAGCCATTCAGCCGACTACACCAGACCTCAGAATTTATGCAGGTTCCTTTACGATGTTTTACAAGCACAATAGCGATGTCTTTTTTCGATCTAATTATTGGTGACTATACTAGATACGAATCTGCAACTTCTCTGAACAAGAATGCACGTATCCATTTATTGGGACATCACGGTCTGGTATGGTTATGGCGTTTCTTTATTAAATAAGTTTCTTTTTATAAAGAGAAACTTAATGGTGCTTTTACTTAATACGAACCCGCAACTTCTTATATCCACGCGTTTCACCAGTATTTCATTAAGCCAAATAATACATAAGTAAGCGCACAATAATTGAGTAAAGATTTGTCATTAGTAATTCGGAAAACATTGATTATTCCTCTAACTCAAAAAGTGGCATCTGACAATAAGAACTACGCATTAAATAAAACACATATCAGCAGTTGAAAAAACTAATGTAAATATCGTAAAAACCGCAATTTATAATCCAAAATAAACCGACGTAACTGGAAACCAGGAATTCACGTTCAAGATACAGTTTCCATGCGACAATCTTAAGACTGTATCATCACTTACCATCAGTTGAGATCATAGTCAAGCGCCTATAAGCAATAAAAGTATACAGGCAATGCATTGGTACTTTCATTGGAGCTACAAATATCGAAGGTGAAAAATATGTTTTTATCAACATAATTACAAAACTATTCTTTATCTGTATATTATCTATAAATATATAAGGTCTACAATCTTTACACTTTAAAAGGGGCAAATGAAATTTTAAAAAAAATCTGATTCGCTGAAAAATAAACTTTTATTATCTGTAAGTATTTTACGGGACTTAAATATTTAAATGTTTATAGGCTTTTAAGGACGTATAAAATTATAAATAAATTCCTTATTGTGAAATCTAAATATATAATAATAATAAATGAACATACGACTTCTTTACGCAAAAGATCTTTTATTATCTGTTTGACTGTTTAGTACAAAACTTTTACCATTTCCATTTGAGGGATAAATATAATTAAAAGTAAATACTTTTTTGCGCAAAAAATATTCAGCGACATATATTAAATAAAACTATTTTATATGAAATAGAAGTATATAAGGCGGTCTTATCAGTAAGTAGGTATAAATTAAATACTCACCGTTATAAATAAAAAAGCGGGAATCTAGTGCGTATCACTGTTTCGTATGTAACATTCACTGCATATCTGTGACTAGGTATAATTTCGTAGAGCGGAACGTACGCGAATGTCGACCGCTGGGAGACAACTGAAATGTTTTCGAGCCAGTCTGTCTGCACATCCTCGGATCCTGGAGACTGGGGGGGAAGGAGGGGGACCGATTGATCTGCGACTCGACTTCCGGCGTCCCATGTTCCTGAATGAAAGCCCTCATGCCGCGCGTCCTACGCGTGTAGTACTCGTAGTATATATAAAAGGTACAGATTATCGCTTAACAGAAGTTATGATAGCCTTAAATGGTAACACACTATTCTGATAATACCATGTAACCATTTAACTGTATTTTACGAGTGCGAGTACTCACTTAGAATCTATACGAGGTAAATTGCCTCTTACCAGATTACAGCGCTTCCATCTCAGACTGAATCATCAGTTACCATCAGGTGTTAACATATACTTCTTATAAATTGGGATAAAAATATTTTAACGTTTGTTATTTTTTAAAGGTTCACAAACTACTTCTTTACATTACTATAAAACAAAAAAAGTGCGTGCGTAAGTTCACATATCAGAACTGAAACTTCTTTGGCAAACTAATTATCAAGTCTTGTTTATATTTATACAAATGTAAAACTTTATATTTCCGAGAATTAAGGGAGGGGAAAAGGAAGATTTTTAGGAATTTAGTCGTTATTAAAAATCAAAAATAAACATTAAAACTACCTAACCATCAAACGAATTACCATAAAAATCGCTGCACATCTGCGTGACGCTAATCACGCGTTTCATCCGTAAAATTTTTAACTTCATGAGCCTAAAGAAGTTTTACTTCAAAATGTATCTTTATTAGCAAATCACATTCACATATATGTAAAACCTAGTTTGGTACAAAGTTTATGCTTAGAGATAACAAATAGTTACTCCATTATTATTTATCATTAATTGTCTTACAAATAAGACATACACACAAATTACTAGCCATGCCCCGCGGTGTCATCCACGTAAATAGCGATCTCGTGGCAGTATACTAATTCGGACTACAGATTGATTTTCGTTAACATAAAAGTTTTATTTCACTTAGTTTTTAATCACTTCCTTTCAGATTATTAGTTACACACTTACATTTATAATGTTATCAGTACACAGATTTTACTTTACAACGAATATATGTCTAATACATTTTAAATAACACAATTTGACGGCCTCGCTGGCGCAGTGGTGGGAGTATTCGCTTTGTTAGCGGAGGTCCCGGGTTTAGGAAGAATTTAGGAAATTGTATTTTCTAATTTGGCTGAGTCTGGACTGGTGGAAGGCTTCGGCCGTGGCTAGTGACCACCCTACCAGCAACAACGTACCGCCAAACAAAGAGGTTTGTGTTCCGGTACGATGCTGTGTAGAAACCGTAAGGGGTATATCGCCTCTTAACAGATTAGCGGGCTTCCATCTTAGACTGTATCATCACTTACCATCAGGTCAGATCACAGTCAAGCGCTAATCTGTTAGCAATAATAAAAAAATATTAGAATATCCGTCATTAGTAAATTAAAAAATACTCTACAGAGATTTAAAGAATTTTTTAAGTAATTTTTATCTTGATTGTTATATTCAAAATGCAACACTTTCTTTTATAATATTAAAGAAAAGATTTATTTGTAATACTTTATTATCTCAGAACTTCCATATACACAACATTTGACACTCTGGAGTTCGAGTCGGGAGAAATTTTTAAATTTTTTTAGATAGATATTTTTAAATTCGTTATATCTTTTGGATTGAATGTCTGATTTTAATAATTCAAATAGTATTATATAGGTATTGAAACGGTCTTTAATAAAATATCATTTAATAGGATAAGGATTAATAAAGAAGTATGAATAATATGGTTTGACTTTTATTAACTTTTAAAATGCAATAGAGTAGTTATAGTGGCATAACTACAATAATTAGATATATGGCATCGCGGACTATTTTGTAGATATAAACAGGTTCTATAATATTGTACAACATTTTTTTGTTCTATCTTTAATAGTCTTCGGAGAACACGCGATGACAGATTTTACGTGACCAATATCACACCTTGGGTTACATGAATGCATTTTTATTAGGGATCCCTATTTTTTTGAGAGAAAGTAATATAGCCTATGTCGCTCGGTGAAAATGTAGCTTTGTAATGGTGAAAAAATTTTCGAAATCGGTCCAGTACTTTTTGTGTAAAAACGTAAAAAACATACATACTTACATACAAAATGACAAATCCTTCCTCTTTATAATATTACTATAGATTTAATGAGCTATATGCAGTGTCTCACTGCAAATAGGTTATTGTCCCTTCTCAGTCAATCCGTGTACCAAGTTTCAATTAAATCGGTTCGGTAAATTTGACGAAAAACCGTGACAGACAAACAGACTAACTTTCAAAATCAAAATCAAAAATATTTTTATTCAAGTAGGCATATTACAGCACTTTTGAATCGTCAAATTATATTTTTTTCCACACTCTGATTCTAATATACGTCTGATGATGGTAATCAAGAACGGCTTAAAATCTAAAGTCACGAGGGTTCCTTCGCGCCCTGATCCGAGAAAAACCCACAACAAACTCAGTCGGGTATTTTTTTTTGTTACCATCATCATTACAATATCGTATTAGTTTAATATATTTCGATTCCAATTAGAGCAACTCGTTCACTTTTACGCGTTTCTATCGACTAAATAATCTTGCAACTTATAATACGATTTTTCTATCAACTTTCTTTTAACAAAGACTTTGAATTTACTAATTGACATCTTTAGAACGTCTTGTGGGAGTTTATTATAGAAACGTATACAGTTACCCTTAAATGAGTTGTTAATCTTATGCAGCCTACTAGAATTTATAACAAGTTTGTTTTGGTTTCGTAAGTTATATGATGTACATTCACTCTTTTTATTAAAAGAGTCAATGTTTTTATGTACATACAACAAGTTTTCTAATATATATACGCAGTGAACTGTCATTATGTTAACTGCCTTGAATTTGTTTCTTAGCGACTCTCTTGGACCCATATTGTAAATCGCACGAACGGCCCTTTTCTGCAGCACAAATATTGCATCTATATCAGCAGCATTACCCCAAAGTAGAATACCGTATGACATAATGCTGTGAAAATAGCTGAAATATACCAGTCTGGCAGTATCAACATCTGTCAGACGACGAATTCTTTTAACTGCGTAAGCCGCAGAGCTGAGCCTGTTCGATAGACCACTTATATGGGGCCCCCACTGTAATCTGTTATCTAACGTAATGCCTAAGAAAACGGTACTGTCTACAAGGTCTAGTTCCTCATTATTAAGTTTAACAATGGTTTGCATTTGTTTAACATTAGGCAGACTAAACTTAATACATTTTGTTTTATTTGTGTTGGGCAATAAATTATTAGCTTAAAGCTTCCCATTTATAACATTAGTAAGGACTGTTATTGAAATGAAACTTCTTTAGGCGCATGAGAGATACGAGGTGCAGCGTTTTTTTTATGCTAATTCCTTTGAAGGTCAGGTAGTTTTAATATTTACGAATAACATGCGGCATTTTAATTTGCCACTCGTCATTTAATAGATTATTTTTATATAAGTAACAATTTTAACAAAAATTTTATGCATATATTTTTGACTTTTTAGAGCATATTAATATATTTGTAAGAGTTTGTTTTGAAGGCGGTTCTTTTTTTGTTAAAATTTTTATTTATTTTTGGATTTTTAGTGAATCTGATTTAAGCTAACAAATCTATTTCAATATGTGTACACCTAAAAAACGTGTTGCTTGTATGAGACAGCACCGTTACAGGTTATTTATTTTGCCACCCCGCTATCACCAATCTTTTATATGGTAATCACAACAACAACAACGTACAAAAGCACAACACTAATACGCAAAAGACCCCCTCCCCCAGCTACCACCAAACCTTATAAATATTGCAATGCAGCAACGAATGTAAGCTCATTGCTATTTGATTACAGACAGTTATATATTCTGCCAAAATCGCACCCTTACTGTACAGCACAGTCGTGGAGGAGTTCCATATTTAACTACGACAATCACTTGACCATGCCGAAGTTACGGTAGGTGACTCAAATATCCGGAGATCTTATAAAAGATTCTGCTGAGTATCGTTAATTTGCTCCTAAGAATTGAAGAGTTCCGTTACTTAGTCATGGATCCCATGGTCAAAACTTAACCAAACTATCATCAAACAACCCTTGAAGTATATCCTTTCCAATAAAAAAAGAAACATCGAAATCGGATGGAGTAATCTTGAGTTATTCGTCCATTTGTCGAGCACGTGCTTAATGCAAATTTAACAATTATCCGGTTTTCTCATGGATGCCATCATCAGAAATGGATTAAAAAAAAATGGGATCCTACTACAAATACCACCTTTCATATACAAAAAATCATCAAGATCGGTTCACCCAGTCTGAAGATATGAGGTAACAAATATTAAAAAAAAATATTTATAATTCATCATTTGAGATTTCAATAAATTCTTAACATACTTTTCCTTTTCCCTCCCTCTAAGTCTCGGAAATGTAAAGTACATTTGTATAAATATAAACAAGACTTAAAATTAATTTTCCAGAGAAGTTTCACTTCTGACATGTGTACTTTATACGCACGCACTTTTAACTTTTTTTTATGAATTATTCTAAAAGCTTTTCAGTCGTGTATCAATTACACGAATATTATATAACAGCCTCGTGCCAAATAATCATAAATGATAACGTTACGCGGATTAGAATAATTAACGTGTTTTATGACTACGACCTTACACAATTGCCACATCCGATGGTATTCATTATTTTTGCGGACATAGTTTATAAATTATATTGAATATTCAAACTCAAACTGAAAATATCTTTATTCAAGTAGTCCTATTACAGTACTTTTAAATCGTCATTAATACATTTTTTTCTACACACTAATTGTAATGTACGACTGATGATTGTATTAAAGAACGACTTAAAGTTACGAGGGTTCCTACGCGCCCTGATCTGTGAAAAAACCACAATAAACTCAATCTACCATCATCATTATAATAAAAGGTCTATGATCGAGTGGTGAGGAATGAGCTGTGGTCAACGTTATCTACGTATGGGGTGAGCGGTAATCTAATTCAAGCATTGAAGTCTCTCTATGAGGGTTCTAGTGCTTGTGTCAGAATAAACGGGGCGTATACGGAGTGGTTTGCTGTCGAAAGAAGTGTTTGACAGGGATGTGTTGCGTCACCGTGGCTGTTCTACCTATTCATGGATAACTTTTGCACAGATTTAAAAGAAAGTATGTATGGGTTAAGATTGAATTAATTACTCATCAAATGTTTACTCTACGCTGATGACCAAATAATACTTGCATCATCCGCTAATGAGCTACAGGAGATGGTAAATATTATGAATGAAGCTTTGAAAAAGAAACGAATGAAAGTGAATGTAAACAAAACCAAAGTTATGCTTTTTGAAAGAGATGAATCTATGATGAATACCAATATTTTGATAGATGGGGAACAAGTGGAAGAGGTCAAAGAATTTGTATATTTGGGATCTAAATTTACGAAAGATGGAACATGTGAAAGTGATATTGAAAGGAGAGTAAATGTAGGGAATATGGTAAATGGTGCTCGGCACGCCTTTATGAATAGCCAGATCCTGTCTCAAAGGGCTAGACTGGCTGTGTATGCTGGAGTGTTGGTGCCAACACTTATGTATGCTAGTGAAAGCTGGGTATGTCCGTAGAAGCACAAAAATAAAAATAAATGCGGTAGAGATGAGAGCGTTGAGAATTATGAGTGAGTTGAAACTTAGTGATAAAGTAAGAAATAGTGAGAACGTTGTGGTATAAAAGAAGATGTAGAGACTAAAATTGAGATGGTTTGGGCATGTAGAGAGAACAAAAAGGATTTATAAGTCAAGAGTGAATGGAAAAGTTGGAAAGGGAAGACCAAGGCGAATGTTCCTGGACCAAATCCAGGACATTTTAAAGAAGAGCCAGGTCAAGAGTACTCTAAACCGACGAACTTGAGATGGTTTGGGCATGTAGAGAGAATGAATGAAAGGACAAAAAGGATTTATGAGTCAAAAGTGAAAGGGAAAGTTGGAAAGGGAAGACCAAGGCGAATGTTCCTGAACCAAATCCAGGTCATTTTAAATAAGGGCCACATTAAGAGTACTCTAAACCGACGAACTTGTATGAAAGGTTTAATGAAAATGGAAGAAGCGAATGTGATCTCTGCCTACCCCTATGGGAATGAGGCGTGATGCTTTGTATGTATCATTACAATATCATATTAGTTTAATAAATTTCAATTCAAATTAGAGCAATTCGTTTACTCGCACGCGTTTCTATCGTCTAAGTAATCTTGCAACTTATAATACGATTTTTCAATCAACTTTCTTTTAACAAAGACTGAATTTATTAAGTGACATTACTAGAACACCTTGTGGGAGTTTATTATAAAAACGTATACAGTTACCCTTAAATGAGTTGTAATTACAGTACATTTTATAATAAAATTATATTTATTTCTTAAGTTATGTGAGATACATTCACTCTTTTTGTTAAAAGACTCAATATTTTTATTTACGTACAAGTTTCAATATTTAGAATAAGAAAGTTTATTTCAGATAAAAGTGTGTATTAAAATTCATGATGGCGTTAAGATAAATATATTAAGGTATGGTAAGTAGCAGCCTAATAAGGTCCCACTGCTGGGGACAGACGTCCTCTACTCAACACAAATGCACTCCCTATTCCTCCCCTCTCATAATTCGATGTGACGGTAATCCAACACGACTCGAGAGAGAACAAGCGCAAAACCAACGGCTTAACGTGCTCTCCGAGGCACGGGTAAGGAGCTCACCGCCAACTACACAACACAGGTCAAATACTGCGAAAATCTTAATAGAAAACTCAACATCCCCACCAATCCTAGACTCGGAACCAAGACCTCGTGTCTGTTGCAGTTGCAGTTATTATACCTGGCTATAAGATCAAAATCAAAATATTCTATATTCAAGTAGGCTCAAAAAGCACTTTTGAATAACCAGTAGCCTGTCGGTTGGTAACAAATCTACCACCGCTGAGAAGAAACCGGCAAGAAACTCAACGGCTACTCTTTTAAAGATAATTATGTATGTTACAATGAGTAATATTTCCCTTCTGTGTGCAACTGGAATCAAGTCCAAATATTTTTATCGCTCAAATAATCTTCAACATTATAATATGCCTTTTGTAATTGACCGATCTAGGATCGATGGTGGACCGATCTTAATGTTTTTTTTTATATGACAGGTGGTGCTTGTCGTAGGGTCCCATTGCGGGTTCGATCCCGAGTGTGACGATATGTGTAAATTTTAACCAAAAAAGAACCGCCTTCAAAACAAACTTTGCCAAATATATTGAAATGCTCCAAAAAGTAAAAAATAATTGCGTATTCTTTTTTAGAGTTCTTCGTATTCTTATATTTGGAGTCGTGCCACCCAAGGTACCTACATATGCAGCTATAGGCGAAATACACCATTTTGGCAGTTTCAACATCAGTATTGCCTTACTTTTCCTAACAGTTTGCCTGCCAGAGTCTTAAAATGGGCACCCCACTGAAGGCCCGAGTCTAAGGTTATTCCTAAGAATACTAAACTTATTTTATCTGAATTCACAATTTTTGTCAACCTGATAGTCCTTGCTAATCTCCATGACAGCTGGAGCAACCTTGGCGTGACTTATGAGGCACTATACATATACTCTCTCTCTTTCAACTGGTAAATTTGCATTGCATGTAACTGTTTTTCATAGTTTATAATTAATTTAATTTATATTTTGTAATTACTGTATAAGCCTATTAGTGACGTTTATGTTATGTAATATTGTTCCTTGTTTACCTCCTTCTGTATCCATAAATTTGTACATAAATGTAATAAAATAAAAGAAATCAACGTGCGACATAAGTTCACGTCATTTGTACTTGACATTAAAACCTAATGACTTAAGAAAAGAGAGTTACAGTCTCAGAGGGCGGTAAAGACAAAAGATGCTCTAGTCTCCTGATATTTAATTAAATCTGACAAGATTCTACCTCGAAACCCAAGACCACCTCGAACCCCAAGAACTCTACCTTCATTATGAGCATTTCTCCATGTTCAAAGAGGAACCGAATTTAGCGAGGGCTTCCAGTACAACATTAAATGGATCTAGGCCCGACTACATCGGAAGAATGAAACTAAATTTTATCAACATACACTATTATTATAATTCTTTATTGCTTCATTATTGTACAGATTTTTAAATAACAATCATTTTCTTTATATATATGTACTTCTCTCCTACGTATTTATATTAAATTGTAGTTCAATAAGTTTTATTATTCTAATAATTTTCCAATACGCGGGTGACACCGCTGGACTTCAATGATTCGGCGTCATTTAATTGAGTTCAAAAAAGAAAAAGAAATAAACCCATTAGTAATTTTTCTCGAGTCATTCAAGTAGTAGCAATTATTTGATACGACCGTTACTAATTTTATAATTCACAAAGATACATGGCTTAAAACCTTTGCCTTTCCAATAAAGGTTATAATAAAAAAATGTTTGACATATCCAATCTGACATTGACAATGACATTTTACTACTAAGAAATCGGCACTTTTGAACGATAAAATATGGTTTACTTGTAATTTTTTTACTTTAATTAATCGAAAAGCAACCAATATTTGCTTATTAATTGCACATTTTTCCCACATTATAACACGTATTACATGCTATATAGAAATGAAAGTGGACAATACACGTGTAAAAACAGGGTGATATCTTTTTAAAAACAATAATAAACAAATCCCAGATATTTGAAAATGACTGCAAACCGTCTTTGGGGTGAGTTTGAGACTGAAGAGAACGATGAAACCATTAAACAAACCGTTAACTTCAATCCGATAATTGAACTAGGCTTGCAAAACATACCTGAAATACCTATATTAGTAAAATCATCGCCAATAGAATTACCCATACCAAATTTAATTACGCATACTATACAATTGCACGCTTATTCAAGACAACTATCCGCTTTAATTGATCAAACTGAGAATGCAGTCTATGAAGGAGCTAGACTAGATGCATTGAGCATCCCAAATCCTCCACCAGAACCGATCCTAAAAAAAGAACATGAAGCAACACCTCCAATAAACTTTTTGCCCAAACAGTATTGTGATTTCTCACTTGGCAAAGGACCCATTATTCTACCGTTCACTCCAGAAAGTCACAAAAAAGCACTACATCAGTGTGCTGCTATTGGTATTGCACATGTAGGCTTTGCTATATCCACAAATACAGCTTTAGATGCAGTGGCCGATGCTTTAGATATTTATATGACAAAAATGTGTAAATTAATGAGAACAATAGTTGATAGAGAAGCAAGTGGAATAAAATGTGGCTTTCCTGATGTTATATCAAAAGTATTTGCTGATCTAAATATTGGTAATCTGCATGAATTTTATGAAAACCGCATAGTGAGATATCATGCAATAGTTAAGAATAGATGTGAAGAACTACGAAATCATTGTGAAGCTCTGACAATAGGTGATATAGCTCCGCAATTGAAGCTGGAGGAAGTTCCCGAATTACATTTTCCAGCGGCTCTTGATGGTGCATTCACACCCTCTCTAGAACCTGGTTTTCAAATGCTGCATAGTTTAGAACAAGAACAACTACAAGGACTTGAGCTTTTGGATACAGTCAGTACTGAAGATATTAAAGTAGAAGCAATGGAATTTTCACAGCCAGAAACAACTAAATTGCCTTCATTATCTCCCAATGCTAAGAAAAAGAGAAAATAAATGTGTTATCAAACAAATCAGTTTTTATTTTCTCCCAGTAATATGTTTTTCAAAACTAATTTGTTTATCTTCCATAAATATAATGTCCAGAAGGACATTATATTACTGAAGGAGCTAGACTACAAATTTGTAGTTACTTGTTGTAAGTGTCATGGGGACTTTTAAAAATAATGAAGTTTAGATACTAAAATGAAAACAGATTATGCAAAGTTTTAGTCCAGTTTAGTAGAGGGGAGAGCATGTAGGAGTTTAAAAAAACAGTTACATGAAAATACTACTCTCATGCTCAACTAATAGTGCTGCCACACTGCAGTTTAAATGTTTATAAACATTTGATCACATGGTAAAAAACGTTTTCATGTTAGGGTGATGTTAGTAAACATTTTTATCAAAGTTGTTATTAAACAGCAAGCCGATGCCATTTTCTCCTTCGACATGATAGTCAAAGACTGTTCTTAACTATATACTTATAATTATAGTATTACATTCGCTTAAAAATGTTTGAACACAGAATTCAAGTATTACAAATGTTTGTTAAAAGTAGTTTAAATGTTTTTTAAACAATTTCTCACATAATGTAATGATTTCTAAACAGCAGTGTGGCAGCACCATAAGGTGCAATAGCCCCTTGGGTAACCCTACCACTATTTATAATATCATATATAAGAACAAACATATTTATAAATTTGTTAAAAATGTTTTGTTGATTTTAAAATATCAGCTTTTCAATGCACAATATTGACAGCCTCAAGGTATAAAAAGTCAACTCGCATTTTAGACGTTTTGATAGTTTTTATTTACCCCACTTATCCAGTTGTCATTTTTTTAAATCATATAACTATTAAAACAATGTTTAAAAACACTTCTGTAATACCAAAGGTACAACTGAGAAGGAATCTTTATAATTAGAGGCACTTGATTATGTAACAAATAAACTTCTTATACATTTTTGTCTACATACCAAAATTTACTCCTTACATAACTGGATCAGATTTAAATGGGGTTAAATAGGATAGGGATTGAATTTCTTCTCTTTTTAAACTATTAGGTTATGGGATACTAAACATGCAGCACAAATGAAACAACAGTTAAAACAGCACCAAATAATTTAATTATATCAAATTCGATTTCATATGTGCCACAATTGATAGCCCTATATTTAAGCACATCAGAAAAACTACTTCCTACATAACTACAATATTGTCCAATGTCATATTAATCAAAATACTTTGATATATGGTGTTTTATAATGTATATCATGGTAATTTATCTTTCTTGAATAACTAAAACAGTGGGAGATTCTATTTACATTTAAATTAAAATATCCAAAGAAAAATTGTAGGTGGGTTCTCACATTTTAAAGGGAAGGGGAATATCCATAAATTAAGTCAAACGTAACGGTTGTGCCATCACATGTTAAACTATAATGTACTTATTCAAATTATAAATCATTCATAATTTGAATAAATAGTATGGTTGTAATTGTTGAATTATTTCCAAATCTATTAAAGAATCTCAGATCACACAAGGGGGAAGGGGGTTTTACAACTTGGGGGTAAGTCTAAAAACTCACAGAATTTGGGTAACATAGGTGCTTTTTGTACATCTTTATTAATATTATTGTTTGGATAAAGAGGGATGATATTATACTCGTAATTTGGTAGGAAAATTCCTTTCAGTTTAGAACGGATTTTACGAGAAATTACACCCGCAAGTTGGGTTGCAGGGTTGTTAATTAAAAAATGCTACCGAAAAAACATTCTATGCAGACGAAATCGCGGGTTCAGCCAGTATACTTATAATTTTAATATAAGAAATGAAAACAATCTTGTAATGCTTTTAGTGTACACATTCAGAAAGACTTGTTGATTCGAAAGTGCTTTTTGAGCTGAGATTTTTGGTACCTTATATAAGTATTTAATTTCTACTGTTATATTTAGTTTTAACGGAATCTGAGGAACATTGAAGCCTTATTGAAGAATATATTATGTCACATTAAAGTGAAGGTGGGTGAAGGGGTCAAAGACCCATCAAATTTGGATAACTATGTAAGAATGGCACTTATTATTAAAATACACATTTAATTTGTTCTATAATAGTAGGCTTTGATAAAATCAGAAGGAAACTGATACTATGTGAAAAATATATCAAGTTACATTAGGGAGTTTTAAAATTGTTACTACATTGGACTAAGACGGGGAAGGGGTTTTAGATCCATAAAATTTGGGCGACTTTATTAACGGATAGCCCCTTACTATATGCTTCCTTATTTTTAAAAATGGAGAGGGATGATAATATTATGGCATCATATTTGTCATGTCAAATTTGTACTGTAATAATAAACTTTGATGGAATAGTAGGACAATTGTAGCTATATTAAAATATATTTGTACTAAACGAGTGCCAAAAATAAGCATTCAATGGAAATTGTCACATAATATAATTGTTATATTGATAGCTCCTATATAATATAGTGAGTTAACTTTTTAAATATTAGTACTAACAATATGATTTTGTACTTATGAACAAAAAAAATTTGACCCTGAAGGTAATAAATTAGGTGATGTATGGAAATCAAAGAAAGTGCAATTGATTCAGTGTATGTAGGAGCCATCAATATTTCCATCACTAAAAGTCTAAAAAGGGTTCATTAATACAACTGTTCGAGACTAAAGAAATAGTGAAATTATTTTATGCCATTCAAATGTTGACATAAAATTTATTGAAAAATTGCAAATGGGAATTAACAACACAATCTTCCTAAAAATTTTAAAAAGATCTTACACACTAAATTAAATCTTAATAAAACCGTGGAATGAAGATCATTACACCCATAACAAACGAAATATATACTGTAAAATAGATTACAAACTTTAACTCATATTGGTATAGATTTTTCAATAGGAACCTTGACGTAGCATACATTAAAAATAAGAAATATTAAGTTGGACGAGTTAGATTTAATATTGATTGATACATATTAGTTGCCTATTTATTATATATAAGTTACCAAATCTACTTTTCATGTCATGCTTAACCAATCAATTCCTTACATAATTATCAAATATAACATCATTTTCAAATTTCAAATATTATTCAATAAAAATAATTATCACAAACTGTCACAAACTAAAACTACAAGATACTTAGTTAGTTTTGTAATTTGTCTAGGAATATTGTATAGATACAAAAGTGCAATGGAGATTATGAACCATATTGACCCAAGTGATATTTCTCTCAGAAGAAATCCTAAGAAAACTGGGGTTATTTGACCCATCCTTCCAAATGCATATTTAATTTGAATGATGAGTCGAAAAAATGTCATCTGTAAAGCGACACTCATCAATTCAGGGAACAAATACACAAAGTATTTTAGATGTTTAAAGTAATGTTTAACACATTACTTTTTTATTTTGTGCAGAAACATTCCCTTTTTTTTGCAGAACTGACCCACTTTTCTTTTTATACATTGTTATATACAAAATAAAAATGATTTTTTAAAATTTCTTTCAGGAAAAGAGCATGAAAGATTAAGGTAATTAAAGGCCAGCCTTTCCCTTACATTATTATACAATATAACAGCCTATTTAATAGGCTCTAAGTACATTTGCCTGTAAATGTTTTCGCAATTGTTTTATAATTATATTTGTTTTCAGGTAACTTAATATGTGGAATCTCAAAAATGACTTTGTCTGAAAAATTATATATGATGTATGCAGAATTCTAGGTCAAACGACCCCTTTCCGCTATTCTAGTATTAATATTTCAATTAGATCTGACTAGGAAAGTTAAAAAATATACAAAGTTTCAAAGTCACTTGAGTCTATATATTTCTAACATCCTCAATTGAGACAGAAACAAAGTAATTCAGTATCAAACTGGAATTCTTTCGCCAAGTGATGTTTGTTATGAGGCAAACAAGAGGTAATTAAAACTAATCTCTCACAATAGTAATCACAAATCTCTGATGTTTGGCTTCTTATCTGTGGTGGTCTTCTTACGCCGGAACAAAAGGATATGAGGTTCTGCAAATTAACACAATTCTTTAAAGTATTAATGTTTAGGATAATGCTACTTTTTTTATATGAGCTGCTATGGACCAATAGATAGACAATGAATTCTGGTTTAGTCATGGATTTGAAAATGTATTTATATATAAATCCAAGTTTGAATCAGAAAAGAACCTGGACAGACATGACTGAGTACTCTTTACTTAACTTATGTGACCAACTTTTGTTTTTAATTAATAATTGTGCATTTTCGTAAAGGAAAATTTGGCATAACTGCAATATCGCAGGAACAATACTGGGATTCATACTCTCCTAATCTGCAGTGGAGCAGTGCAGAGGCTGATGCCCGGCAGTGGAACATTATTAGGCTCTTATCTATATATTATAAAGAGAAACATATGGAGTCTGCTTTTATAAGTGTAACTTTTTACTTGTAAAGTAATTTTACCATTTTTTTTTCTCTTTATTATTCTGTTTCCACTTTGTGATTTTGTATATACAATTCTATTGTATATAAACATATATAATTGAACTCCACTATGTGTGCCGTTTAGATTGAAAATTCTATATCAATTTATTTCTCTGTATTTCCACAACATAAGAAACTATGTGGGGGACATCACTGGGAATATCTATTATCACTCAACATTCAATATTTATTTATTGATATACCAACAGTGCCAATTACTGATTACACAAATTGCTATATATTTGATATATCAGAGCAGAGATCAAGAAGGCTGAGTTTAGAAACAATAAAAATCAAAACTGAGATAATTGCTATGTACTTAAGAAGTTACTTGATATAATGTAGATGTCAGTGGGTTTGTGAGAATGTCATAAGTTCCTGAGAACCCTGTAGTTTTTAATGAGAAATATTTGTAGGCTGTCAAAAAAAATTGCCAGAAAAGAATAGAAATGGTTATATTGTCCACCTTTCATGGTGTTAAGTAAACATCCCATCGTTTCTGCAATATCCATGCCTGAGTAAGCCTTTTAACAATGTTTCCCCAATAAAATCAATATTTTAACAATAAAATCATTAAAAGGCTAGAATAAGGTGACATTCAACAGCTGGTTAAACTTGTTCTTAATGAGCAACATATGCAGGTTTCCATATTCAATGGTAATAACTTAACATCAGATCACCCATCAGCTTGTCTACTAATGCTTTAAAATAACTTATGCCGAAAGCTTGTTTAACATAACCTAAGGTGCTGAGTTTCTTACCTGGTGAGTGTGTCATGTAGTGTACCCAACCTTGGCTCTGCTGAACACCAATACTACGCCACTCTTGCTCTGACATTAAATGATTTTTAGGCACCAATTTCACCATTTCTTTTGGTAAAACAACATGCCTGCAAATATAATCTTAACTTTTAATCACTCCCTATATTAAAATGAATTACAACATTTGATAAGACACATATTTGTAACAAAAGATAAGTTTAAATCTTACAAAACATACAAAATATAAATGTAAAACTTTATATAACCTACAACAAGTTGTGTTTATATTGGAATAATAAAGACACTCAACTATTTGCCGACGAGTTAGCACTAGACTATGTTCTCACTTGATGCTGTGATGATAGTCTATAGCCCGTTGGTAAGGGATGATTTACCTTTTAATGATTTTTACACATTATCATTCCGCAATTTTTTCACACCTTTGCTAGCAAGATGCTATAGCCGAATCCCACCAGTCAGGACTCAGACAAATTGTAGGATACCATTTCTTGGAAATGGAACGAGAATGAATCCCAGGATCTTTGGTAGCGTATACTCGGATCATTTCGCCAGCGAGGCCGTCATGAGAATTTACTAACGAAATTATATTAAGTTTAAACAATTTTACATGAACTAATTCATAATTACGATTATCTTCATAAAAAGTAGCTAATTGGTGTAAGAGGGGCTAGAACTTCTTAGCAACGTAAAGTTAACAAACAAACCTATATTCGTGTTCCTCGTCGTAGTATTTGTCAGAATAAAATATTTCTCTGGACATTTTTGATTACTTTGTTTATACCGTAATTAACTTGAATCAAATTAATACTGTCTATCTAGCAATTTTATTTATTTTAAACGCTTAATAAACAAAGAATCGCACAATAGCACTGCTCGACAAAAACAAGATCGTTAGCAAATTCAAAATTCGAATTTGGAAAGTGAGATGAGAAACTGATTGGTTGTTGGAACTTTTAAAAAAATAAATGTCTCAAATTTCGAGCCCTAAACTCTAGTCTTTGACTATTATGGAAATGTTTCTTTTTATTATTACGGTATTGTTACTTAGTTATCTGAGGTTTATTATTTTTAATTGAATTTACGACACCGATTTTATATATAGTTATTAATTAAATATAAAATTTTGGCAAACTTGGGCTAAACTTTATATTGAAGATAACGTAAGATATTTAATAAAGGACAAAGTCCTTTTATTACAGAAATAATTAGGATCAGTAGCTGAAACGGAAAACATATAATGTAAATTAATATTGGCGAATTATGAGTGAACATTCATTATAAGATAATAAAACAGTCTACGTTTTACTCCGAAATGTCGTTGGCAGGGCATTCAAAGTTTGGAATATTTATTAATTAACTTAGCCACATCTAAAGGTAAACTGGTTTATATATTATCACAACTGTACATTAAGTGTTCTTTTCTTATAAATATCAATTTTGTTGTTAGGGAAAGCCAAGTGTTGCTATAAAACTCGTTATTGCAGACTAATCCTACAGGACATCTAAAACTTAAAGTTCTATAGAAACGGATACAAAATAATTTAAAAACTTCTTGTAATGTGAAATTTCTTGTGCTAGGCAAGATTTTTTTATGTATGTGAACTCTAGTTAACATATAATATACCAATAAGGACATTACAGATCTAATTTCGTAGTTTGATAGGCTTTGCTCGCACACAAAACTTTTGACGTAAATACGTCTACTATTGCATCCATGGGGAGGCAATTAAAAAAAACGAATGATTATGAACCTCAGGGATACAGTTTAGTGTTGTAGCAACATATCTATCATCATCATCCGAAATCCAGGACATTTTAAATAACGGCCAGGTCAAGAGTACTCTAAACCGACGAACTTGTATGAAAGATTTAATGACATTGAAAGAAGCGAAGGAGATATGCAAGGATCGTGGCAAGTGGAAGGATGTTGTCTCTGCCTACCCCTATGGGAATAAGGCGTGATGCTATGTATGTATGTATGTATCATCCGAAATTCAATTACACTACTGGATAACGAAAGGATCAGAGAATTTATAACGCTAAATACGGATGGTAACACAGCGCGCGGTGGAGGCAGAAGGCCCGCCATTTTGAAACGACCATATCATGTAGAAAATTATTATAAAAACGAAATCAATTTTTTATTGTTTTATTATTAATATGACTTTTCTTATGCTTGGCAAGTTCAGCTTTTTGTTCGAATATTGACGGGCACTGCTCGCATGGATAACTTTTTTTCACAGTATGGACATATCCAACGTGACGTTTCAAATTTGAAGCTCGAGAGAATCTCAAACCACATATTGAACAAACATTCGGCTTTTCTCCACTATGTGTTATTTGATGCTGTTTCAAATCGCTCCTGGTAATGAAAGCGCGTCCACAAGTACCGCAGTCATAATTCTTCTCACCAGTATGTACCCTATAAGGACAAAATTCAAGTATTAGGTACCCTTCAGTTGTTTCATCGACATGAACATATATAAAACAAAATCTATTGCAGTGAAATGTATAAAAAAAGAACAAAATTTCTAATGTACGATTATATTTGGTACTTATGTATTAACGCCACCGCAGTTACAGACATGACAATTTTTAAGGTAAGAGGCTAGGAAGAATTAACCTAACCTACTCCAACTTCAAAAAATGGTGCTTTTTGACGGCTAGGTTAGGTTTTTTGTGGCGATAGTGTTTCCAAACTACAAGAGAAGACTAAAAGACTAACCTAACCTTAAAAAAAAGACTATTTTAAGCTGATTTTGCAGCAGTGGCGTTTCCCAGTGATAAAACAAGCCTAAAAAAGTAATACATCCTTAAAAGTGAGGATTTTTAAGGTAAGGTTAGGTTAGGTTTTTTGCTGTGGTGGTGTTAACCTGAAACAAAAAAAGACTAACCTAACCTTAAAATCGTCATTCCGGAAGCTGATGTGGTGATGCGTAAGTACCTTATATTTCAATAATTTTATGGACGTAGAGGACCGTCATTATAAGTTTTAACAATCGTAGATAATTATTGTTAAACCCCTAAAAAAATAAGAAATCATAAAATAAGGCGTTCCAGGTTCTATTTCTAGGAGAGTACATTAATTCAGTTCTTCAATTTTGAAGTGAAAACTTCTTTAGCGTCCTTGTGATTTGGAAGTCGATTAAACGAAAATGCGACAGTAAAACGAATCGCAACCAACATTTTTGTTGGATACATTTCTACTATGTATTAATTACACAAGATTTTTTTTAATTTGTCAGAGTGTGTGTAAACAGTGAAGAACAAAGAAATATTTATATTTATTGAAATAGGCTGGAAGTGAAGTTTACCTGACATGATATCTAAGGTTACTAAATGTCTGGAAACTACGTGGGCATAAGGTACATTGATATGGGGTTTGGCCGCTGTGTTTCCGTTTATGTACAATTAACCCTGAAGACTGAGCGAATGTCTTCCCACAAACCGCACAGCAAAACGGTTTCTCACCCTGAAAACATTAAAAAAAACTATAGATATAATTAATAATCAGTGAATGAGTTGTGTGAAACAAAACTCAATCACTGTTTACATATGTATAATTTACAAGTCATTTAAGTATCAGTTTCTACATAAGTTTTGAATGCATACATATTTGCAAGAAGGATGGTGTCTAGCTACAGCTGAAGTCCAGACAAATTTAAAAATTCAAATACTTAAATTAACCCCAAGACCTCTTCTAGCAAAGTTATTACTTGCACCAATGTGCCACTAAGGCAGTCAAATTATCATAATAAAAAAAAATAATTGCACTGTTCTTGTATGATTAAAGGTATGTGCTTGCGGTAGCATCTTTTTCATTGTTATTTTATGTACTATACTATATACAATAACAATTATGTTTTCATGCATAAATAATTACAATAAAGAAAATGTAATAAATAAATATACAAAGTTGTTTATACAATCACAAACAGTACATTACAAAAGTTCTGGATCAACTGGGGGAAGGAAAATCTTAAGACAATTACTATATCAACTAGTATGGACTTCTTAAATTCTTTACATACAAGTCAATTGTTAGAACTTTAATAGATGGTGCTGTAACTTTTGTAGCAAAATAAATTTAAGAATTAATATTTGAACAAGCTGTATTAAAATTAAATGTCATCCGTGGCTAATTTAAAAAAATATGTATTTTTTTAATTTTATAATAAATTTAAGCAGATGAATAAAAAAGTTAAAAGTGCGTGCGTACAAAATACACATGTCAGAAGTGAAGCTTCTTTGGCAATCCAATTTTTAAGTCTTGTTTATGTTTATACAAAACTAAAACTTTAGATTTCATAGGGAGGGAAAAAGGAAGATATGTTAGGAAATCAATAGTCATTAAAATATTAAGTGTCGAAAATTAAAACAAATAATTTATTTAAATTTCAAACAACGACTTGTAAAAGAAATACCACATGTTTTTGTCAATATTACAAATTAATAATTAAATTTTGTTTTTTAATTTAAAATTTAGAAAAGAGAATTTATGAAATATTTTTATTTTATATCATATAAAATAATATATTAAATGACAAGTGGCAAATTAAAATGCCACATGTTACTTGTTAATATTAAAACTACCTAACCTTCAAATGAATTAGCATCGTGACACTAATGTACATATTTCATCAGTAAAATAGTTTACCTTCATGAACTTAAAGAAGTTTCACTTCAGAAATGTATTTTATTAATGATTGTAAATTCCAATTGGAAAAACATGGAAGTTAATTAGGAGATTTGAAAAGTGTCTGTGTAAATTTTAAAATGCATTACAATCCTCAACATAGCATTTGAAAATGTTGTTATTAAATATGTGAAATTTTTGTAAAGGGGCACAGAGAGCAAATTAATATTGCTTCTCATTGTTTTAGACATTTAATATTAAACATAAAAGGTAAACTTACAGTATGAGTTCTCATATGGGTATTCAAATTTTCAACTATTGTAAATTTTTTCTTGCAATAGGAGCATGTGTGTGGTTTCACTTCTAAATGTGTAGCAAGGTGAGTTTTCAGTCGAAACCTAAAAACAAGAAAAAAACATTATTGGCATATCATTGTCAGAGATCAGAATTTGCTGAAACCACATGATAGAAACTTATTTATCCTTTGTTCAAAGCGCTTCTGATATAGATGTTTATTTATTTATTTATACTTTATTGTACACCACAGGAAGGAGACTTAAACTATGTAAATTAGGGACAGACAAAAGGCGACAGTCTTATTGCTTTAAAGCAATTTGTTCCAGACAACCTTAAGGAAGGAGACTTAGTTAAGAGTTTAAAGGTAGGTGATGAGAATAATAAATACACTACATACATTCATACATAAATATGTCTAAAAATAGAATACATAGTTGTTTATTGTTCACCCTAAAAATATAGAATTGTTGCAGTAATTTTTTCCAATTAAAATTATGTAAAAAGTCTATTTTCAGATTTTTGAGGCTTACAGCAGATACATATTCTTATATATATATATATATATATATATATATATATATATATATATATATATATACTATTATTNTTAAATATATTAAGCTTATTTTGCTTGAGAGTTGTTTATAAATTGAATATGACAAATAAATAAACAAATGTTATTTTGTGGAGCTGCAGCATCATTTTTGCTGATTTTAATATGAGTTTTTAACACTGGCAAAAAATAGACTATTCTGGATTTTGCTGTGTATCAAAATAATCCAAAATAAAAAGATACCTAGAAGACATAATTTTGCCACAAGTAAAACACTGCTGCTTTTGAGGCAGTCTTCTCAGTTCACATTCATTATTATCTTTAACTTGAACTTCACTATAATCTTTCTCAATAACTCTATTTTCAATTTTAATACTTGAACATTCTTCATTAACGTTACTTTTATTAACATTCATCCCATCTTTTTCTGTTATAGTCCTTAATAGCTTCAGATCATAATCAGATTGTTGGCAAAGCTTTACAAATTGAATACAATCATCTAATTTTTTATTACATACAGTACATATTGAATTTGGAAGGCCATCATTTGGGTAAATCTGAAATAAAATGCAATTAAACACTATTTAGAATTTTCAATTCATGTAAATTTATTAAAGAAAACAACCAAGTAACAATCTTAACGTCCCACAAGTGGACATAGACCTTACTTGTAAGAGAGAAGTTTTCTATAGCACACAAACTCCAGAAATGTTACAGGGATATCCAGGTTTCCTCACAATGTCCAGGATTCGAATCAATTCAAAATTTTGTGTGTGATAGTGGGTTTTAACTACTTTTATTCATTTTAAATCTATATATATTTTGAAAATAATATATTATATACAGCTATTAAATAAATAAAAAAGTATAAAAGATGTCTTTTCGCTTACTTCAATTTTAGTTAAGCCAGTGATTTTTAAGGAGATTAATGAAGAATCAGACACGCTAAATAAACTTATCAATTCATTGGTGCTTTCTAAGCATATTCTACATTTATCAGAATACATTGTTATAAAAATAAATAAAAAAAGTTGAACAGCTCAAAACTTTAAACATAAACAAACAGTAAATACAGATAAACCAAATAATTACCGCATAATGTCTATATTAATCATAGACTAAATTTATATAAATAAATAATATCTACATATACATGATTTCAATGCTTGTTCAGTTAAATGTCTATATTGAATCCATTTCTATTGTTTAATGCCTATTTCAGTCATTATTTATTATCATTTTGTACATAAGCAATTATATTTCTGTGTTTTTGGAGTTACAACATGAATTCTTAAAGGTCGTATATATTTTTTTTAATATATTGGTATTTAAGGTATTGGATTCCTGAAATGACTAGGAATCTTCTAAGACCATATTAGTTATTTTAGTTAAAAAATAAGCCTAGGTAGAATGTTATGTTTATGTGTCGTATACAATTAATTTAATAAAATATTATGACACTTTACAAGAACATTATATCCTTTAGTCAGTAAATTTTAAAGATACGTTATGATTTAAACAATTCCACAGATATTCGTACAAACAACGCTATAAATATATTCTGTGGCGAGTTATATAACATTGAAAAGTTATTTATAATTTGAACACATATTAAGTGAGTCATTCGATCAAATTATTTAATGTTTAGTAGTGATTGTGTAAGCTTTTTTATCATCGGAAACGGTTAATGGGACACAGTTCATATACGTGATATAGACACAGATTAGATAACGTATCAGTTAACATATACAAAATTCAAATAGTTTATCTATTTCAAGTTATCCGATGTAGATGTTTGGACTTATAATCTATTAAATAGAATTTTAATGAATTATAAACTTATTTACAAGAATTTTAAAGCACATTTTAAAATACCATAGGCGTTAAAATATTAATAACAGTATTAAAACTATTGCTATTTTAAATTGTACTTTCTAGGTCTAGCAATAAGGTTTAACTTTATTTGAAATTAGTAGTAGAAATTTGTTATGTTACATGTTTACACGGAAATCATTGACAATTTGACAGTTTACTAACGGTAAAAGTGAAAGTGGTGCTCTTTTGTAAATTTTATAAGTATTTTTTACTTTTAATTTGGTTATTTAGAATATTAAGTTGAAGTGTATATTTAAGATGTCCACACCGATTAAATTGTATCACTTCCCTATAAGCTCACCGTCGCGTGGAGCTCTTCTCGCTGCAAGGTTATTAGAAGTACCGGTGGAAGTTGTTATCATTGACTTGTTGAAAAAGGAGCAGCTCAATGAAAGTTTCATTAAAATCAACCCACAGCATTGTGTTCCTACGTTGGATGACGATGGCTTCGCGATATGGGAAAGTAGGGCTATAGCCTGTTATTTGGCAGATAAATATGGGAAAGATGTTTCAATGTATCCAAAAGATTTGAAGCAACGAGCAGTCGTTAATCAAAGGCTTTACTTCGATAGCTCCTTCTTATACCCCAGGATAAGAGCTATATGTGTATGTTACCATTATTTAAATTCGACTACTCTTTATGATTTAAAATCAAAATATCCTTTATTCAAGTAAGCTCAAGAAGCACTTTTGAAACGTCAGTAGTCAGTCCATCGGTAAAAATTAAATTGTGTATGTTACAATATGTAATAATTTTCTTCTGTGTGCAACTGGAACCAAGTCCAAACAATTTTGTTTAAATAATCTTCAACATTATGTTGTTGTTGTATTATATAGGTACAACATATTACATGTCTTTTGTAAATTCTGTTTTAGACATATTTCTTATAATTATGTGATTCAAGTAGTTTATTAAAAATGAATTCTGAATCCTCTTAATCTTTAAATATACCATTACAATTTTGGTCTTATTTCTTGTATTAAAATCATGTAGTTGGCTGTTACTTAGTGTGGGTGTTTATTAATTTGAAATGTACTAGATTTAAAGGGTGTTTTTTTGATATTTTGTTTTTGCTTGGTTAATGCTTGATTGTGACTTTATTGTAAGTGACAATACTGTTAAAAATGGAAATAAGTACCTTTTAATATAGAATGTTGTTAAAGAGTAAACAAGGTGATAATATATGATTATTTTTCAGTATCCAATTATATTTGAAGGTGCAACAGAAATCAAAGAAAAATCAAAAGAAGACTTGAATAACAGCCTTGGTTTCCTCAATATGTTCTTAGATAGCAATAAGTGGGTTGCTGGGGATAAATTGACAATAGCAGATACTGCTATACTTGCATCGATAACTACAATACATGTAAGTAAATATTTCAGTGAAAATATTTATGGGATAAAGAATAAGAGTTATGTATTCTAAACGCAAAGAATAAATATACTATTTGCACCATTGTTTAGGTGGATATTTTTGTTTTGTTTTAATTTTTATTTGATAAATTTGTATTTTTGAATTGTCTATAGTCTTGTCTGTTCGTAACAAATCTACCACTGGTTCAGAAAGCTGATTATGCTTTAAAATGTAGTTTGGTAGGTTACAATGTATAATATTTTGCTTGTGTGCAACTGGAATCAAACTCAAATATTTTTATTGCTTAAACTATCTTCAATAATATAATAAGCTTTTTGGAAAAGGATATATTTGATATATTTCTTAAAATATGTAGAGACAAATGCAAAATAGATTGCAGTATCATATTAAAAATGCATATATGCTGTACCCAATAAAGTTTTATTAACCTTCTAGCCTTAAATATGGAATTAAAAGTCTGTTTTAATTTTTTGTATTTAAATTGTTTATTTCACTTTTTTGCTGAATATGTGAATATTATTAGGAATATATAACGCATTAAAGTATATTCAAAAATTTTTTGATAATGTCAATTCATACAAGAATAATGTTAGAACTCTAAAAATTTAGAGAAGAATCTTTATTTTCTCAGGTAAAATAATAATAATAGTTTGTTGTATTAAATAATTATATATAATTAATTTTCTATTAATATCTTAAGGATGAATTAAATTTATCTCTTGATTTTACACTACCACCTTAGGACTGTATCATATTTTATATATATGTATATATCTTCATACCTACATACATAGCATCACACCTCATACCCCTATGGGTAGGCAGAGACCATGTCCTACCACTTGTCACAGTCCTTGCATATCTCCTTCACTACTCATTTAAACCTTTCATACAAATTTGTCAGTTCAGAGTACTCTTGACTTGGCCCTTATTTAAAATGTCCTGGATCTTCCCCTTCACTCTTGACTCATAAATCCTTTTTGTCAGTCTCCTTTCATTCATTCTCTCTAGTGCCCAAACCATTTCATATACCTTTCTCAACTTTAGTCAATATGTCTTTTATACAAAAACATTCTTTATACACATATAACATATTTACAAATATACTTATTATTTTATAAATGTTTTATACAGGAAGTTGGCTGGGACTTTTCACAATTTCCCAATATTGAAAGGTGGCTTAAGGACAGCACTTTAATTCCTGGTTATGAAGAAAACTTAGATGGTGCAAAGTTATTTGGAGGATTGGTAAAGAAGAATTTAAAAGCATAAGTTGTTACCAATTGTTTATTATACACATATGTACATTGCCATATATTTATAAATAAAATTATATTTTGAATAAACTCTTTCATCTATAAAACTTTATAACCAACTGTTGTTCATTTCTAACTTTCCTTGTTAGTACAGTCTCAGATTTGTAGCCGTGTTTCGACATTATTTCTGTTACTTCTATTGGAATGTTTTCTTCTATAAGCAGAAGGTAGAAAATACCATCAGTAGTCAAAATCTTTGGTATCATATCCAGTAGCCTATCCGTTGTTTCCCGACCTTTGACACCTCCGGCCCAACTTGCTTCAATACCAAATCCACCACATTCATTGCTGTCGGTAACCACATATGGAGGGTTGAATATAACAATGTCAAATATTTTTTCAATAAAGCAAGATGTTAAATCCATATTCACAGCTTCCAAGATCACATTATTTCTAACTGCAGTACTATGTGTCATTGTACATGCTTTGAAATTAATATCCGTGCTAAAACATAGTGTCTTTGGAAATTCCATACCGAATGCTGTGATAACAACTCCACTCCCAGAGCCAACTTCTAAGCAAAATGTTGGATTTTTTAAACATATATTCTCAAGATCTTTCTCCAGTGCATCAATTAATAGGAAACTATCTTCTGCAGGTTCATATACAAAATTGAAGTCTGTTTTGTCAATGTGGTTTTGATATGGTGTCTGCATTTTATGAATTAATACTGCCTTGATCTGAAACGATGGTTTGACTGGTACTTTGTACTGGCTCCTGAGGTGATGTGTCTGTGATGGTGCTAACACTTTTCTCTTTATGAATCATACGTCTGATTTCATTTAATCTGTCCTAAAAATAGAAAATATTTAATGGTAAGATTGATTTTTACAATTATCTATACTTTATTTTGAATGATTAAATTAATACATTTAACTTATAAAAATTATGATATTGGAAACAGTCTTAGTTGAAAAAATTTCATTTGAATGCATAGGAATAGTTCTCATTTTTAGGGATACAATTCATAAACATCTTTAAATCTGAAAGTAGAAAATATATATCTTGATCAACAAGTTCTCTACTATTTTGGTCACATTTCCTGAAGACAGCCAGATAAACTGGAGGAATTGGTTGTGGTAGGAAGGATCGAAAGAAAAAAGTCAAAGGGTTCCTTATCTACCTCTTGGTCTGATCAGCGAGTCATTAGAAAGACCAAAGTCAAATGGCGTTACAAAGAGTATAACATGAGTCATGCTTTATCAGCCCTAAAAGAAGAGAGAATTGGAAGAAGCTCAGCCATGCAGCTACTGAGGCATATCAGAGCAGGCACAACATTCAGCAATGAAGTATATGGAAATGATGATAATTTGATTTAGTTAATCATTATGTCCTTAAATGTGAAACATAATAATCTATTAAACATACTTTAAATTTTAATTCCACAATAAAAGTTTGTTCAAGAGTTTTTGATTTGAAAAAATTTATAATGATAATTTAGAAGTCGTACATACTTGTGAGGCTTGTAGGACATTAAGAACCACTGTGACTTTATGCTTACAAGCAATGAGTTTCTTGACATAGGGGTCTAGATCAGGGTGATTGTTAAGTGCCTCTCTGACTTTTTGCAGCTCCTCATTCAATGAATCTATTTGTTGCTTTAACTCCAGCTGTGAAATCCTACAAATTTTGTATAATCATGTTCACTTTGCATTTTAACTTGAAAGTATAACTACAAACTTACTAAAAACACCATGAAAATATACATTTTTAGTGGAATAGCAAAACACACCAGTTATTTTTGAAAAATTTCTGCAGAAAGGGTAGTTTCCATTGTCTTCAAAATATAGGACTTAGACCAATTGAGGCAGTAATTTTTTCTGATTAAAATAAAACATTTTTCTTTTTCTATTGCACAAATTGATTGCGATGATTGAAACTGAGTGATTAGAAAATTTATAGAATATATATTCCTTTCACGGTGAAGATAGGTCTCCCCATAGTTCTACGGAACTAGTGTGAATGACACCGTGCGTTACGACGAGTTAAAAAACTAACTGTTTTATTATTTGTAATGTTATTACCGAGTTGATCTAACGCGATCGTCAAGTTGGTCCACAGTCGGCTTCAGGAGACCCAATAAGCCTTCAGCTAATGTATCTCTTGTTGGATTATCACACAAGTTGCCTGTATTCTCATCGGCAGAGGTTGTTGTGCTTTCAGTGTCGTCCATATCGTGAAAACCTAATGCTATTCAAATTATCATTCTTGTATGACAAGGACATCCATTAAACCTCTAGAATAAATATTTGAAACCTAATTTTTGTATCTAGCATTTAAAAACAGCATATGCAATAATTTTAAATGCTGTTCATGGAAATAACGTAAACTGACATATTATGTAGTGGAATGCGTACGTCTAAACATATTTTTTAAATATATCCCTTAGAACACAAAGGCAAAGATTTTGGATATACAGCTTCGTCTACGGTTACTATTGCAAATAATAAATAAAACAAAAATAAAAAAGCCTTTTATTTCTTGCTTTACATTAACAATTAAAAAAATAAATAATCTAACATTAGTTTGGCAAGAACCCCATTTTATTGGGCGAAGGCCTCTTCCAAACACAACCATTTGTTCCTGTCCTTGGCGACTTGCATCCAGTTAGACCCCGCAATTTCTTTTAATTCGTCCTCCCATTTTGTCACGGGTCTTCCAACCCTTCTTTTTCCTTTTGGACCCTTCCATGATGTTACAGCTAGCGTCCACCTATGATCTTGGATCCGTGCCACGTGGCCAGCCCATTTCCATTTTAATTTTTTTGCGTATTTAAGCGCATCTATAGTTTTAGTTGCAGCCCTTATTTTGTTATGGTTTATTTTTTGTATTTTTTTAATATTTAACATGCTTCGCTCTAAGCCGCGTTGGCAAGTAATTATTTTATTTTTTATATTTGTGGTAAATTTCCAAGTTTGGCAACCGTACGTCAAGCAGGGCAAAAGGGAGGAGTTCATTATTTTGGATTTTATAAATATTGGTATATGACTTTTGAATATCTCTCGTAGCTTCCAGTACTTGTTCCATGTGTGTTGTATACCTCGGTCAATTTCTAATTCATTGTTTTCTTTGTTGAAACTTATTTGCTTACCTAAGTATATATAATTATCAGTGTATTCTAGTGGCTTATTTTCTATTAATAAAGTTCTTTTGATGGTGTTAGTCATTACCATGGTTTTCGAAAGATTTATTTCCAGGCCCACGTTTATACTGACTGTATGTAAAGAACTAATCATATATTGTAGTTGTAAGCTTGTTTCAGCTCTTATGACCAAGTCATTAGCGAATCGGAGGTGATTTAATTTTTTTCCCCCTATTTTTATGCCGTAGTCTTGCCAGTAGGCGATAGGGGGTCACCCTGTCTCACTCCTCTCTTTATGGGGAAGCTCGGCCCAACCGTTTCTAGCTTAACTCTAGCTATGCCATTTTTATAAAGACTTTTGATAACTTCTATGTACTGTTGCTCCACCCCTTGATCTTCTAGGGCCTCCCATATACTTTTATGTGACACCGTATCGAATGCTTTCTTGTAGTCAATAAATGCTACATAAAGCGGACATCTCTGTTCTTGATACTTTTCCATGATAATTTGTAACGTATGGATATGGTTTATAGTGGAGAACCCCTTTCTAAACCCTGCCTGTTCAATAAATTGGTTTTCTTCTAATGTTGCACTTATTCTATCATTTAAAATTGCCGAGAATAGTTTATATATACTTGATAATAGGCTAATTGGTCTGTAATTTGCTATGTCGTCGGGATTTCCTTTCTTATAAATTAATATAATATTGGATTCTCTCCATTGCATAGGAATATTAGCAGTTTCAAGTATTTGGTTGAACAGTTTAGACAAATAAAAAGGAAGAAATTGTCATAATACGTCTGAAATTCGAGTATCGAAATTATTTTGTACACCTAATATGAGTAAAAGCATAGTTTAACAGGAAAAAAATACCAATGAAAAAGATCAAACCGAGATGAAAACTTATCTTTGTGGCGTCACGTCGTCACGGCTTGCGTCTGTTTCACACGCTGATTCCAATACTTTATTTTAAAAACATTTGTTTTACATATAACAATCTTCCATAATAATATAAAATAATATTTAAATGTTTTTGCATAATAGGGAATTACTTCAAATCATCAAACACGATTGCCAAAATCATTAAAGAAATCTGAATGAACATCCTTTTCATTTGCAACCTATAGTTGTTTCACATCAATAAGTATTTAATCTTTAATAGATTAATAACTATTCATTTAATTCACAGTTAAAATTAAATAATAATTGCAGTTTCTTATTTCATTAAAGAATATAATAAGTTTAAGGTCTTTTAAAATAATTAAAAAACATCTGTGAGCATAATTGATAGTTAAAAAATAAACATTCCGCGTAGTTATAGAAAACAAAATAGTGTGTTAACATTTTTTTATTTCTACATAACACCATATACAAGTACATACTTAATTACTATCTTAGTGAATTTAAAATATATCATTTTCGTTGGCTATTTCTTGCACTATATCTTAATACTATTGAGCAACTATGTGAAGTAATTATTATCAGTTCTGAGAATATATGCCCTAGTTTTGAGTACCTCTAATGTCAACAAGCGATTAATGTGTAGGTATATCTTCAATAATACGCATAAAATTATCATAAATACGGTAATTTTAACACAATGATTTTTTCAGGGAGATATAGTTACGTTTCTTCTATATCTTAAAAAATATGGAAATTTCATTTTAAGAAAACTAAAATTAGATCACTTAGTTGATCGAGGCGTAAAAAGGAAGTGAATTTAATTTTATTGAAATCAGTCATGAAACATCTGACAATCATGACATATATGTCATTCGCGAAACATCCGTCGGACACGAAACATCTGTTAGTCATGAAACAAAGGTTAATTGATACTTTTAGACTCTTGTTTTGTGCTACGGTCTATTAATATTTGGCCCGACTCCATGATGTGGCTAACAACAAAAATCTTATTACAGATTCTGACTGACTGATTATGCAAAATAAAATTTAAAAAATTAATTATTTTAACTATTGTATATAAAATTTACTGCTATATTCTATATTTTCATGGGATTCTCGCTACAATTATGCCGTGGCATTTTTAGCTGTCGGGATGCCATATGAAAAAATTACACAGAAAAAAGCATGACAATACTAATATTTTATTACAAATAAACCTTAGTAATATTATAAATATGAAAGTAATTGAATATTCTGTTTTCGCGCCAAAACAAAATTTGTTAATCAGATAGTTTGGAGCATAAGAAAGGACATAGGATTTACTTACTTTTTAACGTAGACAACGTAGACGTAGACAACGCTCGCTAAGATCGACTTAGTTATAGATCTCGAAAAATGTTCACCATATTCGGCATATAATTCTCACGTGACGTAGTCTCTTACTGAGAACTTGTTGCCCCATAATAAACCTGAGATTCGTATATAAACGAAACTTACTGAGAGATTTCCTTTACCGCTCCCCCTGCGACTTGAAATTTGCACTAATTAAACTTGCACTAATAACGGGTTTTCCGTTATTCCATCGCAGCTAGTTTGTAATAAAATATTAATCTTGCCATTTATAAGTTGAATCATCATAAAAACCAACCAAACCCGATCGTAGTTAGGCAATCGAATTTATTGGAGCCGTGTTAAAGTAGTTAGGTTAAAGATATTGTCTTTTTTATAAATCTCGCAAAATCAGATAAATACCAATATGGGCCAGGTAAAAATGAAAAATTTCAAAAACTGTCACAAAGAATCCATAAGCATACGCATTTGTTCCTTTACATGATTTTCCATATCGGCGAAATCTCTTAAGACGTCCTCAATCATTTCCACAAATATTGTTGGCCACAGAAGCTCCAGTGTGCGGAGGCGTATGGCCGCACCACACGCTAACTCGATCGAATGACATAACTGACCGCGGCCGCGTACTCTCCAACTCATGTCCTCCTAAAATAATTACACATACTACCTTTAGTATATATATATACTTTTAGTTTATATAACATCAGTGTATGCGTGTTTTCTAGACCTGAGTTAAGCATTCGACCTGTTAGTTATGAAATTCTGTGGTCGAACTTGTATCGATCTCAGGTCCCCAATGAGTTAGTAGATCTGTTGAGATACTGGTACTCAAATGAATAATGCGAAATGGGATAGCGTGACGTCTGAATTAGAAATATAATGTAAACAAATCAGAAATGATTTTTTTTTTATTTTTTTATTTATTTATTTATTTATTTTTTAATCACTATCATCACAGGTAATCCTAATACAATAGTGAAAAACTTATTCTATCTTATTATCTAAAGATTTATCCTATTATTAATCCTATAGCATATAATATTTAAAGCTACCTTTGTGAGCTCACTCAGAGAACAATGAAAAATATCAGATTCAGTAGCAATAGAGTTAATAATACAAAGCGCACGCGTCAATGGTGCCTTGTTAAGTAAGTTGGTGCGACCGCGAGGTACCAGCAACAACGGCGGTCGTCGTCTTCGCCAAACATACTTATCCGGAATATAAAATTGCACGTGCCCTAGTAAGTCGGCATTGTGAATTTTACATGTAATTATCCTTAACATATATATGACTAGTGCTAGTTCCCTCCTAACTCTGAGTTCATTGTACCCGACCATACCTAAGACGAATAGGCTCGGATACATTAACGGATAATATGGATACACCCCAAATAAGGTCTTATAAAGGTTTCTAGTAAATTTATTTTGTACTTTCTCCAACATGAGGCTATACTTAGTTTCATGCGGAGACCAAATGACTGCATTTCCTTCTAAATGGCTTCTTACTATTGCGTTGTATAATACCCTTATAACATTTATATTCGTAAAGCCTTTAACTGTACGAAGCATGAACCCCAAATTCCTGTACGCTTTTTTACAGCAGTTCTCTATATGATTACGAAACTTCAGCTCAGAGTTTAGAGTCACCCCCAGATCTCTAACCTCATCGACTCTAGTCATTGGCGCTCCCTCTATTTCGTAATTATGCAGAAGTGGAGTGCGTGCACGGGAAAAAGTAATAGTCACGCATTTTGCTGTATTAAATTCCAATAGATTGTCTTTGCTCCATGCAACTACTCTATCTATATCTTTCTGCAATTGCTTACAGTCGTTTCGCGTTTTTACGGTCAAGAAAAGTTTTAGGTCGTCAGCAAACAGTAAACATTTTGCGTTCTTTACTGCTTCGGGCAAGTCATTTATCATAATTATAAATTGCAAAGGCCCAAGGTTACTGCCCTGACTTACGCCAGACCTGGTAAAATAAAGTTCGGAACGATGCCCTTTGTATTCAACATATTGTTGCCTATTTTTCATGTAGCTAGCAAAAAAATATAATAAATGTGGGGTAAAACCAATCATTGCTAATTTCTTGAGTAAAATATCGTTGTTTACTAAGTCAAAAGCCTTCCGGAAATCAAAGTAGGCTGCATCAGTCTGCTCTCCCCTGTCGACAGTGGGTACAACATTGGTAATGTAGCTGAGAAGATTACTGGTGGTACTCCTGGCTGGCCGGAAACCGTGATGGTATTTCGGGCAGATAAGGGACCGGAGAGGGTACCAGAGGTAATTTTAAATGACACAGCAGTTCGGATTGTTACCAAATTGGAGTACCTAGGCTATATTCTTACAGGATATTGAAAGGGAAAGAAGAACACTCTCGCTCCAGTGTAATATGCTAGCCCGAAGATTCTGTCAATGTAGCAAAGCCGTCAAGAAGACATTATTATACCTGTCAACTTTGGACAAATTTTCTCAGAAAATCCTACACGGCAATACGCGTGCAGTATAACGACGCTTTTCGCATCTTGATGTGTTTGCCCAAATATTGAAGCGCGTCTGGCTTGTTTGCTGAATCGGGAGTGCCCGATTTCTATGCTGTTATGAGGGCACGCATTGCCTCTTTTTGGGAGAGATTGAGGGCATCGCATAATAGCATACTTAAAACGATGTATGTGGGGATGCCTAGCCCTATATTCACATAATGGCCGTCTGTTCATCTGACGTGCAACAGAAAATGATGCCTAGGCACAACTCTCAGTTAGTAAATAAGAAGTCTTTATATTTACAGTATTTTCACATTTGTAATTTTAATTGAATGACGTGATTTGGATTTTAATGTCATTTAAGTTGATTTAATTGCATTTGATTTAGTTTAATTATTATTATTATTTAGTTTAATATCCACCCCCAGTTATACATGATAGTTTATTTGTATATTCATATTAAAGTTTGAAATACAACTAGTGATTGGACTGGTAAGCGGTGGTACTGCCAATTTCCTATATACGGCCATTGGCTTGCGACAAAAATCAGTCAATATACTAATCTAAAACTAATCATTACTTGGTGCACTAATGGAAACTGTGGTGATTCCAATTGTGAAAAATAAAACCGGCGATATACATGCAACTACAGGCCGATTATTGTTGCCACTATATCTGCGAAACTGCCTCATTGGTCTAGTGGTTAGCATGTTCGACTACAGACATGAGGTCCTGGGTTTGAGTCCCGGGTCGGGCCAGTTCGAAATCGATATTGAGTTTTCTATTAAGATTTTCTCAATATTTGCCCGAAGTTGGGAAGTGGCGGTGTGATTCACCCCCGTGCCTCGGAGAGCACGTTAAGCCGTCGGTCCTGCGCCCGATCTCTCTCTCCGGTTGTGTCACATCGGACGTCACCGTGATTACCGTCATGTGATTACCGTCACATCGGACTATGAGAGTGAAGGAATAGAGAGTGCACTTGTGTACTATGCCTGCCAATCCGCAGTGGAGCAGCGTGGTGGGTCTATGCTCTAAAAACCCTCTCTCATATGAGCGAGGAGGCCTGTGCCCAGCAGTGGGACGTTAATGGGCTGCTACTTACTTTACTTACTGTATCTGCGAAAGTACTTGATAGTTTGCTTAATGCTTGGCTGGATAAATACAAAAGTGTAATGCCCTTTCACGTCGGGTCTAGAGTTGTTATTATTCCGGTAAATCTAATCATAGACTAACTACAAATTTCACAGATACATAACAAAAAGTATACAATTCCAATTCGGCTTCAGGCCGTGTCTGTCGACTATATTATGGCAAAAGCAAACAATCAAATATTTCACAGAGAAAGTACTATACGTATATACCATTTGATGAAGTATTATACGTATATACCATTTGATAGAGGGACTCAACAGCAGCCGTGTCGGGTGTCATATTGACGGCGTGGGCCTCAAAAATATTAGCTACCCTCAAAAATAATACTCTGCCATTCAGGAAGGTGCATTTAAAAATTATAACACAACATTTATTTAAAGTAACTGTTAAATAATCTGTATATTTAGTCTATGATCATCTGTCAGTTTTCCATTGTTCAAATGAATGTTTAACCGCTCGCCATTTGTGTCAGTGCGTATTTAACTATAAACGATTTTGAAAAGGAATTACTTGCGAAACATTTCCTTTTTTATACTGAAGTGCTTCTTTGGCTATAACATCACGTAATGCTGGATCGGCGGCCCTTAGCCACGCTTTTGCACTGGCGGAGCTGTTACCACTTTTCCCCAAGCGTGTTAACAGAGGCTGTAATGGGGCATCAGGAAGAGCACGTAGCACCATATCGCTTAACCCATCATACGTTTTATTTGCTGATTTTATCTCCTCATCTGTAATCTTTTCACAACATAAAGTTACATTTTTGAAGTAAAACTTCTTTAGTAACCCTTAACCTATACAAGGTGTTAGGAGACCGCCAAAAACGAAGCTAGATGATAATACTAATAACCTTTGATAATGGGACGGAGAAAAATCGATCCTGATTAAATAACATAACAAATCAACGAACGCACGTACGGAGGCGCGCGTTATTCAGTTCACTAACCCGTGCGTTCGAGCATCAGCTGAATTTAATTGTTTGTTTCATTGCTGGTATTTTTTTAATGAAACTATCGCTTCATTTACCATCGCCTCATGTATCGAAGATTTCATTAGACTATCGTCTGTCTTCGTTTTCGGAAGTCGTCTCCTAATATCTTGTATGTATATACTATAAGTATTATAACATATGTATATGTTTTACTTCAGTCGTGTGTGTGTGCTTTAGACCCCACGACTGAAGTATTATCTTTCTCTCTTTATATATGTTATGTTTCTTATTTGTAAAACAATTTGCTACCCGAAAAACATTCCACGCAGACGAAGTCGCGGGTTCAGCTAGTTAAACATATACGTATATATATATTTTTAGTACATGATGTGTTTCCCTTTAAGAGTGCTACATTTATGTAGTATAATCTAGTCAATATGTCAATGGATTAACTCAAAACCGGTTATGTATTACGCGAGCGCTCAATAGATACGGCGAGCGCACGAATGCTTACCTAGTTCCTCGCCTACTTAATGAACTACCTACCAATGTACGGGACCATATTAATCCCCACAACATTAAAAAAAAACTGAAAACTTACTTTTTAAGTCACCTCTTATAATGTATAAGTTTGTTCAACGGGCAATCGTTTTGCTGGCTTACCTAGATGATTACCTCCTTGTTAGCATACTTTACAAATCCCAGTGGTTTTTTTATGCTAATAGATATAAGAATATAAATGTATTTTTTTCTTTTTTAACAATAAATAAAAAAAAAGTAAACCTAAAAAATTAAAGAAGAAGTAATGTCTTAAAATCGTTCAGAAAATGTCAAGTTCTTAAAAGTCATTACATGCAGTCGTCGTCGTCGTCGTCGCTTCAACCGATGGACGTCCACTGCTGGAAATAGGTCTCACCTAATGATGTCCACTAGTCCCGATCTTGCGCCGTCTGCTACCTGCCTGCTATCCAGCGGCTACCGGCGACCTTCTTATGTCGTCGGTCCATCCTGTGGGGGGTCTCCCTACACTGCGCCGCCCGGTGCGGGGTCACATTCGGGCCCCAACGTCCGTCGGTCCGTCGGACCATGTGCCCCGCCCATTGCCACTTCAAGTTCGCGATTCATAGGACTATGTCGGTGACTTTGGTTCTGCTATGGATCTCCTCATTTCTGATTTGATCACGTAGAGAAATTCCGAGCATAGCCCTCTCCATCGCATGCTGAGCTTTCGTATGAGGCGCATAGTCAGCGACTACGTTTCGGAGCCGTAGCTCATCACTGGCAACACGCACTGTATGAAGAGCTTTGTCTTCCGGCACCCAGGAATATCGGCCGAAAATATCTGGCGTAGTATCCCGATCGATGCTCAACCGTGCAATAGAATATGCTAATAGATGTAGTAGATTTCACAGAAAACTAGATGTATAACATACTGGTTCATCGTTGATTTCTTTAAGGCCCCAATGCGCCAGCCTGTACACTGTATACTCCCGCCACACTTTGACACATATTGGATTCCCTTCAGGCAAGATATTCAATCCAGTTATGCCGCGTAATTCAGCTAAAGCGTGAATTTGGCCTAAGTATTGTAGTCCAGTTGCGCGTACCGATATATTTGTGACATTGGGAAATCTGTAATTAAGAACATGTAACTGTAATAACCACAAAATTATTAATTAAATTTATGTTATATATATGAATTACGAAATCTAACTTGACATGGCTGCAATGAAGTGTATCTATATATATGAGATATCCAGGTATCTATTGACACAAATCTATATCTCTGGAACCATAAGGCGTAGAGACCCGAAATTTGGTAGGAATATTCCTTTTGCTAAGTATAGGTCAGCTAGGAACGAATTTTGCCAAATTCCAACTGCAAGGATAGTTGTGGGGGTGTTATACGTATGTTTCTTATTTGTAAAACAATTTGCCTAAATTCATGAAAATGCTATACAAAAAACATTCTATGCAGACGAAGTCGTGGGTGCAGCTAGCAGACAATAAGAGACAGATACAGTTATTATTTAGAAGGTGTGAGGGTAACTATTTTAAAGAATATTACATGGTTGAAAAATATTGAAATCATAAATTAAATGTGCGTGCGTTCAAAGTACAAATTTCAGAAGAGAAACATCTTTGGTAAACAAATTTTTACGTGTTGTTTATATTAATACAAATGTAATGCTTTAGATTTCCGAGACTTAGAGGGAGGGAAAAAGGAAGATATGTTACGAATGTAATAGTCATTAAAATATTAAGTGTTGAAAATTAATACAAATAATTTATTGAAATTTCAAACGACGAATTGTAAATAAAAATGCCACGTGTTTTTTGTCAATATTAGAAATTATTAATTACTATATCTTCGTGCGCCTAAAGAAGTTTCACTTCAAAATTGTTTCATTTGATTCTAGTTTTACAATTGGGAGTTCAATATTATGTAATATTAAGTCAATCAGGAGGAGTAACAATAGAAGAATGACTCATTGAAACGGTACAAGCGATAGAGAGGCGCGGTCGGCCTAATTCCATTATTTATTACAACGAAATTTTTTTAACAATGTTCTCTTAAGACGTTATCAAGTAAAATCTTCCGTAAACCGACTTTTGAGACAAACACGTTTTGTTTATTATTTCATACTTTTACACAAGTATGCGAAGCGTATGTGATGCCCCTCAAACAAAAGGGGAAAATTTATAAGACCATCGTAAGACCTGTCATCCTGTATGGATCAGAATGCGGGGCCACCAAAGGGGAGAAAGAAAGGAAATTGCATGCAGCGGAGATGTGTGGAGTAACAAAATTAGATAAGATTAGGAACGAGTATTAGAGGAAGTGTCAAAGTAGCACCAGTGACCGAGAAGTTAAGGAGTGGAAGACTATCCTGGTATGGGCATGTCATGAGAAGGGAGGATAGCCATGTATGCAAGAGGGCCCTAAATATGATAGTAAGCGGCAGGTCGGCCCTGCCGCTAGAGGACGACCAAAAAAAGTTTGGATGAACAATGTGAAAGAGGATATGTTTGTAAGGGGTGTGAATGTAGAAATGACAGTGAAACATGCTGTGCCAACCCCACCTAGCGGAATAAGGGAAAGTAAATGATGATGATGTAAGCGCAGCGTAATTTTCTAGATGTACAAAACCCAAGCCATTCGGTAGATGATAAAATAGCATTGCGTAGCCCTGAGCCCTATATAGAGGTAGAAAAGAAGTTGCATGACATTACATAATCCATCCAATAGCAGTCCTGTCAAGTTAGAACGCGTATCAACATCACGTATAACAATAATATGTAACATACTTAGCCTTTAGCTCCGGCAAGGATTGAGCGACAGCGTTAAAATGTACGTAATGGAAGGCCGCACGAGTTACAGTACGCGCTTTATCCCAATCCCAATCACGAGCCAATCGTCGCAATGCCCCAGCACCCCACGCACTGACCAAACCATCACTAACTTCCACCAGATAATCAACACCTTGTTCTCTATCTTTACTTTGAGGTAGAAGCGGTTTAGGAACTGGTTCTGATGATTTGAGACTAGCCAAATTTTTACTTGGTTTCGCTTTGGCAGTTGAAGCACGGTGTGCTGAAGAAGCTCTTTCGTTTCTCCTTGTTATTGTGGCGCTACGTATGTTTCTTGTACTGGATCTGCTGTTCAAAGATCCTTGCCTCTTTAAACATTTACTGTTATTGTCACTTCCTGATGTGGATGAGGTAGCAACAGAACCCATATTCGTACTGCAAGAGATATTACTAGTGCTATCAATGTTATCGGATATTTTATTGCCTTGTTTTGTCCTCCGACTTTCAGGGTCGCATACAGATTTAGATCGCATGGTACTGAAGTTCTCACGTCGTCTTAATACAGTTGGTATTCTTCGGAGTTGTCTTTTATTTGTGTCATCTTCACTGTCACTAGACGTGGTAGGCATTGAACTAAAGGATGAGTCTCCTATAGGTTCGACACTGGAAATACTCTCCCAACGTTTTAATACAGGTTCAGTGCTATCATTTAACTTTACGTTTTCTAGTGAAGATATTATTGGTAACAAAATTGGTGGCAATCTAAGATCACCACTTGTTGAAGTAGAATTTGAAATATCTGTGTCTTGGGATGCGCTTCTTTCAGAGAAGTTGACACGTTTATCAGACGCTTTTCTGGCTGTTGACCTTCTTTGGAATTTATGTTGAATAGTTTTAATTTTAGAAACTTCAGAAAAATCTTGAGAATTTTGATCAACTGTGCAATTTAATTGGCCATTAACTATTTTTTCTGTAGACGCTATTATATCAGGAACAACTGTTGTTTCAACTGTTTGTGTTCCATCATTTTGAGTATGAGCAATAGATGACGACTCAGTTTGTAATTCTTTATCAGAATCAAGTTGCTTAACTGGATTTGTACCTGAGATTACGAAGCATTTATTTTCTGATCTGAAACAAACATATTATTGTTATAGTTATGGATTTTATATATGTAAGTTGAAGTTGAACTTTTTGAGTTGAAATACACCTGAGTAGTTCCCAATTTGTACGTGCGTTGTGTATTATTTGATCACGCCTGGCAGCTTGTTGTGCGGAACCACTTAATGCACAGTATGCTGCGTGAGCTGCTTCCTTATTATCACGCCAAGCCATTGCAGCGCAGCGAACCTTAAAAATATTACTTTATCATTCATATGATTGCTCGTAGGTTAGTTGCATTTTATAAATTTTGTCGTTTTTGTATTATTGATGATTATGTCTCCCCATTGCTCAACCTAGGTCATCATAGGTTTTCTAAATCATATACCTATTAAGATTTAATGCTTAAAAAGCAAATCATTAGTACAAATAATTCAGTCAATATAAAACTTTTTACGTATTTATTACATTATTATTTTAGTTTATAAAAATAAGCTAGATAGTCTGTCATCAGGTAGAAAAAATTAAAAGTGATAAGTACACATCTTAGAAGTGAAACTACTTTGGCATAAGTCTTATTAGAAATTTAATGAATTTAATTGTCATAAAATTTTGGTTTTTCATTTAAAATGTAGAAAAGAGAATTTATGAAATATTTTTATTTTAAATTTTATGAAAAATAGTATATTAAATTATTAAATCACGAGTGGCAAATTGAAACGCCACATGTTATTCGTAACAAACTAACCTAACCTAGGCTTTAACGAATTAGTATAAAAAAAAGCTGCAAATATTGGTGACGCTGATCACGCGTTTCATCCGTAAACATTTTACCCTTAAAGTGATGTAGGTCACTAGTGAAGCGACGTGGTGGTCGCTGATGAGGTGATGCAGGATCACCAGTGACGCGATGTGCGATGTTTGGGTAATGTGAATAAGACTACACCAATAAAGCACTTTCACTTTTATTTTTGAGTCAGAAGGATTGTAGTGAAAGGGACTGGATGATGGTTACGGTATGCTGGTTGTAATGATAGAGGAAACACGTATATAAAAATGAAATGTACGGATCTGTCCGTTCGTTGATAATTAATTTTACAATATTTATGATATATGTATTTCATAATGTATATCCTAGTATATTTATTCTATTAATATAATACAATATTTCTCAGTAAAAACAAGGTATACAATTATTCTACAATGTGAAAGTGTATAAATATAAATAAATGTATTGTTGCCACTACACCCTCATGCGCCTAAAGAAGTTTTACTTGAAAAAAAAACCATCGTCAACATCACGTTTTTACTCGTAGTTATATTTGTCTTAGCAAACGTATTACAAATATCGTTTATTACAGACTAGCGTATCCCGCGACCACGTCTGCGTGGAATGTTTTTTGGACAGCATTGATACCATTGATGTCGTGATGAGTCAATAGTTAATACTCCCGTAACCCCCCTTGCGAGTGGAATTTTGTAAAATCCCTTCTTAGCTGACCTCTATTCGGAAAAAGGATTATTCCTACCAAATTTCAAGTCACTACGCCTTATGGTTCCAGAGATATTGTGATGAGTCAACAGATACCTGGATATCTCTCATATATATAGATTAGGTGAACCCACGACTTGATCTGCGTGGAATGTCTTTTTGGTAGCATTTTCATTAATTTAGGCTAATTGTTTAATAAATAATAAACATATCCGCACTGCCCTTTGAGGGTAGAATTTCCTAAAATTTACATTTCATAGATTCCATTATGTCTAAAAAAAATCTGACCAAGTTTTACATACCATAAAAGGTATAGTATAGTTTGTAAATGTGAAGTCTGAATTGTTTTTTAATGTGACAATTTGAATTTTTTTAATGAACACCCCTGCAAACCCCCATGGCGGGTGGAATTTAGCAAACCTCGTTCTTAACTGACCTCTAATAGGCAAAAGGAATATTCCTACCAAATTTCAAGTCTCTACGCCTTATGTGATGAGTCAATAGTTAATACCCCGGCAATCCCCATCGCAGGTGGAATTTCGTAAAATCCGATTTTAGCTGACCTCTATTCGGCAAAAGGAATATTCCTACTAAATTTCAAGCTTCTACGCTTTATGGTTTCGTAGATATTGTGATGAGTCAATGAGTCAATAGTTAACACCCCCTCATACCCTCTTGCGGGTGGAATTTCGCGAAATCCGTTTTCAGCTGATCTCTACTCGGCAAAAGGAATATTCCTACCAAATTTTAAGTTCTACGCCTTATGGTTCCAGAGATATCGTGATGAGTCAATAGATACCTGGATATCTCTTATATATATATAGATTACGTAAAGTGAGGTACTTATATGAATAATTCAATAGTTCGTTTTCGCTATATCGATAGTGGAATCTTTTGAACATGTAAAATTCTTACCTGATCACTGACATGCATGTTTGTTAGAGTAACAAGATTAGGAAGATACGATACGAGGAATGGTGTACAGTCCCCACCCAAAGCAACGGGGTTACCATCCAATGAAACTTCCGTAAGAGATGTAGCTTCAGCCAATGTTGAAACATCTTCAATACTGTTTTCAAAAAGAAAGCTTTACATAGTTTAAAATGTAGTCACTCCCGCTGTCTTTCAGCTAGATCTTTTAAACCATTCATCAGATTTTAATTCAGTATTCAACAATAGATAGACTAATTCAAGAGGAAGGTTTATATGTATAATACTTGCATATTAGAGTCGTGTGCGCTTAAATCGCTAACGCTGGCTAAACCTTACGAGATAGATCACATTAATGTACTAGAGAATTACATAACTTAAACAGATCAATAAAAAGAAAACATTTTTATCTTTTACTACCTAAACTAAACTGCCTCATTGGTCTAGTGGTTAGCATGTTCGACTACAGACATGAGGTCCTGGGTTCAAATCTCAGGTCGGGCTAATTTAAAAATCAGTTTTCTATTAAGATTTTCTCAATATTTGCCCTAAGTTGGGAAGTTGGAGGTGTGATCCACCCCCGTGCCTCGGAGAGCACGTTAAGCTGTCGGTCCTGCGCCTGATCTCTCTCCGATCGTGTCGGATGCCCGTCACATTGGAGTATAAGAGTGAAGGAATAGAGAGTGCATTGGTGTACTATGCCTACCAATCCGCAGTGGAGCAGCGTGGTGGATCTATGCTCTAAAAACACTGGCTCCTTGGAGTGAGGAGGCCTGTGCCCAGCAGTGGGACGTTACTTACTTACTTTTTACCCAATCTAATACTATAAATAGGAAACATTTGTGTTTTTTTATGTAAGAATGATTGCAACGTTTTTACACAAAAACTGCTGGAGCGATTTTAATTTTTTTTCATTATAAATCTGCATTTTCACTTTTCACACACAAGCTATAGTACTTTTTCAAAAAAATAGAGATCCTTAATAAAAATGCATTGATGTAACCCAAGGTGTGAAAAAATTGGTCACATAAAATTGACATGGCGTGCGCTGTGGAAACTTGACGATAGAACAAAAAAAATTGTACTACGGTATTATAGAACGTATTAATATCTACGGAAATGTCCGCGATACCATATGTCCAACTACTGTAGTTATACCACTATAACTACTTTTTCACATTTTAAAAGTTAATAAAAGTGCCCAGATTAATCCAACCATATTACTTATACCTCTGCATTAATCCTTATCCTATTAAAATGTCGTTAAATATATTTTCGATACCTGTAAAATATTTTTTAAATTATTAAAATTGGACATTCCATTCAAAACATATGACGAATTTAAAATGTCCTGGGCCTGTAACTGGTGACTTAGCTCATATTACAAGGATACCAATGATACCCACCAATATACCTATACAGTTTTCATTATTATTAAGCTAAGAATTACTGGAGCGATTTAAAAAATTCTTTCATTACCTCCTTTAAATCAAGAATTTATCAATACCTTTAGAGAATGTGCCAATAATTTACCTAGAATGTGTCCGAATGTCAGTTAAAAATGTATTAGTTAGATATACGAGTATATTCGTAGTAAAATCTGTATAATGGATAATTTTTGGAACCAAATTTCTCCAACCCTAAGGTTGTCCGGCAGAAATCGCTACTTAGCGATAAGGCCGCCTTTTTGTACCCTATGATTAAGTTATTGTATCTATTTCATGTATGGTTTGTGTTGTACAATAAATATGTATTCTTTCTCTCTCTTCTCTCTATATTGTATACATTATAAATATAAATTTGTATCTAATAATCTGAAAGGGAGTAATTAAAGACTAAGTATATTAAAACCTTAATGTTAACGAAATCAAATCTATAGTCTGACTTAGTAGACTTTCCACTGTGCGAGTTAAACCAAGAGGCAGAGGCATTTGTGTAAGCCAAGCTATTTTACACGAAACAGTATTATTCTTTGTCTAATTAAATATATTACATTAATTGTATACTTCCTGTAGATCAAAATATAAGCATCAAACAAACAGCTAGTTTAATACATATAACTAGGTTTTTAAGTGTTAAAATAATTAAAATTAAAAGTCTTTTACCTTTGCAAATCGTTATTTCCTAGGTAAAGTTTTTGCAATTTAATAGTGTTATGGAATCCGAGTAATTTCCTTATACGATTTCGTTTTAGATTCAATTCACGTAAAGATACTAATCCTTGAAGATCCATTGGTCCAATGCATTTTATTTGATTGCCTGCTAAGTTGAGAACTTTAAGCTCGCTCTGATTAGACAATCCTCCGACTTTTGCTATCCTATTGCCATGTAAGTCTAGAACTTCTAACTTCAGTAAATTTGCCAAGCCCTCTATCCTTTTTATTCTAAAATTCAAATCACAAATGTTATCATATCATGTTACCTGCTTCAATAACTTTGAGTTAAAATAGTTCATACCTGTTTTTGCCCATTAGAAGTACCCTCAAACTGAACAATTTTTCAAGTGCTGTAATTTTATCAATCTGATTATCGTACACGTCGAGGAATACTAGCTTACTTAAATCCAATGGTGTAAGTCCAGTCAATGTGTTTATTAAATTATGCTGCAATGAGAGGAGACGTAAGCCTGGCTCTCCAACTATATGTGGTATCGATGAAAGACCACGTCTGTAAATCAAATTAAGCTATTGAAGATGTGACCCCCTTCGACAGCTCACACTCGCGAAATGCTGATTCAGGAATGAATAAAATTGCCAGCAGACTTCTTGCTCAACGCGAATATAAATGCGATCGACTAATTAGCAGTAACAACTTCGCGCCAAAACGGGCCTTTTATATGCCGTAACTACGGCTGGCAAACGTTCACTACTGTGACAAGTAAACGGCGCTATCGGGCACTCTTTATTGGTAATAAGGTAGACATTCTTATTGGTGTTTTATTTATTTACATTATTCTCCAATCGAAAGGGGTAATAAAAGTATACAATAACAAAACATAAAACGATCCTAAATTCAACAAAATAAACTACTCTGTTCAGCGAAAAGGTATTATTCTAATAGTAAGGATTCTAATAGTAGCGAACTTCTTATAAGATTCTAATTAGATTATTTATATAGGACTCGAAAATAAACTATATTTAGGGATAAAGTCGCGAACAGAAGACTTTCCTAATTTATATGTTAGACTTTTCAAAATGTGACTAATTAGATTTTAACTAATTAATCCTCCGCTTAAAATAGAGTTTTCGGGTAACATTTAGTAACAGTATAAAAACATTAATCAGCTATTTGGAGTACTTTTCTGCAAAGAGCTTATTGTCGTTTCTAAAGCTCTAGACTATCTGTATACCAGGTTTTCTTTAAATCGACAGACAGTTACACACGCATTTATAATACAAGTAAAGATTGTGTTATTTTTCAACTTGAGGGTCGTCGTCGCTTCAACCGATGGACGTCCACTGCTGGACATAGGTCTCACGAAATGATGCCCACAAGGCCCGATCTTGCGCCGCCGGGCTCCAGCGGCTACCGGCGACCCTTCTTATATCGTCGGCCCATCTTGTAGGGGGTCTTCCTACACTACGTCGTCGGCGCGGGGTCGCCATTCCACCACCTTCCGGCCCCAACGTCCATCGGTTCGTCGGACTATGTGCCCCGCCCATTGCCACTTCAGGTTCGCGATTCGTAGGGCTATGTCAGTGACTTTGGTTCTGCTACGGATCTCCTCATTTCTGATTTGATCGCGTAGAGAAACTCCGAACATAGCCCTCTTCATCGCACGCTGAGTGACTCTGAGCTTTCGAATAAGGCCCATAGTCAGCGACCACGTTTCCGATCCGTTGGTATGCACTAGCAACACGCAATGTTCGAAGACTTTAGCCTTCAGGCACTGAGGGATATTGGACGAAAAACTCACTAGATTTGATTGTCATATTCATTTATATCCAATAAACAGCCTAAAAAGGCGAGTTGCAAGCTTTTAGCTTTAAAAATGATGATACTTCCCTCACTTTAAATAATCTATATACCTCAATTTTATATAATCTATAACTTACATTATACATGTAAGTATAGATTATATAAAATCAAAATATAATTAATTAGGCTCAAAAAGCACTTTTGAAACATCAGTAGTCTGTCCGTTTGTAAAAAATCTACCACCAATTCGGAAAGTTGATTCCTCTGAGAAGAAATCGGCAAGAAACTCAACGGTTACTTCTTTCAATACAGTTTTAGTAGCTTACAACTATGTGCAACTGGAATCAAGTCCTAACATATTTGTCGCTTAAATAATCTTCAATATTATAATATGCTTTTTGTAATAGGAGGTTTTTGACGTATTTCTTAAAATTATGTTCGTGCAAATCCAAAACTGATTGTGTTATCCTTTTTAAAATGCGTCTGTTCTGACGACAAAGGATTTCTGAAGTTTTTTCAATCTAAAATATGGCATTATAAGTTTGTTTTCATTTCTTGTATCATTTTGCTTTTATTTACGATATAAATTAATATTATTACGAGTATATAGAATGTTATTTAATATATATCGCGACGGTATTGTAAGAAGAGATCCCAATTGATATAATATTATCACATACCTGTCCAATGTTATCCGATCTGGTAGCCGATCTTTTTCTTGCGGAGTGCGTGAAAGCTGGACCTTACCTTCGCCAACAGCTTGTAAACTAACAGTGTCGTCTTTGATATCCTCTTTGCATGTGTAATTATTTCTAAAAAACCGTTTCTTGTATTAGTCTTGGAGGTGATTTTTCTTGGCGCTGCATCACATGACTTTTTGGACAGCATATTTTAATTAACACCCCCCCCCCCCCAACGCCCTTGCGAGTGGAGGTTCGTTCTAAGCTGACCTCCACTCGGCAAAAGGAATATTCCTACCAAATTTCAAGTCTCTACGCATTATGGTTCCAGAGATATCATGATGAGTCAATAGATATCTCTTATATATATACTAGCTGAACCCGCGACTTCGTCTGCGTAGAATGTTTTTTGGACAGCATTTTTTAATATAGGCAAATTGTTTTACAAATAAGAAACATACGTAAATATTACGCTTGCGGATGGAATTTCGTAAAATCCGTTCTTACCTGACCTCTATTCGGCAAAAGGAATATTCATACCAAATATTAAGGTTCTAGGTTCTATATAAATATATGTAAGAGATGATAGACAGGTATCTATTGATTCATCACGATATCTCTAGAATCATAAAACGTAGACGTAAATTTGGTAGGAATATTTCTTTTGCCGAGTGGAGGTCACCTAAGAACGGATTTTACGAAATTCCACCCGCAAGGCGGGTTGCAGGGGTGTTAAAAAAGTTCAAATTTTCACATTTCATGTACAATGTTTCGAGTTATCAACTGTTAAATCAATATACAATTTAAAAAATAGAATTTCTATAGTAATAATTACTTTACAATGAATTTTAATTTATTTAAATTGAGGTTAGGTATTTTTACTATTTACAAAAAGTCGCGAGGAATTTTAACTTAATATTCATCATATGAGATTTCACTATATTATTTTTAAACAATAACAATAAATGTATTTTAATCATTCTTTAAATATTTTTATTAATTATTAAATTCAAATAATTTCTTAGTTTCCTATTGCCTAAAATTGTAGTGCGAGAGTGTGAAACCATTTAATGTAAATATCGAATACATAAATTTAAAAACATTGTAAATTGTATTAATTTTCGACACTTTTAATATTTTACTAACAATTAAATTCCTAACATATCTTCCGTTTTCCCTCCCTGTCTAAATCTCGGAACCCTAAAGTTTTAGATTTGTATAAATATATGCAATATTTAAAAAATACTTTGCCAAAGAAGTTTCACTTGGGTAGTAATTAGCCACGGCCGAAGCGCACCAGTGCAGAATCAGACGAATTAGAAAATACTATTTCCTAAGTTCAGTTTAATAGATGCCACTGAACGAGACGTATTATAAAATACGAGTATAACAGTTTAGAAACATTTTGTCTGCATATGTATTTTCATTATACAGTTAGAGCATAAACGACTGATTTCTACGTAAGTCTTGGTGACGTTACCGCTTGTAGGTGACCTCCTTATGAGTCAAGGGTTTACACATATTGTAAGTTTATAATATGTAACTTATTAAGGGTAATAACGGTGCATTCTAAGAAATTAGTTAAGATAATGATTGATAAAAACATAATCTACTTCGACATTGACAAATTTTGGTATAGAACTTAATGTTACTAATATGTTAGTTTAAATGTGCACTTTTAAATTTAATTCGATTTGCTAGTGATTATACGAACAATGTAGCTAAACTATTTGGTACTAAATATTACTATATTATCTGTGCTAATATAAGGTAACCGTAAAAGCACTTTTCTACTAATTGTACTACTTTTACTGTAATAATAAAATTATTACCTATAAAAATATGATAAATTAAATTATATTTACCCAGAGAGTGTGGTGTTTGAGCGTTGCAATGTTGAACGAGTATCAGCCAATGCTGGGCGTATGTGTAAAAATTGCCTTCCATCTCCTCCTGCTCCAGTATCAACTCTTGGGCCACTAACATCTAGGGAATGTGCAGACCTTCCCCTAGCTCGAAAAGCTATTTTCCTTACCTTATAAATATAAAATAAAATATTGATAATCAAATTTTTTAATTTGATTAAAATGAAATAAAGCAATAATCTTACATTTCCGCGATTATACGTAATAGGCATTAGAAATAAAAGGTGTATAAATCTTAATATTGACTTGGCCCCATCTTGAATGATTTTCGTTTTACAAAAATAATAAATTCGTACAAAAGGCAGTTTTGGTCCATTTTATCACTGTAAAACAGTTGCCATGCGACCACATAATATTGGAAATAATCTGGTGACTGGTGAGGGCTCTATATGAACTCGTGTGATTTGTGTGCTCTGTGGCAAAAAAGTTATAGACTATAAGAAATATTAATCCGCCAATTTATAAATATAACAGAAAATAACGTCATAAATTATACTAAATTAATTATACAAATCAAAGTCGGATTAGTTATACCATTCGTGGCTGTAGAACGGTTAGAGCGATCACAATGAAAAATCAGAAAATAGAGTAACTGGAAATTACGTACTAGTTTCTGACATTTCCATGAGAGCTAAGTGGGTGAAACCGCGGAGAGAAACTTGTTTATGATTAAAATCAGTTTGAAATTTACTCAAGGTAAAAGCAATCACTTTTATTTCATTGGTAAATAGAACAAAACTATCAAGCAAATTAGAATTGAAAATATGGCTGTGTGGCCTAAAACTTTTGCTTTTCCTATTAAATGGCTAAATAAAAAGTAAGAAAAATGTATGAATTGTCAAAGAATTTGAAAAAGAAAATAAAAACAATGAAAGAGGATAACAGATCTGTACCAATTGTTCATTTGTTTCAAATTTATAAAAAAAACAAATAAGGATATAATTTCAAAAAGAGCTATTACCGCAGGACGAAAGTGTAATTGATGAGTAAACTTTTACACAAAATATTTTCATTTAAAACCTTCAGTAACTCCCTTTCAGCTGCGACACCGTTTGGATTGAAAATGGTGCGATATTTTCCGAACCCTTATGAAGATATCAAACCAGGTACCAGCTTTGCACTTGATAAGGATGAAGTAATTACTCAAATAAGCGACCATACCAAAAATATAACAAAACGGCTGCAACCAAATCGCAAGAATGTAGATGGAGGACTTTACGTCGGTATAACCGGTGTTTCATATATGTTTTATCGTTTATCCAAAATTCCTGTATTATCCCAGACCAAGAGTAGTTACGTTGAAAAGGCTATTGAGTATCTTTCTCCTGCTTTAGAAGCTTCGGCAGGTGATAAAACTTCTTTCCTCCTCGGTGATGCAGGAACATACGCACTTGCGACAGTACTTAAGAAAGAAATGGGCGATGAAACATATGCTGATACACTTAAAATGTACCAATCTCTTTACAACCATTATTTAAATCCGAAGTTTTTAAAATGTGGTGGTGATGAATTTTTTGTCGGCCGTGCCGGTTATATAGCTGGAGTGCTATGGGTGAGTCGCGAAATACAGACACCAGTACTATCAAATGAAGAACTTTACAAAATCTGTGATATGATAATCGCTTCAGGCCATGATTATTCTAGAAAACATGGAAGTCCTTGTCCTTTGATGTACCATTATTATAACACTGAGTATTTGGGCGCTGCTCATGGAATAAGTTTTATCTTACAAATGCTCTTATCTGTACCTGGTTATACAGAATATAACAAATCAGCTGCAAATGATATTAAGGTGACAGTAGACTTTATAATGTCTTTACAAACTGACGAAGGGAATTGGCCTTGTTGTATGGAGGAAATAAGTTTGACTGATCATAAGCTTGTCCATTGGTGTCACGGAGCACCTGGCACTGTATATTTAATGGCAAAAGCGTTCTTAGTGTTTAAAGACCAGAAGTTTCGTAATGCTTGTATTAAGGCTGGTGAAGTAGTATGGAATAAGGGACTGCTCCGTAAAGGTCCTGGAATTTGTCATGGTGTTGCTGGGAACAGTTACGTCTTCCTTCTATTATTCCGATTGACTGGTGATGAGAAATACCTTTATAGAGCTAAGCATTTTGCTGAATTTATGAACACTGATGAGTTTTTAAGGGATGCCAGGCTTCCAGATAATCCGGAGAGCCTTTATGAAGGAACAGCTGGAACTGTGTGCTTTTTAGCTGATCTTTTGGTACCTGACAAAGCAGAATTCCCATTTCAAGATGTATTCTCTTAATTTATAGCATTACATGTGTTGTCTTATCCAAATTGAACTGAATGTAAATGTTGGATTAAAAATATTACTTGTTTTATAATTGCTCAAACTCAATATATTTATCTCAATAAACAATGCAATACCTTTATTTACAATAATACAATTTTCACAATTTTATTTTCATTTAAACCTTCAAAAAATATTTACCTTATTTGTGCTTTGATGAATCCAAATCAGACATCCAAAGTTTTCTAAATTATAGACAATAGAATCCATAATAGATTTATTTTCTTAAATCTTATTTGTTAATTGGTTATAATTACAGTTACAGATTGTTTATTTATCAAATGGCTCTCTAGTAAAATTTGCTTTTATGAATTACAATGCTGTTATTCTAACAAATTTTAATTACCCCTTTATAATGTCTAGACACCACTCACATTATGGTAAACAATTTGAAACAAATAATTAAATGCACATCTTTCTTTTGCTAACAATGAAATTAATAAAATGAACAGATTTTGACAGATCTGGTATTGTGGTAATGAAAGTCAGGAGTGCAAAGGGTTAAAGTTTTATTTAATTTTAACATAATTATCATAACTTTATGAAAATACTCTCTGCCTTATTGGTCTAGTGGTAAGCATGTTCGGCCATAGTCCTGCGTTCAGTGTCCCAGGTCAGGCCAATTAAAAAATCGTTAAAATGACAGGGTGTTTGGTTTTCAAATTATATTTATGTATTTAGTAGTATTATAATAATCAGTCTCAAACGTTATTAGGCATCTTAGGTTCATTGACTTATAGTAACACAAGTCTTATTTAATTAGGAACTGTAATAAAATATTTATTAAGAAAAAATGCAACTAATTACAATTTTGTCCATATAGTATGGAAAAATGACATGAGGTAAGGACATAATGACGTACTATTATACCGTTACACAAACCGTTTGGTCTTCCTTGGGACATCAGCACATGACGCATGAGCTTAATGGGAAACATTTGATGGGAGTTTCAAGCCATTCTTGACCAGCATGTTTCTTGTCCTTGTTGAAAGGGTGATCAAAACCATTTTTTTGTCTAGTTCAAAGGCAAGCTCTTTAGAGTGTTTTACGCGTCAAACCTAAAAATCTTGTTTTTAAAAACCTTCCAATTCCTGCTCAATTTCAGTTAAAGATATTTTCTTGAATCTCTCTTTAGAGTTAGAATTCAAGGTTTTGTTTATATTGAGTGCATGGCGTCCAAGCGTCGCCTGAGGAACATCAACTGTTTTTGCGGCCAATTTCCACCCCATTTTTTTTGCCTTCGTGCTTCAATTATAACAATAAATTTAGAGAATGTGTTGTAAATTTAAGTTTTTCAAAAGTTAAAGCTTGTATGTCGGCAAATGAAGCGTTTACTGAGTTTTACGACCCTTAAATTATTTTATAACTGTATAGTTGGTAGTACAATGGCGTTCAACCGTTGCGTCCTTGTGACGAGTGACGACCCTCAGCTCAGTCCGCAAACTGCTCGCGCAAGGTGTGCGTTCGTTTGTCAAAGACAATAAAACAACCTTTGTTTTCCCAACAACATCTCAGGATGTGACCTCGGTGATCAATAAATACTGCTATACATGAATTTGTTAAAAATGTAACAAATAAATAGAAATCTTAACAAAAACAGAACCGTCTTCAAAACAAATTAATATGCTCTAAAAAGTAAGAAATAATTGCAGATTCTTTTATAGTGTTCTTCGTATTGTTACATTCGGAGTTGGCGTCAGCTGAGCTAGATGTTCCCTGCGTGTCTCCCTCCTATAGCTATATATGTAGGCACCTCGGCTGACGGCGGTTCTTTTTTGTTAAAATCTCTAGTCATTTTTTGATTTTCAGTGAATCCAGCTATTTTTTGATTTTCAGTGAATAAAGTAAACTAACAAATGTAAGCTACCGTAGGCAATTCAAATATCTGGATAGCTTATAGAAGATTCTGCCGAGTATCGTTGATTTGTTCCTAAGAATCATCGATTCCATCATCAGAACCTTACCAAATCTAAGTTGCCAATCATAGGGTTTATATTATATTTCTTTAAACATTAAGTTTAAACAACCGTCGTAGCGCCTTCACTGCCGAGAGGTGGGTGGTCGCCCGCCGAAAGATGCGCCAGTTTCGCCTTACGAAGGCGGCAGAACGGGCACCTGGCGCCTCTTGATGGTAGAGCGCCCTGCATAAGCACCCAGAATTGCTGTCGAACCCCGGTCGCTGTAATTTCGAAGCCGCGGTGGTGCATTTGCGCATGTGTCCACGCGATGCCCTCGCACTAGCAGTGACAGCTGGGCCAGACGACTCGATGATTCTCGCTCGAGAAGAGTGAGAGCGCTGAGCGCGTACCCATAGCGACTGCGCTCTTTGAATGTAAACTATGTCTATTGTTTTATAATTTGGCGTTATCACCTGGCGCGGCGCGACCGACCAGGGTGGCTATCTCTTCCAGCGCGGCACGGTCGCACTGCCTCGCGTCGCCGCCGCTCGCCAGGGTAGTGGTGGCGCTCGCCGCTGCGTTATCTTCGCGCTGCCACTCGCTATCGGGTTGCTCGATGTGCGATGAACGGTTTGAACGCGCGGGGCCCGGTTGAAATCCAGGCGTTCTCGAATCAGACCAGAAGTAGGCCTGTGCAGGCTGTATGTCGTTTTCGGCGCTAATGTTGCCGGCGAGTCGACATCCTAATACCGTAGCTTGTAGTTTGGGAATTGATACAGTTTTTAGCGGCGCCACTCTTCCTTTGTATGCTACAAGAGCTGTATGTATCTTCCCGTCCTCCGCTACCACCCACCAGTACGTCACCGCTGCGTAGCCAGAGGCGCTGGCGTCGACGAAAGTGTGGAGCTGCAAAGTTAGTGCAGATTTAAAAGACGGATAGGCTAAGTGGGATGTTGCTCTTTACTATCAAAGCTGACCAGGTTTATCGAAATTAGTGTCCTTCACGTAGATCGCGGTGCGCGGAGATGAAGTCGCCCCGAAAATATGTTGCCGGAACCGCCGGAACCGCATCAAAACGCCTGGCAAAGTCTGGAGCAAATCAGTGCCTGAAAGCCACGTGTTCGGTGACTTTGACAGTAGCGCAATCTCAGCGTAACCCTTTTCGAGGAATACTTGAAGCTGTTCCCTGTACCTAATTGTCATATCATTATTTTTATCTAACCTTTTTTCTAGCCAGTCGTCGTAGCGCGGTGTCGCGACAATCTTTTCCGCCGTCGTGGCCTCGATCAGGGTACACGTGGACCCGTCGTCAAGCAACGCTTACGTATTGAGGCATCCCCTCGGACCTGTTACCTGATAGCGCTGTGCGCCGCGTGCGTCCGCGCAGACGTAGCATCCCGCACCGCTGCAACTTAAATTTCAACAATCTATATTTCTATGGTTATCTTTGTTGCAAATATCTCAATATGTCTCCGTATGTGGCGGTTTCGATTCTAATTTGCGCACTTACCTTCTAGTAGTCGGTAGCTCCCGCCGGTCTTCGACTCCGATGTTCTTTCGAGCTGTTCTGCGGCGAAGTCGTAGTACCGGTATCGTAGCGCTGATGGTAGCTTCTCGACGACACCTTGGACTACCTCGGCGTGATTGATCATCGTCGTGACAACCAATATTGAACGGCTTTTCGCGTCATCAACCGAGAAATTACATCTACCAACATCTAAAATAATAAAACTTAATTATTGAAAAATCAAAACCACCAAATTACCTGTATAAACTCATTTAAAACTTATATTAAAAGTAACTTTCTCAATATTCACTATTCTGAGAACCAGTCTATTTATAGCACTAAGCTTGCACCTGCTACAGCCGGTATAATTACAATATTAAACAATATAATAACAAAGTACCATGACACCGGTATAATTACAATATAAGAATCACAACATCTGGCATAATGATATTTAGTATCATGACTGAATATTAAATAATTAAACATATTTTAAAATAAAACCCGCCGACATGTGCTGTACTGCCAACCCGTAGTGAGCAACATGGTGAGTCTATGCTCTAACACCTTCTCCGATGTATGAGGAGATCTGTACCCAACAGTAGGACGCTAATAGACTTCTTACCTTTATGCAAATAAATAATACAATTCACGAGCGAAGGTTTCTAAAGGGCCTCTTTAGTACTTCAGTGAAGGGTGTGGAGGCTTAAGGAGTAGGTACTTTAAGCCTGGGTACACAATTGCATTTAAAAGTGTCGTAAAATAGTAAGGTAAGCAGCCCATTAACGTTCCACTGCTAGGCACAGGCCCCCTCACTAATAGGAGAGAGGGTTTTAAGAGCTAGGAGGGATTTTTGAATTGGACCGACTCTGGACTCGAACCCAGGACCTCACGTAGCCGAACATGCTAAATATTAGACCAATGACAGTCCATAAAGTCAGTGAACGGAAAAGAATACAGGAGTTGGGATCGTAAAAGGTCCTTAGTTCTGTAAATTCTCTTATATAAACCTTAATCTCGTTTACCGGTGTATCGATTGTTTTCCGTCCCATCATCAAAGACGTCATTAGTACTATCGTCCGTCTTTTTTTTTGGCAGCGGTCTAAATATTATGTGTGGTAATTGTATGCCTATTCATTTATGAACACCACTTCTCTCTCATTTACTATTTTTACCTAATGCTGAGTAGTTGAAATAAAAAATGGAGTGTGGCTGACGGCCGTTTGTACGTCTCGTAATAGGGGCTTCCCCCGCCTTAATTCTTTAGCTATCCAGTGGTGTAATTAAATTTCGGATGGAGTTTATAGATATATAGCTAGAACAACAAGTAGCCCCTATTTTGGAATCGCTTCCTTATGGATGCGATCTAAAAAGACGTATTCACGTCAATAAGCCATTAAACTTTTAAAACGCATTTCATCAAAAGGCCATCGTGACATCATTACACATTTAAATCATTCTCTGCTGACAGTAATAACAATTCCGCAATTTAGCTGTCATATTAAACTTGATAAAACGTTTTCAAGATCTCCTTCATTAATATCCGCTTCATTTACGAAAATGAAGTTGATTTTGTTCGCATTCGTATTGAAAATGTGGTCTGTAGTAGCAATATCGATGCTGATTGATATATTTAAATTCAAATATATTGAAAACGGCGTTATTCTTAACTGTTATAATGATAATATTGTATATATTCAGAAAGCATTTAATAAGCTTAATATAAGAGTATCATGTATAAAATCAGATTTTACTTGTACACATATAGAATATAGTAAAATTGGATATATTTTAGATACATCGTGTCCGTTTTGGAATGATACCTTTGAATTTATCGATGAAAATTGTTTTAAAAGTACATGGATAATAAAAACTGATGATATAGCATCTACTGTTGATGTCTTATCTAAATATCCTATAGAGGTTAACTCTGATGTGATAATTGTAACTAAAGGGAATAAACCTAAGTCTTTTTATTTATACGGGGTTTATAATAAAGGCTTTTACACAAAGGGCTCATTTGTATTGGAAAATTTAGGTTATTGGGATAGAAAACTCTATATGAAAGAGAAAAAGAGGGCTGATTTAACTGGTGTCGTCCTTAAATGTGTTGTAGTTGTCGTGGATCCAATAATAAATCAAACGTTTGAGCATTATTTAGAGAATACGAAACCGGAGCGATCGCTTGTGGATTCTTTGCATAAGTTAAAATTCTACACGTTGCTAAAATATTTGGGGAACATATTTAATTTCAGGTAAATATTACGTCCAAGCTTTTATATTATAATTAGGGGTGTGCGAATATCGTTAGAATCGAATCGAATACTACTACTCGATTCAAATAATTCGAAAGAATTGAATAGATTAATGAAAATAAATTAATAATAAATAAATTAATGAAATATTTCTGGATTTTCAAATGTTTGTATTTAAATAATTTAGATCGTATATCGAAATATTCGACCTACGAATTCGTTTAAAAATCGATTAACCAATAATTACGAATTAATACAATTGCTTATTTTCAAAATATGTTCAACTCTGTCGCGTTAGTTTATTTTGGAATTATTTTTTTACGGCTTTTAATTTAACCTTAGTGCGGATAAATTAAGTTGTTAGTGAATATTATATTATACAGTTTAGTTTTTATTATTTGTGCCGTGTAGACTTTATGGTTGCTTTTTGACAATAGCGGAAGGAAAAAAAGAGAGCCGTTGATGAGCCGCCATGTCGACGTGTATTGGAACGTAACTTGACGAAATTAAACTAAAGTACGATATAACAAAGTAATTACTCTCTTAGTCGGTACCATATAAAATGGGATGGTAATATTGGCAAGAGATACCGAAAAAATTTTCACCAGGGGCTCATTTTCTTCTACTATATTTCTACAATTTATTATGCAACAAAATAGGCGAAAGAACGACAGATTATAGACTGTTAAATTTATATTTCAATATTGAACATAAGAAACCCTGAATTGAAAATACTCGCTGGTAATTTATAGTTTACGAATAATTCGATTCGAGTTTCGAATCGAATATTGGCATACGATTCGGAACGAATAATTCGTAAGTTTTCGAACTTACGAATTGTTCGCACACCTCTGATTATAACTCGAAGTGAAGCAGCGTGGTGGGTTTATCTTCAACAAGCCGTCTTTCTCCTATGACTGATACCCTAACAGACTGCTTCTTACTTTACCTTTAATTACGCCCAAGTTTTGCTAGTACTAAACAGTAGTATTAAATCACACCTAATGGTAAGTAATGATACAATCTAAGATGAAAACACGCTAGTCTGTAGTCTCTTACAGTTTATACATAGCTTCGTAACAGTACACATCTTTTACTTGGCGGTTCGTTTTTGCTGGTAGGGTGGTAACTAGCCACGTCCGAAGCCTCCCATCAGTCCAGACTCAGACAATTTATAATCTTATATCAGTGATGTTAATAAAACAACCAGAAACATTCCTTGTTTAATCACTAAGATATAAATATATTGATTTCCTATATCCTTCAGGTAATGACTTTTCTTATCACAGAACCTCGTAGTAGAGGATTTACCTCTTAATGGTTTTTGAATCGTATTGGATGCAATTTATTGCTTACTTGTTGATGGTAGGGTAAGACAATCCAGACGAAGACAAATGAGAAAATACAGTTGCCTAAATTTATCCTACAACCCTAATCTGAGACCAACCTTGTTGAAGTCAATAGTAGCAACATTACGAAAGTGAAGCCATCACAGTTTTACATACAAAGTAGTCAACTGAGATTCAACTCATTTTATATCTCAACTCAGACATTTTTTCATCCATAATTCGTCAGTGCCTGAAGACTAAGGTCTTCGAACAGTGCGTGTTGCCAGCGATTACATGTGGTCCGAGGCATGGCCGCTGACTATGGGGCTCGTAAGAAGATTCAGAGTTACTCAGCGGGCAATGGAGAGGGCTATGCTCGGGGTTTCCCTACGTGATCAAATCAGAAATGAGAAGATCCGTAGGAGAACTAGTCACCGACGTAGTCTACCGAATTGCAAAGCTGAAGTGGCAATGGGCAGGGCACGTAGTTCGCAGAACCGGTGGACGTTGGGGCCCGAAGGTGCTAGAGTGGCGGCCTCGCACCGGAAAACGCAGCGTCGGCACACCCTCCACCAGGTGGACCGATGATATCAGGCGGGTCGCTGGCAGCCGCTGGATACAAGCGGCGCAAGATCGGGCCCATTGGAATTCATTAAGAGAGACCTTTGTCCAGCAGTGGACGTCCATTGGTTGAGACGACGACGACGAGACTCAAACTTCATTGTCTCTATTAATTTATATAGTGTGAATTTGACTAGTCTATAATGTGTGAGAAATAGGTAGATTTTATACGTTGACCTTGTCTTGACCTTGTAAAAGTACCTAATTGAATTAAAATAATGTGCCATTGACAATATATGATCATGTATAATATGTATATATCTTATGTACCGACCAATGTGCTACATTTCAATTCATGTCGATAAGGTCGCCTGTAGGCGATCACTTGAAGCTATAAAGTCACCATTGCACATTAATGTTTATTTTACATGTTACCTCTTATCTTATTCTAGTTACGAATTACGAAGGACGAATTCATGGGGTTACTTGCGTAATGGAAGCTTTGATGGCATGGTGGGCTCGTTACAACGTCGCGAAGCAGATATTGGCGGTACACCCATATTTTATAGATCAGACAGAGCGAAATACATCGATTATATTACACCGACGTGGCAATCAAGGTACTTGGAATATGTGACGTTGAAATCACTTTCCGACCCATTTATAGTGCGTATAACAAGTTAAAAGTGGGTACGTACAAAGTACACATGTCAGAAGTGTAACTTCTTTGGCAAAGTAATTTTTAAGTCTTATTTATATTTATACAAATCTAAAACTTCTCATTTCCGAGTCTCAGAGGGAGGGAAAAAAGCAAGATACGTTAGGAATTTAATGTACTTAATTGTGATTAAAATATTAAGTGTCGAAAATTAATACAATTAATTTATTGAACTTGTATGAAAGGTTTAATGAGAATGAAAGAAGCGAAGGAGATATGCAAGAATCGTGGCGAGTGGAAGGACGTGGTATCTGCCTACCCGTGTGGGAATGAGGCGTGATGCTATGTATGTATGTATGTATGTACTGACGTGAAGGCGAGCATACGAGGTGTGTTCAAAAAGTATTGCGAATTTTGAATTTTCGCGGGTTACGTATATTCGAATTTCGAATTTTTTGTGGCGTTATGTTGGTACTCATGTCTCTCACTTAAGCCGACAAGCTCGGCCATTTTGAATGTTCATTTAATTGTTGACAGCTGCTTTGCTTGCACGTGTTTTGGATCGTCTTCGATTTTTACCTATTCAAAAAAATGGATCAAAGAACCTGTATCAAATTTTGTGTGAAAAACGAAATTAAGTGCGCGGATGCATTCCGAATGTTGACTGTGGCATACGGAGAAGCTACCTTGGACCGAAGCAACGTTTATCGGTGGTACAAAATGTTCTCAGAAGGCCGAGAAGATGTGAACGACGAAGAGCGTGCCGGACGCCCGAGCACTTCAACAACAGACGAAAAAATTAATGAAGTGGAGAAAATGGTATTGGCCAATCGTCGAATCACCGTTAGAGAAGTTGCTGAGGACCTAAACATATCGATTGGCTCGTGCCATTCGATTTTTATCAATGATTTGGGCATGAGACGGGTCGCCGCGAAATTCGTACCAAAATTGCTCAATTGTGACCAAAAACAGCATCGCATGAACATTGCTAATGAGATGTTAAACTCTGTCCGCGACGACCCAAATTTGCTCCAGAGGGTCATAACTGGTGACGAATCGTGGGTTTATGGTTATGACGTGGAAACCAAAGCTCAATCATCTCAATGGAAGCTGCCGCACGAACCAAGACCGAAAAAAGCGCGCCAAGTTCGATCGAATGTGAAAGTTTTGCTGACAGTTTTCTTTGATTGCAGGGGCGTGGTGCATCATGAGTTCTTGCCACAGGGAAGAACGGTCAATAAGGAATATTACCTGCAAGTTATGCGCAATTTGCGCGAAGCAATCCGCCAGAAACGCCCGGATTTGTGGAAGAACAAAAATTGGCTTTTGCACCACGATAACGCCCCTGCTCACACATCGTTGCTTGTGCGCGACTTTTTGGCCAAAAACAACACACTAATGATGCCGCAGCCACCGTATTCCCCAGATCTGGCCCCCTGTGACTTTTTCTTGTTCCCTAAACTGAAGAGGCCCATGAAAGGACGACGTTACTCTTCTCTTGACGAGATAAAGACGGCATCGAAGGAGGAGCTGAACAAGATAAAAAAAAATGATTTTTTGAAGTGCTTCGAAGATTGGAAAAACCGTTGGCACAAGTGTATAATATCTCATGGGGATTACTTTGAAGGGGACAAAATAGATATTCATGAATAAATAAATAATTTTTGAAAAAACACTAAATTCGCGATACTTTTTGAACACACAGCGTAGATGCTATATATATGCATTTTCCTTTTTTTAATGTATTTTATATACAAATTTTCTATATGTGTTATATATATGTATGTGTGTATATACTCTTACTTAGATTATTATCTGAAATAAATACATTATTAACTTTCCAACACTTTCGGAAGAATGGCGAATAGATTAGTCAGTTATTGTTAAGTTGTCACTGACGTATCAATTAATAATTAATTATGTATTATCTATCTATTTAGTATTTATTGTACATACTTGATTTTTATTTTTGTTGGGTTTCTTTGTGTTTTTGTTTGTTTGTGTCCGTCCGGGTCTCCGCTGAAAACCAGCGTTTGGACGAAATTTTTCTGTGGCTAATTTAATTGTATTATGTTAGAATACATATATAATCATTTTAACTGTAGTTAAGTGTGATGTAAAAAATAAAAGGTCATTTATTATTTATTAAATTGAAATCTTTCATTAAAAGAAAGCTAGTAGTGAAATCATTTCATAATTTGAAGGAATATTTAGAAGACAAAAGCCGTGGGCGTGAATGAATTGCTCTATATGTATCTTGTAAAAGAATAAATTAAAAATATATATTGTAATGATGATGACATAAAAAAAACGTACACCCGACTGAGTTTGTTCTGGGCTCTTCTCAGATCAGGGCGTTCTTTAATGTTATCATCAGCCATTCATTTAAAAATTGAGTGGAAAAAAACTGCTGTAATAGGCTTACTTGAATAAAGATATTTGACTTTGACTATGACAATTGAGATTAAAGACGAGCTCTTATAAAAGAGATTGGGAGGGAATTAAGAGCTCTAACCAAGATAGAATAAATTAAAAATATCTATTGTAATGACAACGTGAGTTTGTTGTGGGAAGGAAACCTTGTAACTTTAGTTTGTAAATCGTTCTTTAATATCGTCATCACTCAGGAAATTATATATGGAAAAAACTATATACTAGTGCTATAATAACCTACTTAAATAAAGAATTCTTGAATTTAAATTTAATATATATAACCCGTTTTATTGCAGACCATGTTTTATTTTACGACATCCGAAATATCCCGGAGGTTTCTCTACAATATATACGCGTCCATTAACAGACATTGTGTGGTACTGGATTATAGGTATTCTGATAGCCATTGGAAGTACACTAGCGGTGATGCTTAAGATAAAAGCTTTGAGGGAACCAGGAGATGACCCGGACTCCTCGTCCTCTATGGCATTTGTTTTCATATTTAGTGCTGTAAGTCAGCAAGGTAAGTATACCTTTTAAATTTTAAGATTTTTAATATAATTATCATATTAATAGGGATGTTTAGTCATAGACGGATAAACGACTTAATCTAGTACCAACTTTTCAAAGCTTATAACCCAGGGCCGGATTTAGAGGTGGAGGCCCTCTTGGCTATAAATTATTTTAGAAAATAAGGTACCAGTTTTTTAGGCTTTAGAAAGATCGGTAAAAGGAATGCCGGTATTCTTTATTATGTTTTAGATATGTTAGATAGATAGAGAGATCCTTATTATGTTGTAGGATCAGAGTCACTCAGCGGGCAATGGAGAGGGCTATGCTCGAAGTTTCTCGACTAGAACGGGTTCAGTGGAATTTATTAGGAGATACCTTTGTCCAGCAATGGACAATCTCATCCGTCTATCAGTTGAGACTACGATAAGACATACACAGGCAGACAAACATCTCTTATAATTTATTTAATATTGCAATCACGTCCATGAACTTAATGATTATATCATTTTCCTTAATATTTCCAAATGAACGTCATTGGTTATTTTGTATGAAAATGACAAGAAATCCTTTATTTAATTAAGTGAATAAAGATAACGTTAGGTTATTATACCTTTATTATTGGAACGTAAATATTAATTGGAATAGTCTAGTGAAGCAACAAAAATGGGAAGTGAGGGTAGGAGGATGAAAAATATTTAACGACCTAAAGTCATATCCGCCAATATATAAATCTTTTAAAAAAAAAGCAAAGAAGTGCGAGCACGATACGAGACACTCTGATATTTATACATTGTATTATTAATATTACAGTGATTCGTGTATAGTTTTTCCTGTTGTTTTATTCCTTTTAACATCTATCTGCCACTGAAAGTTCAATCAAAACAGGTCAAGCCACATCTGAAAAGTCTACTGGAACAAACATAAATTAAATAAATGATTTATGATATAAGTACCGCATATATTTTCATAAGCATTTAGTAAAAAGCTGTCAGTTTGAAATTACAAAGAGACACTAATAATATTTTTAAGAGATTCTTTCCTAAATTTCCTTTCTAACTAAATGAGAAAGGTTGCACATATTATTCGTTTTTACAGGCACGACGCTTACAAAAGGTTCATTGTCAATGAAGATAATTTTTTTCATTACATTCGTATTTACTCTTACTTTATACCAGTATTACAATGCTACTGTAGTGTCCACTCTGCTGAGGGAACCACCGAAGAGCATAAGAAATCTTAAAGATCTATTGAACAGTAATTTGAAGGCTGGAGTGGAAGATGTACTTTATAACACGGATTATTTTAAGGTAAAATGTTTATAAAGATCTACGTACATGTTTCATTTTAAAATATGTATAAATTGAATTATTTAATAGTTTCTTGGTCATGATACTAAATATGTCATTATACCAGATGTTATGATTCTTTCATAGATATATTCACGTTGACATGTCACTAAAATGTGATTGATAATCGAATGTCATGGTAAGAAGTAAAAGTAAGTAGCAGCCCTTTAACGTCCCACTGCTGGGCACAGGCCTCCTCACTCCGAGGAGCGAGGGTCTTTAGAGCGTAGACCAACCACGCTGCTCCACTGCGGATTGGCAGGTATAGTACACAAGTGCACTCTCTATTCCTTCACTCTCATAGTCCGATGTAACGGGAATCCGACACAACCGGAGAGAGATCAGGCGCAGGACCGACGGCTTAACGTGCTCTCCGAGGCACGGGGGTGGATCACACCGCCAACTTCCCAACTTCGGGCAAATATTGAGAAAATCTTAATAGAAAACTCAATATTGATTTTTGAATTGGCCCGACCCGGGACTCGAACCCAGGACCTCATGTCTGTAGTCGAACATGCTAACCACTAGACCAATGAGGCAGTCATGATACTTTGTCATTATATTGTAATTATACCGGATATATTAAGTGCAAATGAAAATGAAATGAAATGTTTATTTATTAGGTACAATTAATACACTTTTTTCTGTGACATCCTGACCAATGAAATTAAACGTATCTACTCAGAAATAAAATTTTAATTTAAAGTTTTACACAGACATAAAATGAAAAAGTAAAGGTATCTGTAAGTGTGTGTGTGTTTGTATGAATGCGTGTGTATTTGTATGTTTCTATTTGAGGTTATGGCTACGATGCTTTCACGTGGACACTATTCTTTGTAAATAGTATCACATATTCGTCTTTAAAAGTTTTTCTGTCTGGCTGGCTCTTATAATGCATCTGTGAACTTTATAGTTAGTCTATGATTAGATAATTAAACGATTTTATACAATTGATCTCTCTGAGATCTCTCTCTGGTCGTTTCGGATTTCCGTCACAGCGGACTATGAGAGTGAAGGAATAGAGAGTGCACTTGTGTACTATGCCTGCCAATCCGCAGTGGAGCAGCGTGGTGGGTCTATTCTCTAAAACTCTCCCTTCTCGGAGTGAGGAGGCCTGTGCCCAGCAATGGGACGTTAAAGGGCTGCTATTTACTTACTTTACTTTTGTGATTTGCCCTTGTAACAATTACAATATGTTTACAAGCTTAGATTTGTAGCTTTGTGTATGGTGTATTTTTACGTGGAAACTTTATTAGTTTATTTCTCGTATATGTTTTATATATAACATTGATATTTGCTAAAACCTATCGGACCCCTTTTAATCCGGGTGGTGGGGTTTAAATGTCCGCTAACACGTTCAGTCCTGGCGCTCGCGGATGAATCCGATGCTCCTTTAAGTCGGATTCATCTGGGGACGACAGAGCTTATTTATTATCATATACAAATTACTTAAACTATTGTTGCTTAACATTTTAAAAAACTACATAGGTTTGCCCTTAGTGTTAAGCTTACATCTAATTATAATTAAAATATATTATGTACATGTTCTATTATTATTAAATACTCATATTCAATTGCAATCAATCGAATATGAGTATTCTTACACATTTAAATGTGTAATAATTACAGCTGAATGCGTCTGCTGATATCTGGACCCCACCACTCACATGGAGAGGGTTCTATTGGATTTTCGTGGGTATCCTGGTACATCCAGCGTGCTTCTTTGAAATATTCAGCGCTCTGGGGGTATAAATAGGCATATCCCAAATATTTCACATTCAACAGTACGGCCGTATAAACTTTTGCAAACTATTTTAGCGTACAACCGATCCAGTGGCATTAGAACTATACCATCAGAAGATTGTAACCAGACGACATTATAACTTCTTTACACCAGAACAAGGGATGCTAATGGTTAAATATGGCGGATTTGCTTTCCACGTTGATAGCGTTACAGCATACAGGATCATGAAGAGAAGTTTCAGCGAACGGGAGATATGTGACGCTCACGAGATACAGTTGTATCCACCGCAGACAATGGCAGCTGCTTTGACGAGACATTCGCCATACAGAGAACATGTAGCTACCGGGTAAGATTTTTTGTGATGATAATCGGATCCTAGTCTCATACAAATATTAGTTATTGGCGGTAACCACAGAGTTTTTTTGGACGATTACCAGCTGCACGCACTGCAAAGCATGACTCATTGTGTCGTACCGCTTAAGCCGAGCGTACGACGCGAACGCGGAACAAGCGATAGAGAGGCGCGATCAGTATAATTCCATTGTTTATAATAACAATTTTTCGTCAATATTTTCTTATGACCTTAATACGTAAGTTTATCATCCGTAAACCGAGTTTATAGACTACTAATTATTTCTCACTCGGAAATGGGAGTGCAGGATCTGGAGTATGGGACGCGGCAGGGGTGAAGACCTCGCAGTATCCGTTAAAACTCAAAGCAATCCTTTTCATCCATTATCGGGACATTCGAAGACCACTTGCGAATTCCTCTCTGACGTCCCGGATAAGTCCGCCTAATAGTTCACGGCGGAAGGTCGTGCGCAAACATGTGCTAGCTTGTATCTCCCCTATCATAGAGCTAATGCTGAGAATTGTATAACATAAAACCCACCTGGGATTCGAAGCGACATGTGTAACGTATGCCTTTCTCTTGTATGCTAACTAACCTTCGTATCTCCTTTTTAAATCAAATGAGAGAGAGAAAGAGAGCGAGGAAAGTCGGGGGTTACAGAAAGAGAACAAATTTGATCACCATAAATTCAAATCGGCTTAACTTACGCAACCATTCATCGGAATTCTTCCTCATAAGAAGTTATATTAAAAAGTCCGGGATATGTCTCTAGCGTTTAGTAGGAGTGGAAGGAGATTGCAATGGACGATTCTTTCCATAGTCTGAAGAGGCGGGGTACAAGGCAGCGCATGGTTTTCCGCCTTCATCGGATTCATCTTGGATATCACAGTGGAGTACGAGAATGATTATCGGAAATCCCAATAACGCTGGGATTTAGTGCATGGTAAGAGTTGTTCTCCCTTGCCAAATCCTGCGCTCCTGACTCCATAAGTGTAATGACATTTCCCAATGAATAATCATTTAAGGTAGACTCATTATTTATGGTAAACAATTTTTTTCTGTTTGACGCAGACACAGAGTTAGTAATGATTGCTAAATATATAATATATTATTTCAGCATTCGCAAGATTTACGAGGCGGGTTTGATGCATAGACTCAAATCAATATGGGACGAGCCAAAGCCGCCTTGTGTCCACACACCTGATACCAGCATTTTCTCAGTCACGCTGAGAGAGTTCTCAAGCGCCCTCATACTATTATCGTTTGGCATTGCATTATCCATTGCCATATTAATGGGTGAAATAGCCCTTAATAAACACAAAACTTAAATAAGATATCCTAAAGTAAAAAAAATTAATTATATTGCATTATATTTTTTCGTCCTTCTATCGCATGTCGCATTACAGCTAACTGTGACAGCGCTCTCGGATTTTATTTTGGTTTCATAGTCACTGTTTTCGAATTCCTAGTACTTGTATTATTTCACTAGTATCACTAAGTTTTCAGCAAAAAAGAGAGTAGAAACCTTCAAGATTGTAAGTTAAAAGAAACCTTAACTCGTTGACGTAAGTAAATTTCAAAATAACAGCGATAACTGTTACTGTTATTACTATACTTGTTATTTCAACTATTGAAGATAACTAAACCAATCTTAACTCATCAATTTTTAAATTAATTTACAAAAGGCATTGAAGATTATTTAAGCAATAGAAATATTTGGACTTGATTCCAGTTGCTCACAGAAGCAATATATTACACATTGTAGCATACAAAACTATCTTTAAAAGTAACCGTTGAGTTTCTTGCCTGTTTATTCGCAGCGGATTCAACTTTACGAACCGGTAGTAGATTTGTTACCAACGGACAGACTACTTACGATTCAAATATCAATTACGATCCGTTTTACCACCATTTTTTACACATACCATGCATTATACAAACAATCTATAAACATTATTATACCTGAAAAATACCATACACATATATATATATATACACAGTAATATTTATCAAATTTTTTAAAGTAATAATAAATTTTACTTGAAACAAAACATATAATAAGGGCTTCTTTTAACAACACATCATAGAGTCGGCTCTGGCAGCTGTAACACAGGTTTCACCTAGTTCAGCTACAGAACGAATGTAAAATGGATACACCAAACTAATTTTAAGAAAACAATTTTGTAACAAAATATTGTATTTTTGGTAAATAAATAAATTATTATTATTATTTAAAGTGCTTTTTGAGCCTACTTGAATAAAGAATATTTTGATTTTGAATTTAAAGTTCATTTTTAAATAACAGATATAACTGTTACTGTTATTACTATATTGATGTTTGTCACTTCAATGGTTTATGGCTCGATTTAATTTACAATCATTTCTAGCATATTATTAAACTTGACATCTAGACCCTTTTAAAATCACCCGGCTGCCTCCTTTGCCATATTTTTTATATTCATAACAGGCCTGCGCTTGCCTAGGAGATGCCTATTCACTCTGCATTTGAAAGTACCCGGATTGTAGGAGTCAGGAAACACGGAAGCTGGTAAAGCATTCCACTCCTTTGCGGTGCGGTTCAAAAACAATTGGGTAAAACGCTTGGTACGGAATCGTGGGATGTCCACTACGTACCGATGGCACGTTTCTGTGCCTTGATGATATTAAATAAAAAGGCGACGGAGGATCAAGACCGTACAGTTCCTGCGCACACTATCCGAAATAAATTCTGTAGAATATAATCCGTGCGTATGAAATGACATTTTATATTTTAGTGTAATTATATTCACTTATACAGAAAAAACAGCGAAATACACAATTTTAATACGAGAAATAAAAACAAACTTGTAATGCCACATTTTAGAGTGAAGAAGGTTCAGATATCATTTGTTACCAGTTCCGGAATTGAAACACATAATTTTAAGAAACATGTCAAAAACATCCTTTTACAAAAGGCATATTATAGCGTTAAAGACTTGATTCCAGTTGCACACTAAAGCAAAATATTACACATTGTAACCTCCAAAATTATAGAAGAGTAACCGATGAGTTTCTTGCCGGTTTCTTCTCAACGGAATCAACTCTCCGAACCGTGATAGATTTCTTACCAACGTAGTTCTGATGATTCAAAAGTTATTTTTGAGCCTACTTGAAGAAATATTTTCATTTTATATTGCGTTTAGGTAATATAAATATAGAATCGACACTAATATGCTGTTATAATAAAAGGTATACTCCTTCTGTCTGTTTATTTATTTGAATACATAACTTTATTCAACACATACATTGTGATTCGGTGAAAAATTACAAAGATCAAAATTCAGTGAAGGCGCCCTCTTACAATTATCATTGAAATAGTTGTTACCCTCTGTAATGCGACATGATTTGCAAAGGAGTTTGTAAAAGTAGCCTTTTCTTTGTATTGAGCCAATAAAATGTTCCACTTCGAATGAGGCGAGGTGTTATAGGGAAGTCTTGGTTTAGTTTCAATTTTAGCCATTTACAAATAACTGTAGATAAAAAAGAATCTTACTCCACTTGATTTAAGGTACATTTTTATATAACATTAATATTTTAAAATGTGCCAGTCAGCGTTATTGAAGTGAAACTTCTTTAGGCGCACGTGATTAGAGTCACGAAGATGTGTAGCGTTTTTTATGCTAATTCGTTAGAGGGTAAGGTAGTTCTAATATTTACAAATAACTTGTGGCATTTAATTTGCCACTCGTCATTTCATAATCTACTATTTTCTAAATCTTGAATTCAAAAACAAAATTTAATTAACAATTTCTAATATTGACCCAAAAACAAGTGGTATTTTTATTTAGTTGGTCATTTGAGATTTCAATAAATTATTTGTATTAATTTTCGTTACTTTTAATATTTTTATGACAATTCCTAACACTTTTTCCTTTTTCCCTCCAAGTCTCGTCAATCTAAAGTTTTAGATTTGTATAAATACAAACAACTCTTAAAAATTACTTTGCTAAAGAAGTTTCACATCTGACATGTCTACTTTGTACGAACTGGCTTTTTAATGCTATTGTTATTGTAAAATGTGCTTTAAATCGGGGAGTTAAGGTTTCATGTTATTTACAAATATTTGTATCAGTTTTAATCTTGCTATCTCTACTCAATACGCGTCTGTCTCATTTCTTCCCGCTATATACTCTATAGTATAGTTTACTCAAGCTTGATACCAGATATCTAAAATTAGAAGTACAAAATATAATTTTGAGATACTTACATTATGACGTTTTGCACGGGGTAAGACTTCACTGATAAATTGCAGAGAATTTGATCTTTAGTATAATATTTAGCTTATAGGACAGAGATCAATCCGCTTGCATATTTTATTAATTGCTAAATTCCACGAAATGATTTTTTGGCTTTCACAATTATCTATTTATTGTACATATATTTATTAAAAACGTTTACCAATTCACAAACAGTACCATTTATACAAATATAATTCATGAATTATAATAGCCGCAATTGAACATATAAAAATTCTCTTGAGGTATACAATTCAACCTGGAATTGTTTACAAAGAAAAAGTCCTACAATCTGCTTCAACAGAATCTACATAATGACATAGATTTTTGGCGGGAACCAGATGCTCCATATATAAGGAGGCAAACGTATCGACCTATTATGCCTATAATGCAACTAGGTATATATTTTTTAATTTTGTATATGGTATAATATTAAAACTTTTTTCGGTCTATCATATAATCATATGTTCTCAATTAATATTGACATTTATAAGAAATTTTACTGTAATCTTCATAACAACTTGTTGAAATTTATAATATTTTGTTTACTTTTATGCAAATATTGTTTAATTTGCTCAACTAACACAATGTTTTATTTGCCTTGCCTTAAACTTAATAACTGGTTATTACCGCTGCGTTGAGGTCTACGGCATAAATGTCCAGGTTTTAATATAATTTTTTTTACACGCCAATGAACTAAAAAACTTTGCACGTTATAGATACTCTATGTAGATTCTATTGAAAAAAAAAATATACAAAGCTGTGTATGGAAACCTAAGGCCTTAACAACGGACAAAGTAATAGTTTCACGGCCATAATTTTATTATCTGTATAATATATATTGTTGGGAAATCACCGATTTTAATACGATTATAATAATCAATATCACTTTGCAACATATAACTTTATTGAAACCGATATAGTTAAAAGTAACTAAGAATTGATCTACATGTTCTAAATTTCAATTTATTTTGAAATAAGTAATTTTAGAAAAATCATGTTTTAAAATGATTGAAAGCATATTAAAGTTTTCTAAAACTAAAGTAGATGTACTTTTATGTCAATTATCTAGAAGCTTTCACTTTAAAATTCGTGAAAATGGAAACTGTAAAATATTCAGCAAAGGACATTAAAAGGTGTATCCATGAATCAGAAATTATGGGACATATTATGCAACTAACGTTATTTGAAATTTAGTTAAAAATAAATAAGACATTTCTGCTGTCGCATTTATAGGAAAATACAGTAGGAAATAATTGTGGTAAATTGCAATTATATTTGCTAAGGCGTTCTTTTAAATACATAAAAAGGGATATAATAAAGCCATTTCTAAAACAGTAACCATTTTAAAAGCATTATTTAAGATAGATTCGTAACTAATATATTTGTGGTTCATCGAGTCAAAAATAATACATTTTTGGTTGAACCATAACCAAAAATATAACAAAAATGGAATATTTTTTGCCAACCCGCAATAAATATTATAGTTGAATCGAATTTTTCGCTAAACAGCAAAAAATGCTGTATTTTGGTGAAATGAGTCAAAAATGGAACTTTCTGTTTGAACCGTAACTAAAAATATGACAAATGTGTTTGAACCATAGCCAAAAATGAAACACTTTTAAATGTAGATTCGTAAGCTAAATTTAATATTATAGTTTTTTTTTCGGTGTATACATAAAAGGAAATCACATTTGTTGTAATAATATTTTATTATGACGAGGGTAGTTTATAAGTGGCACGTGAAACTATTATGTTCCGCGACTACGACTAATGTACATTCACCGTTCTTCTAACATGACTGTCTCCTGCGGGTACAGTTTAAGTGCTTTGAGCGTACTGCTATGAGATTCCATCGTAAGCTGAAATAAATATATAAATAGTATGAGTCCACCAAATGAAAGAACGGCATATGTGCAAAATCTCAGTAAAAAAATATAAGGAAAATATTCTTGCTACGATCTCATTGTATATTGATCACTGTTATTGGATTGTGTCAAAAAAATAGCGTGGGCCAAATTTCATTAATTTTTTACACTTTTAACCATATGTATCGTTACTCTCATTTAAATGGTTCTTACTGACGCGGGCTGCACCGTAGTGGCTTACTGGCTGCCGGTTTGCGCCCCCTGGTCTCAAAACCTCTGGTAGCAAAGCGAGTAGGATGTTTTTACGCTGGCAGCTTTATATTTATTAATTCAAATTTGATGTAATGTCGTAATGATGATGATAAAGAAATTTATTTGTAATATGTCATTGATAATAATAATATGACCACATTTCAGGATACAAATTCGCTGTAAAGGCCTATTTGAAAAAAAAAAAAGTTCTATTTAATTTGGCTGGATTTAGGATTTTTTTTTATTTTGAAGTTAAAAATATAAATACTCACGTCTCTTCTAGGCCAGCTAGCTATTACTTTGTAGTTTTCTTGTGGGAAACCCTTTGACGCGAGGTAATCTAATAAAGCCTGCAAATAACATTGTTACAAATAAAAATAGCGAATTTTTTTTTACAAAATATTAAATGAATAAGAGAATTTTAACGAACAGAAGACGACGGACAAGCTGACGAGTTTTTTTTGGTGAGCTAATCTTAGGCATTATTAATCCGATTTCGAAAATTCTTTCAGTGTTAGATAGCCCATTTTATTTATACACTTTACTGCAGGTCTACAATAATAATATACGAAATAAATTTAATTATAAGAGAAATAAAAGTACAGGCGGTCTTATCGCTAAATAGCGATTTCTTCCAGACAACCATGGGTTAAAAAAAAGCTGAAAGCTATTTATCGAGAAAGGCTACATATACTTAGACTTAGACCATTACGAGCGCTACAACTAGGATGAATAGGAGAATGTTTCAAAATATAACTTTAAATATAGGATAACTAGTGGTTGTTGTCACGGACGTTAATTATTTGTTATAAGGTTCGATTTAATTTACAATAAAGTTTATCAAATTTAGGGTTCGAGGCGAATAATTGAAAAATTTTCTAATAATTCGCTAATTAATGAAATATCTCTGGATTTTCAATTGTTTTAAATAATTTAAATCGTGTATTGAAATATTCTACTTACGAATAGCCAGAGAATACAATTGCTCATTTTCAATAAATGTACTTTTCTGTCGGTACCATAAAAAATCTAGACGGTAATATTGTCAAGAGATTCCGAAAAAATTTTCACCAGGTAGCTATTTTCTTCTACTACATTTCTACAATTTGGAATTTATTTTGTAACAAAGTAGTCGAAAGAACGACAGATTGTGGACTGTTAAATATCTATTTAAATATTGAACATAAGAAACGGTTTAAGTTTATGAATAATCCAAAAAAATATCGAATTCGCATACTCCTGATCAAATTGTTAAACTTGATTCATCTATTTGTCGTTGATTTTCGTTTTCAAGAATAAGAAAAGTTAAAGGGGTTCACTTAATTCAGGCTCTCAAGATTAAGTCAGCTTTTAAGAGGTAGTTTGATTTCTAATGTCAGGGTGGTAAAGCCCAGGCCGAAGCCTTCTTTGGTCCAGATTCAGACAAATTAGATTATGGGATATGCTAAAGAGGTCGTCTGATGTATTATACTTACAGCGAGTGTATCCTGAGCATGGAAACGCCTTTCGATGCATTCGTGATGAGGAGGTGGTAATCTCACCCTAACCCTCGCCACGTCCATGGCACCTTCTGGGGGCTCCGCAGGTACCCGGGCTTCGGCACCAGCGCGCAACTCCTAATTATTAAATTGTAGTTAAATTACACATTTACATTCTACAATGCATCCTTAAGATGCTGTCTTACTGCTGTTTAAAAATGTTTGTAAACATTTCAATCAGCGTTGGAGCACTCAAAATATCTAACAATTGAAAATGTTTGCAAACATTTTTAAACGGCAGTACAATTAATTATTGAAACGGTCTTTAATAAAATATTTAACATGATAAGGATTATATATATTAATACAGAGATACTAATGACATGGTCGGATTATTGTCTGCACTTTTATTATCTTTCAAAATGTAAAGAAGTAATTATAGTGACATAACTACAGTAGTTGGACATATGGGTAACTGTATACGTTTCTATAATAAACTCCCACAAGACGTTCTAAAGATGTCAATTAATAAATTCAAAGTCTTTGTTAAAAGAAAGTTGATAGAAAAATCGTATTATAAGTTGCAAGATTACCTAGACGATAGAAACGCTTGGGAGTGAACAAATTGCTCTAATTTTAATTAAAATATAGTAAACTAATTTGTTATTGTAATGATGATGGTAAAAAAAAAAACCCGACTGAGTTTGTTGTGGGTTCTTCTCGGATCAGGGCGCGAAGGAACCCTCGTAACTTTAGATTTTAAGCCGATCTTGAGTACCGTCATCAGATGTATATTAGAATCAGAGTGTGGAAAAAAAATATAATTTGACGATTCAAAAGTGCTGTAATATGCCTACTTGAATAAAGATATTTTTGATTTTGATTTGATTTTATGTATGGCCTACTTTTTTTTAGATAATAATCGTTCTATAATATTGTAGAATATTTTTAAGTTCTATCATCAATAGTTTCTGCAGCCCACGCGATAACAGATTTTTTGTTTCACACCTTGGGATACTTTAATGCATTTTGCTTAGGGATCCCTATTTTTTTGAGAAATTAATATAGTCCAGGCCGCTAAGTGAAAATGTAGCTTTCTCATGATGATAATTTTTTTAAATCGTTCCAGTAATTTTTATAATATATACCTAATATAAAATATAAATAGATTAATCGCGTACTACGGAAAACATTAAGGTATATAATAAAGTATACCTCCTTTTTGGCTTCCTCCATCATCCTTTCGGACTCCGCGCGCACCAATTCCTGATTCCTTTCTATTTCTTGCTGTTTCTTTATTTCTTCTTTTGCCCTGTTTGTGTGTGGAAACAATTTTTACATGAACCACAATAACGCATTTATAAATCGACGACCCCAAGTATAAAGAATCATCTATACTACAGTTTATTCGCGTTAAGAATGCAGTGAGTTGACATTGCGCCCCCTAACCAATCAAATCTTTTCAAATTACATGGTCACGTTCACAATGACCAGTTGAAGATCTTCATTGGTTAGGGGGCGGGGTAAGAATGATAACTCACTGCGTTCTCAATGCGAACCAACTGCAATGAAATGTTTTTTAAACATCACGATTTAGTAGGTATGCTGTATAACTTTTTATCATAGCGAATGAAATGTTTTTATTAAAAAAAATCAATTAGTTAATTTTTTTTTGCATATAAATGTACTTACTAAATCAATATTTGAAAACATTGTATTAACATCAATTTCCACCCATTAGATGATTTAAAAAAGTATTTGATTAACCATTTCATATTATATATTTAAATATTAATAGATATAAGCCTAACCCTAAGGGCAAACCTGTGATTTTTATAAGGTTAATAAAAAATTATTATTTAAAAATTTGTGTATGATAATATATAAATTATGCAGAAATACTTATAAGTGAGGTGTCCCTGTGCCCAGCAGTGGGACGTTAATGGGCTATGTATGTATATATATATATATATATATATATATATATATACATAGCCCATTAACGTCCTACCACTTATCGTGCGTCTCACATGGCGAGTTTTACTTTAAATCGGCGTCCTCCTTGGCATGGGACATCCAATATCAATGCAGAAAAAGAACCCCTCTAATATTTTAATTTATATAAAAACAAAGTAGCATGTATAATTAAAAATTCTTTTAAGTAACATAAGCGGATATAATTTGAAAAAATAAAGTGGAGGTGGAAGATGCTACAGTGTTGACAAATAAATGGTTTCATTTAGCTGTACTAACATGATGGAGCGTAAATAATGCTAATGAAACATTAAAAAAAAAGGATTTTTTTTAATAAGGATCGATTTTGTCCGTCCCTTCATCAAAGGTGTCATTAACATCATCCGTCTTCGTTTTCGGGAGTGGTCTCCTAACAAAAGTATTGTCGTCGCTTCAACCGATGGACGTCCACTGCTGGACATAGGTCTCACGAAATGATGCCCACAAGGCCCGATATTGTGACCCCTGGCTCCAGCGGCTACCAGCGACCCTCCTTATATCGTCGATCCACCTTGTGGGGGTGTTAAGTATCATTTCTCACTTTTGCACTACCTTCGTCATCATTTCTGTGGTTTTGCCAATAATCACCACGCTTGGCAGGCGGGTTGGTGATCGCAGTGTTGACGCTCTCAGTGTTGTGTCAGCGGGGAATGGATATACCGCCACTTATCGGTATGGGAGTTAGGTAGGAGAGCATTTGGGTAAGGTATAGGACATTACTGCCGCGGATATGGGATTGTAGAGCGGTGCTAATAGCTAGAGGCACCCAGGGTCGTTTACCCGCATGCTTAGTTAGTAACTGGACAGATTATCTGACTAAGCGCCCTCTGGGTAAACGACGACGACGACGGCCTAAACTCTCTCAACTTTCTCTGCTTCCTTAAAGTTGTCTGGAAGAAATCGCTTCTAAGCCCGCCTACTGTGTGACTTTTTGTATGTCGTGGTTCAATAGAGTGGTAAATATAAAAAAAACTATTGCAGCGTGAGCTAACAGTGGGAAATGAATAAACTAAAGGATTTTTTTCTTTCTCACCTGTCAGCTTCTAGACTCCTCTGATATGCCTCGTCCTGTTCACGCTTGACGCGTTGCCTGGCATCCCTTTCTCGTTCTACCCTCGCGTCCTCTTCCCTTTGCGCCGCGAATCTCTCTAGGGCTTCTACCAAACCACCGACTAGTTCTGATACACCTACGTTACCTACACAAGTATAAAAAGCAAATTAATTTAGCCGACGCAAAGTGGGGGATTTGAAATCCCCCATCCATAAGTTTTAATTTAAGTATTAGAAGAGTTAAATTCTTCAGATTTTTTGTGTTCATAAAAGCATTACAAAAACTTTCCCACTTTTTATTTTCTATTGTCGAAAGCGCAAATCGTTTAAAAATATTGTTTTTTGTAACAAAAACAGAAATAGTCGATACGAGGCATCTACATTCCTATTATTAGCACGTTTAGTTTTAGCCTGTTAGTGGCATGTTACTTCTCTTACTCTAACAAACGCGGTACCGCCGTAAGGAAAGATCGAGACAAATGTACGACACATTTTTCGTTTTGTCTCTTATTTATGGTCTCATGGAAGCGCAACTGTAATCACGTGATGTTCCAATGACTCCGCTTCATATTTACATAGAAATGAACTGGGGTACTTAAGGTACCCCCGTTCGGGTCTAGCGTAATTTTTGATACTTAGACAATAAGAAGACCGTAACAGAATTCGCTTCGCATGGAGACGTTTCGGGTTCCATTTATAAAAACTGTGTTTTTAAATTTATTTAGGTATGCTACTATAATTTTCATTCCAGTACGATAGTATAGTAGAAACCACAAAACTATCTCTTAAACTATCTCTTATCAGATTAGCATGCCATCTTAGACTGTATCAAGTGAAATAAGAGTCAGGTTAAATAATAAAAAGATTTCAACAGATGGCGCTGTAAAAATTCTTATGCTGTGAATAAATAAAAAGTATTTCATATAGGGAGACTATGCACGAATAGTGAGAATTGCAAAAAGGACACTGACCATTGATCACAGAATATATTTCAGTATTGGAGCGTACACGCATTATAATGATTAAAGCTGGCAGCCGCTCCACGGGGATGCTGCGGATAGTCATACCCGCCACTGGACCCAATGCACTCGCTATAGATGACAATAACCTAAAAGTATAATTATATGTAAAGGCAACAGGGAACAGCAACCAGAGGCCCGCGGGCCACTCGTTGGTTACAACGGTTGGGCCCGTTGCCTTGCCTGTAATATACGAATAAGAGTAACGATAAATATGGGTAAAATATTAGGTTAATCTAAAAAAATGGGTTTATTAGACACCATGCAGCCCGAACCAATATCTCCATATCATTTGTGGTCCATTGAAAAGGTTACCGATACATGTTGTAGACCATTAAAATGTTAGAATGTTAGATCATTAAAATGTGATCTTTGTCATCCTGAGCTCTAGTCTAGGAAAACCCAATTATTACGGGGGGGTGCATTCCCGAAACTGTGTATGGTACATAGATATTTAAAACAGAAGACTAAAAATTATATATTTTACACTTTTAACAACAAATATGAAACAAAAAAGTGCGTGCGTACAAAGTGCACATGTCAGAAACTTCTTTGACAAACTAATTTTTAAATCTTGTTTATATTTTACAAATGTAAAACTTTAGATGTCCGAAAGTTAGACGGAGGGAAAAGGGAATAACTTCCCTTTTTCCTCTCTCTGTTAGGAAAGAACATATCTGTAGTCGAAAATTATAAATACAAATAATTTATTGCATTTTTAAATGACGAATTGTACATAAAAATGTCACGTTTTTTTTGTCAATATTAGAAATTATTAATATTTTTAATTTAACATTTCGAAAAGAGATGAAATCTAAATGTTATGAAAAATAGTATAAATAATAGTAGTAAATTATTAAATGACGAGTGCAAAATTAAAATGACACATGTTATTTGTAAATATTAAAACTACCTAACCTTCAATCGAATTGGCATAAAAAAGCTGCACTACAGCGTGACGCTAATCACGCGATGCATCGGTAAAAATTTCACCCTCATACGCCTAAAGAAGTTTCACTTCAAAACTTAAACCTACATATGATCTTCCGCATCTTGCTGGCCAGGTTAAAGTAGATCTAAATTTTTTTGTATACTCACATGTTGTTATTATGCGGGTCTGTTAAGTCCCATCCGTACAATACAAAGTTGGCAGCGAGGGTTTGCAGTACAGTTTCACAGCCTAGCAATTGTGCGCAGAACACATTGGACAAAACTGATTGCTCGTGATGTAGATATACGCCTAAGAGTTTCCTCTGTAACAAGTAATATTTATATCAAAATTAATAACAAGGTAGATTTAACCTTTTCGATACCAAGTTTCAAATAATTAAGCGTGATCTGACCGGAGGTACCAACAGACTCCAGTTCAGTTGTAGAGCACACAAACGCACTCACACTGAAACACAGGCATCGAAACATCACGCGGCCGTACAAATCGTAGAAAACGAATAAAGTTTCGTACATTCGTCTCGCTCTTTCTTTACATCGGTACCGCCGAGTGAGTGAGAGAAAAACACGTCACAAGCAGACTAAAACATAACGAGATAATAATAGGGATGTAGATGTTGCATATCACCTATTTGGAAGAATTGTTGTCGAAAACAATATTTTTGAACGATTTGCGCTTTCGACATTAAAAAAATGGAAAATGATTTCTCTATAAAGCTATTACGAAAACGAAAAAATGTGAAGAAAGAAATGTAACTCTTGTTACACTCAAGTTATTAAATTGAAACTCATACAAGTGGGATATCAAATCCCCCGCTTTGGGTATATCAAACCCCCCTCCCCCTCCAGGTTTTTAATTATTATCTTGCCGTTACCTCCGGAGGCCGGTGACTTTTTCACTGAACCTAATTATTATACTATTACAGTTTTGAGGCAATATTTGGATTAAATAAATTGGTACATTTAATAATTATATAATTAATTTAGCAGTGCAAAGGAACACGACGTGTACCATTTATTGTTATCCTGGCTATATTTACACAAAATTCTATAAAAATTTCAGTGGCATTTATTTGCCTTACTTAAAATGTGTGGAATGAAAATGAAACACAGATTCACGGTCAAATGTTGCGCCAAGTCCATTCGGCTTCGGCTGTGCCGCGGACAGTATCAGGTGTAGGATCATTTCCTCTACACTTCCGTCGCAGCCACTACGTGGACTTTCTTTGCATTTGAATCAGTGCAGTTTCGTTACAGCCTCCTTTGCCAGAAAATCAGCTCTCTCATTTCTGGCCACTCTTACATGTGCCCTCACCCAGTAGAAGCAGATTTCCATGCATTTTGCCCTCAAGAGATTTAAATTTCTCTTGATGGCAAAAATGAGGGGGTGGAAAGTTTCACTGTCGCCGACCTGGAATCACTCACTAAGAATAGTCACGCATTCGTCCTTAGTCTTAAGGGCGACTTCTATTGCCTGATACAGTGCGTACAGCCTCGCCTACTAGACTGTACAGTAGGAATGAAGGCGAAACTTCTTAATTAAAGTCTCCTCCCCATCCCGTCAATATCCATAGACCGGTCATTTCATTCGTGGCTTCAACTTGGAGTTGGAATCAACTCCATATTTTCTAGGCTTTGAAACTCTACCGCAGCTTCTTCTGAGGGATGCGGGCTATTTAGAAAATGTATCTTCCTTTCATCTTTCTTTCCGCACAGATGTTCCCGCTTTAGGTTAAAACCTAACCGCTGTATTCTGTATTGACAACAACGTCAAACGTTGGTCGTATTACCCTACTCATAAGATTAGGGTTATAATTTTCCCGGGAATTTTACTATGTGATACTTACTTCTTTAGCAGGTTTTAAACATGATTCTTTAATGGCATCTTGTAGGGTCCCTTCAAAGAAGTTGGGGGTGTTGGGTCCATACCGAGAGCGAAACCGTTGCGCGAATTCAATACAACCCAGCGCCTCGTCATCCACGTGTTCAGACACTAGATATAAATATATAGATAAATATTTGTAAATGATGATAGCCATTCAATATAAATTTTTTGAAGTATAAATGTAAAAGAAGTCGATCTACAATTCAGCATCCGGGAATCGCAGAGTCGGGATGATTTTTTGATGAACATATGTATTTACTTCAATAACCTGACTTTTCAGGTTTATCCAAAAAAATTGGTTGTCTGTAAAATCGGTTTACGGATTTGACGTGACAACGTTGTAAAACATTGATTTTTTTCTAAACCTACTTTAATAACTAACTATGTATGATACACGCGTCACAAACCGAACGCTTAGGTCGATCGCACCTCTCCATCGCTTGTTCCCCGCTCTCGCTTGCATGCTCGGTTCAGGCGAAATGTGACAATGATGTCGTGCTTTCTATAAAGCATGTTTCCGGAATGCAATGTTTTTGGTTAGGGATTTGTCTTCTCAATTCGCTTAGCCCGGATTTTAAACATAACAAGAGAAAACTCACTGAGCGGCTGCAGCCTTTCTGAGGGTACATCAACAAACATATCCTCTTCCGTTGGGAAGCTGTCGCCATCCTCCACCTCCTCCACAGAACTGTTTTCACTATCTGAACTTTCCACTATTATCTGAAAATCAATTTACAATAATCAGAAAATGGATAACTCTTCTGATAGTATTTTTATAATGCAGTATAAAACATTAAATACAAAAACTGTTTGTTTAGGTGCTAACATCAACTATTTACTTATTTAGACAGAAATGCTATATAAAAAGATTAAATCTCTTTAACATCTGTAAAGGATCTAAAATAGTTAGGGGATCCCTTTATATTAGATGTAAAAGTGAATCCATCAATAAAACAAACAGTATTAAATTTTTAGGTATAGAACTGGATGTTAGACTTGGACGGAACATATAAATCGTCATTCTATGAAAGTCAACTGACAAGAAACGGCTATTCAAACTTATCATGGATATGTTTCTTCTCTACAATATGGCATATTTATATGGGGAAATTCTAGTAATATTAATAAGGTGTTTATAGCTCAAAAACGTTGTATAAGAAGTATCTGCAATGTGAGCCCAATAACTTCCTGTAGACCTCTTTTTAAAGAACTAAACGTATTAACTGTACCTTCCCTATACATATATAAAGGCTGTTTGTATGTAAAAACACATTTACACCAGTTTCAAAAATGTTAAGATGGAACACAATTTAAACGATTTCAGATTCAAAATTAGTTAGACCCAGTACAAGAATGCAGCTTTATGATAGAAACTGTCACGTCAGAGCTGTTAAAATTTATAATAAATTACGCAACCCTCTTTAAGACATTAAAAACATTAATATATTTAAACAAAAATTGAAAAAATGGCTAGTATCTAAATGCTATACTATTACTATATTAAGGACTACTTAAATGAAAGTCAAAATAAATAAAATAATTCATATGATACACAATTTTAGAGCTCACTCATACTGTTTTGATATGTTTCATATAATACTATAATTGTATTTATTAATGTGAATATTATTTTAAAAATGTAAATACCTGCCATAAGGATGAAGTAATTATTTCAAATTATATAATTTTATCCTATTACAGACGTTGCACACCATTGTACAAAAGATAATCTACCATGATTATGTTTTGTGCACTTGATCTTGCAATAAAATATATTTGATTCGAATTGATTTGATAGCTATAGAACTCTAACTGGTCCCTAAATGTCCTTAGGAGACAAAGTCTGCATAGAGTTTAATACCCATTAATTACATAGCATCACGCCTCATTCCCATAGGAGTAGGCAGAGACAACATCCTTCCATTTGCCACGATCCTTGCATATCTCCTTCACTTCTTTCGTTCTCATTAAACCTTTCATACAAGTTCGTCGGTTTAGAGTACTTTTGACTTGGTCATTATTTAAAATGTCCTGCACTTGATGCAGGAACGTTCGCCTTGTTCTTCCCCTTCCAACTATCGCATTCACTCTTGACTCATAAATCCTTTTTGTCAGTCTCCTTTCGTTCATTCTCTCTACATGCACAAACCATCTAGCATACCTTTCTCAATTTTAGTAACAACATCTTCTTTTATACCACAACATTCTCTTATCACACTATTTCTTTCTCTGTCACTCAGTTTTATTCCACACATACTTATCAACGCCCTCAGCTTACCACATTTATTTTACTTTGGTGGTTCTTCTGCCATACCCCACTTTCACTAGCATACATAAGCGTTGGCACCAACACTGCTGCATGCAGTCTAACCCTTTGGGACACCATCTGGCTATTCTTAAAGGCGCGCAGGGCACCATTTACCATATTCCCTGCATTCACTCTCCTTTCAATATCACTTTCACATTTTCCATCTTTTGTAAATTTAGATCCCAAGTATAGAAATTCTTTCAGTTGTTCCCCATCTTTCAAAATATTGCCATTCATCATAGATTCATCTCTTTCAAAAACCATAACTTTCGTTTTGTTTACATTCACTTTCATTCCTTTCCCTTTCAAAGCTTTATTCATAATAGTTAGCATCTCCTGTAGCTCATTAGCGGATGACCCAAGTATTACTTGATCATCAGCGTAGAGTAAACATTTGATGAGTAATTCATTTATTCTTAACCCATACATACTTTCTTTTAAATCCGTCAAACAGTTATCCATGAATAGTTTGAACATATATTGTATTTAAATATATTGTATTGTATATACATATATTATTCAAAAATCTAATTTACAACAAATTACTTATATCTTTTCAAGTCAAAGGTTTGTAGGTAAATTTGGTTTTAAAAGAACATTGTACCTACCCTCTTATACTCTTTCTGTTTGCTCGGGGCACGTTTGATGGTTAACTCATGTTGAGGTAAATCTAGACCGACCATTGCCAGTACTGTGTCATCTAGACCTGTGACTGTAGGCCAACCTGTCCATGCCTGTTACAAAGTTATAATAACATTTAAAATATATAACCACAATATACAAGCCAAATACATAAATAAATATATTCATAAGGTAAGTAGCAGTATCATTAATGTCGAGAACAGGCCTCCTCACCCATATGAGAGAGGGTTTTTAGAGGATAGACCAACCACGCTGCTATATTGTGGGTTGCTTAACATGCTCTTGAAGGCATGGGGGTGGAGCAGCACACAGAGAACTTCCCAACATTGTGCAAATATTGAGAAAATCTTAATAGATAACTAAATATCCATTTTTGAACTGTAGCCAACTAGTAGTCTAATGAGGCAGCCTATATATATATATATATATATATATATATATATATATATATATAATAACTTCTATTACCATACAAGCATATAATGTAAACTTGCCTGATGTCGAACTGGTATGTCTGTAAGTGAATATAAATCATTCTTAACCTCTTGAACTGTTTTTGTACCCGGATACTTTAGTGTGTAATCTCTCTCTTCATGTTTCACTCTGAGTACATATGTTTTTGTTAACCTTTCCGCTACCCTGGATAATAGAAGCAATTAAATAATATAAAGCCCAAAGTTTTAGGTAACACATCTTGTAATATTATATGCTATGGTTTAAGAAATCCCTTTCCTATGAGTTAGTCTATGCCCAGCAGTAGGATGTTAATATGCTGTTATACATCTTTAAGACTAAAAAGACAAGTGTTTGAGCATCTTTAAAATTGCTCGGTGCTTTGTTCAAATATAGATTAGAAAAAAATTACTGCACTGTCCTGTCATTGCAAAATCATGGTCCTTAAAAGGACATGTTAATTTTACTTTCATTTCAAGAAATCATGTAGAATTTTGTTGGATTATGAAGCAGTTTAGTCAATTATTGACACCTGTAACTAGTCAGTTGTCATTGTCACAAATAATTTATTTAAACTTACTGTTCTGTAAAATGCAATTTTGTGCATGTAATATGAACCTAACTGGTCCGAAGTGGGGGATTTCGAATCCCCCATGTATACGTTTTAATATAATTAAAGAATTACTATCTTCTACTTTGGAAGTGTTTCCGATTTCCATACAAATGAACTTTTGTTTTGGTACTCCCGTTCAGACCACTCGTAATTTTTGATACTTGGTCGGTCGGTAAGGTTAAATATATTCATAAATAAATATTTAAGTGAAACTAGTCTATGGACGTCAATAACTGAATATAGCTGGTCTCTTCCACTGTTGAGTGTATAATAAATTACAAAATCCATACAACTCACTCATCATCTGCCATTAGCACATCAGCTGCCTTTAACCATAGTACAGCATTCCGGGCTAAGCCCAAACTCGATAAAGCTGCTGTAGATGTTGCCTTTGAACCCCCGAGGCCTGCTATTTGTTGCCGACATACTGGTACGCCGCATACTAATTCTAACCGTTTCTTGAAATCACCTATAAATAAGTAGCAGTCGAGGAATGAGTTTACTACTCTATCTTTAAACTTAACCACTAGATTGCGGGTTTGAAGTTATTTAGGGGAGGATAAAGGATGGGGTGTTTACATAAGATTTGCAAAGGTACATCTGCTGCCTAAATGGAACCTAGGAAGTAATTGAATAGAAGTAGCAGCTTAATGCTTGGCACAGGCCTCCACACTCATAATACCGAAGATTCTACAGTACAAAGATCACTAAAAGGGCTATAATGAATTTAAAAACAATGGTTAGAAACACAATGGTTACACAAAGAGGACTTATATTGCCTGCCTAGGTTTAGGAATCCATATATATTGATATGGACCACAACAAGTAACCATATCTGATATTTAGATCAATCAATAAATAATGACATTTTGTGGTAATTTGTGAAAAAACTCTAAGGAGAAAAACAAATCCTTGTAAATCACTTCATTTGCAATGTTAACTGTCACTAAGAATGGTTTAACCAAATACTATGATTGCAATAGTATAATACAAAAAATGATAATCAACAATAAGTTTTACAACTTAGTGTCATACTCACTGACAGTTGCGGAACCTGACATTTTTATTTCATGTATCTTATTATTATAGTGAACTTGCAACTCGACTAAATCAATAGAATTATTTCTAGGTGACGAGGTTGATGCTTGATTACTATCTTCCCGGTCTGAAATGAACAACAAAATATAAAGATTACCTCTCGATTGTGATTTCACAAATAAAAATTTCTACAGAGAGACACAGAGGGGTTTTAGTAATAAAATCCTCTAAATGGCTAGGTCTCTTCAGAAGATTCCCACCCCCTCATGAAAAGAAAAGGAAGGTGGTTATAAGCCAATGTATATAGAGGTAAATAATAATATAAATCAATGCTGTCAATTTCATGGCAATTACTGTAAAGATTGGTGTCATAACTGTGGACTCAGGATCAGATTTGGATAAGGCAAAGTAGAAGAATTGAGATAAGATAGTTATTTGAGATTCCTTACATATTGACAACATATTAAAATATGTGTGTATAAATAAAAATGTTTGTTGACAATGTACTTTAAAACCACTCAATCTCTTGATTAGCTTACTTAGGCCTTTTAATAGCTGATATTGTAGTTATAATTCTGTACTGTCAATGAAGTTACACAAGCATCAAATATATATCGGTTCATTACATGTATGTCTAAAAGAAGGGTAAAATATACTTTTATATGAATAAAATTTAACAGCTATCTAATAAATATAATCTTTATTACACTAATAGCAAAATTAACTCACCAGGTGGGTGCGTTTTTGGAGTTATCACAGATATATCATCATCAATCATCACCACATCATGTGTGTCATTGGATTGTGATGCAGAGTTATTACCACCTTGAGGCATCACTCTATTGATGGCAGACTGTAAGAAAATATAATAATACTATAATAAAGTATATTTTTAAAATGTATGTTCATAACAATGTGAATGAAATATTAAATATGACAAAGGATTCATATTGTATATGTGTGAATAACTTTACAATTATAGCATTTTATGTGAATATCATGGAATATAAAATAAGCATAGCAAGTTAACCATAAAAGATACACTTATAACTACTACTAATATATCCAATTAATGTCTTTTTTGTAGATCTATAAAAGAGGAATATCCCACAATTCATATTTTGTCATATCTCTAAAGTACATTTAGTACTTTAGTGAATTCTGTGAAACTTCCCAGGTCACTTGACAATTCACACTTCAAATGATTATCATTACATTTCAAACAATTCACATTCAATCTTGACAAATTATACAACAAAACTCTCCTTATTAATAACTATATAATCTACTATCTATTGGTAAAATCCATATTAAAATCTATTCAATTGTTTTAGAGTATTTCATAAACAGGCTAAAGGGTGTGGTGTACTATTAGTTTTTATTAGATGTAAGCTCTTTGTGTTTAAACAAATTGAAATCTAAATAGTATACTCAAGAATATAGATAAAATTACCAGTAAGTCCCAATTTGTTTCTTCTAAGTGATATATAGCTTCAGCAACATCTTCTATATTTGTGATTCCCTGGAAGCATATATGGTTAAATATTACAGTAACATTCCATTGTTCTTGCATGAATAAACGCCAATAAAATAACACAAGCAATTTCCAATTAAAGTTAATCTATAAAATAAGTATGGACAAAATATTCCATGAATTACCTTGGAATTTTAAATTATTATTTCCGATATCACACACAAAGAACAATATGAAAATTTCATGTTAGAAACGATTGTAAACTATGTTTATGATGATAATAATGCAACAATATCTAAACGGTTATATCTACTCGTGATAAAAACAATTAAAATTTGCGTTAGACGTAATACAAAGAGATAATGCAGAATTAATAGTCACTGTTTTTGTTCAACACATAACCTGCAGGAATTGTAAACTAAATATTGTGCACTTATATTGACATGTGTATTAATTCAAGGGACTATAGTTACCTGAAAATTTGCAAGAATTTCTTCTCTATTCTCAGACATTCTGATAATATTGAGCTCAAAACACTACGAAAATACCTACTACTCTTCTAATAAGTATGACATTTATGATTGCAGACAAATCATACTCAAACATTTACCCATAGACAATAACAATGTGTTGCCAGTCGCCATTCATATTTTATGAAAACCGATAATTATTAGTTTTTTACTGTATTTAGTCTATGGTTTTAATATAAAGTACCATATAGTAAGTGCTACGAAGCAATATATAAAGTATGTACAGATATATGAAGGGCAGATTTGTCTTTTTAGGCACTCTGGTTACCTGAAGATTTGTAAGAATATTTTGCTATTCAGACATTCTGAAACCATTGAGTTCAAAATACAGTTCCAAAATACCGACTATCCTTAACAATATGGTATTTATGATTGTAGACAAATTACACCCAAAAATTAAAGTAAATTACGATTTCCACTGATGCCCTTTTCATTTATAAGGGAAAGGGTTGATAGAGCATAAACTAACGTAATATCTGGAGTTTTGTGGAGAGTTGATAGGCAGACTAGACTTATCACAAAAATTCTCTAGAATATGCAAGTTTCCTAATGATGTTTTCCTTTAACGAAAAGCGCTATGATCAATTTTAAATACAAGCTGTTTTATAGAGAATTTTAGTGGTGCCACCCTTTTGTTCTATGAACCCTTAAATCTTAATAAAATTCAAACTACACATTACGCCATCACGGCTTTCTCAAAGATTTACCTATAACAAAAATATGTTGCCTTTTTCCACTCTTATTTTATCAATACAAAATTAAAAATTAATTAGTTGGCTTTGTGGTGAAGGAAATCAACGTAGGGAAACTGCGTAACATCATTCCATATTCTGATGTATGTGTAAACTACCAACCAGTATTGGAGTTGTGCCCAAGCTGCAGCAGTGGATCCTTAATAGGCCACTTTACTTTTACATTTACTATATTAAATGTTTGATTTTTCTCAAAACATGGAGAACATTGCTTGAAATTTTATGAGAACAGCTGAGCCGCGTAACTTAATAGACAGAGAGGGGGGGGGGGGGGGGGNGGGGGGGGGGGGGGGGGGGGGGGGGGGGGGGGGGTACAGTGCGTCTATCTGGAAAGAGTTATATGCTATCAGAGACTTTTTTGAATTTAAACTGTATAATTCTAACATACATGATTGTTGCGTAAATTAAATCGTTTATGCAGCTCACGTAACGTTTTTGCAATATAGATACACCGTTCTTATTGATCATAATGTGATTTTACACAGCTTGCCTTGATCGAAAAATTTAAAAACCTAAGATTAGCGTACTTCCGCAAACAAACAAATTTTTCAGCTTTTTTTTATTATAATGTAATTAAAGATTTTATTGAGTAATATTTGTGCAAGAGTAAATTGAGATACAGATTCAATTCATATGAACCGATGATTTGCAAATGAATATTTTGATTTTTATGAAAAGAATAAGATAATTAGAAATTAAATGCTAATAAATCCGACCAGGCTGCGAATCGTCTCAAAGGAATATAACTTCTTTGCACGGAATTTCCTTTTTCAGTGTAATAAAAAAAAAAATTAACTGCCTGCATACAAAGTACACATGTCAGAAGTGTAAACTTCTTTGCCACTTGGTAACCTAATTTTTGTTAAAATCATGTTTATATGTATACAAATCTAAAACTTTAGATTCCGAGACTTACAGGGAGGGAATAAGCAAGATATGCTAAAAATGTAATGTAAATGTCAAATGACGAATTGTAAATAAAAATGCCACGTGTGTTTAGTTTATATTATAAGTTATTAATACAATTTTTGTTTTTTAATTTAAAATTTAGAAAAGAGAACTTATGAAATATTCTAATTTTATATTTTATGAAATATAGTACATTATGTGGCCAGTGGCATATTAAAATGCCACATGTTATTTGTAAATATTAAAACTACCTTACCATCAAACGAATTAGCATAAAAATCGCTGCAGATCTTCCTGACGTTAATCACGCGCGCATCCGTAAAAATTTTACCCATCTTTAGGGCTTAAAGAAGGTTCACTTCAAAAATCGGACGCTTCGAGGACTTTTTATTATTTTGGTTGCAGATTACTCACCTGGATTGAGCCACCCGTGACCAAATTCTACGCAGATGAAGTTGCGGTTGAGGTAAGGTAAATAGCAGCCTATTAACATCTCACTATTGGGCACAGGCCTTCCCCTACCAGCTTTTAATCAACTATCAATCATGCATTAAGTTTATCATTCGCAACCACATCTTACTGCTGTGAATTACACGTTTATCTCTTTACCTTTTCTTTATATTGTATATTTTTTATTTCATATTTTTTGTGTACATATTTTCAATATGTATCTATAGATATATTGATATTTATCAAAAATCAAATCAAATATATCTTTATTCAAGTAGGCATATTACAGCACTTTTGAATCGTCAAATTATATTTTTTTTCCACACTCTGATTCTAATATACGTCTGATGATGGTACTCAAGAACGGCTTAAAATCTAAAGTTACGAGGGTTCCTTCGCGCCCTGATCCGAGAAGAACCCACAACAAACTCAGTCGGGTATTTTTTTTTTCCCATCATCATTACAATAACAAATTAGTTTACTATATTTTAATTAAAATTAGAGCAATTTGTTCACTCCCAAGCGTTTCTATCGTCTAGGTAATCTTGCAACTTATAATACGATTTTTCTATCAACTTTCTTTTAACAAAGACTTTGAATTTATTAATTGACATCTTTAGAACGTCTTGTGGGAGTTTATTATAGAAACGTATACAGTTACCCTTAAATGAGTTGTTAATCTTATGCAGCCTACTAGAATTTATAACAAGTTTGTTTTGGTTTCGTAAGTTATATGATGTACATTCACTCTTTTTATTAAAAGAGTCAATGTTTTTATGTACATACAACAAGTTTTCTAATATATATACGCAGTGAACTGTCATTATGTTAACTGCCTTGAATTTGTTTCTTAGCGACTCTCTTGGACCCATATTGTAAATCGCACGAACGGCCCTTTTCTGCAGCACAAATATGGCATCTGTATCAGCAGCATTACCCCAAAGTAGAATACCGTATGACATAATGCTGTGAAAATAGCTGAAATATACCAGTCTGGCAGTATCAACATCTGTCAGGCGACGAATTCTTTTAACCGCGTAAGCCGCAGAGCTGAGCCTGTTCGATAGGCCACTTCTATGGGGCCCCCACTGTAATTGTTATCTAACGTAATGCCTAAGAAAACGGTATTGTCTACAAGGTCTAGTTCCTCATTATTAAGTTTAACAATGGTTTGCATTTGTTTAACATTAGGCAGACTAAACTTAACACATTTTGTTTTATTTGCGTTGAGCAATAAATTATTAGCTTCAAACCATTGTACCACTTTATTGAGAGAGTTGTTTACGTCGTCATAATTTGTTTGTAGCCTATTAATCTTAAACAATAGCGAAGTATCATCAGCAAACAGAACAATCTCATGATCACCCTTAACCCTTAACCCTTTATGTATATTATATGTAATATTCTAAGAATATACCAAGAAACAAATTCAAGGCAGTTGACATAATGACAGTTCACTGCGTTTTCTAATATATATATATATTAGAAAACTTGTTGTATGTATTTAAAAACATTGATTCTTTTAATAAAAAGAGTGAATGTACATCATATAACTTACGAAACCAAAACAAACTTGTTATAAATTCTAATAGGCTGCATAAGATTAACAACTCATTTAAGGGTAACTGTATACGTTTCTATAATAAACTCCCACGAGACGTTCTAAAGATGTCAATTAATAAATTCAAAGTCTTTGTTAAAAGAAAGTTGATAGAAATATCGTATTATAAGTTGCAAGATTACTTAGACGATAGAAACGCCTGGGAGTTAAGGAATTGCTCTAATTTTATTTAAAATATAAAAGTGTTTTCTCTCTCTCTCTTGCTATACTACACTAGTTTTCCATAAGATTGATCAAGTTTGAGGTATAAAAGGACATACAAACAAATGTTAAATATACGCGCAGAGCTCACCGATTAATATTAAGATTTTGTTACCGATATAGTTCGCACTTATGAACAGTATCTTGAAACTTCATAATACTTAGGCAGTCGAGTTTGCCCGTAAGCACTTCGCGCACGCGCACTCGCTACGAAAGCTCCGGAGTGGAGATTTCATTGTGAATTGAACTCGTATAGTGTTATAATTATTTAAATATTTGAGATTTACTTACTATTTTAGTGTTAGCTTGTAGATTTAAGGTAATTATTTTATATACAATTTAATATAATTCATTTAAAATTCAAATTACATATGATAAAGAATGATCTAGCGAAATAATCTTTCTCTTCTAATATATATAATACTCGTGTCACGGTGTTAGAAGTTGAACTCCTCGGAAACAGCTCGACCGATTTTCGTGAATCTTAGCGTGCATGTCGGATAGAGTGGAGAATCAGAAAAAATCTATTTTTTATACCCCCTAAATGTTAAGGGTGATCCACCCCAAAGTTTTTGAAGTTATACTTCTTTTGGCGCGACAAAAAACCGACACAACCTTTTAGTTTTTTTTTTTAATATTTTATAATTATATAATACCTTAATTATTTTATTACATTACTTTTTAGATATATTGTGATATTGAAAATATCAACGTCTCATTCTTATCAAAATTATAACTTTCAGACTCATCTATAGAAAACAGATTATAAACTATTTATATCCAATAAAAGTTAGTTTACGTTTATTTTTTTGGAACCTTTGGGCCTTTGCCTTGCAATGATTTAACGAACGATGGATGTATTTGATTTGACAAGCAACAAAAACTACGGCGTGGATTTATGGTTAAAATTTCGAAGATACTAACTGTTGCTTATATATTATTTTGCATTTTTATTGCAACCAATAACATAATGTAATTCGTGTATTTCAATAAGGCATTAAATAAACGCGCTAAAAGTTTTGCTATCCAATGATAATGACTGATAATTTAAAAGTCCCGAGACAAAGTTTATGCATATCATTGTTCGAAAAGATTTTTATCTTGTTACGCCAAAGAAGTATAATTTATAACGCGTGTACATATGTACACACATATTTTATATTTTTGTAAATGTTTTTGCTTTTTTTTTTATTGCGTGGAATTAAAAATACATACAACCTAAAATTTTCACCTTTCTACCACCAACCACTATTTTTTAATTGCGATAATTGTTATTATATGGCAAAACAACGTTTTCTACGTCAGCTAATAATATATTAGTAAACCCTGGCGTATTTACGCGTACCTGTGTTATAAGTTTATACCCAATACGTTTAAAATTACACAATGTGGTAGAAATTTCAAAATAAAATTTTAAATAATTTAGGCGAATTATTTAACAACTAATAAACATACACATAAATACTATAATAATGTTCTTTCTCAGGGTTTGTGTACCAAATTATATTTAAATCAATTTAGTATTTTTAGCGCGACAGACAGTCACTTTTGCATTAATAATATTAGTAAGCACTGTTATTTTGGAGTTTTGAGAGTAAATTTTTTCACAAACTTTGAGTGTCATATTAATGTATATCGAATAAATCACTTTCAAGCTTTTAGCTATAGAAGTGACGACCCTTACATACCTTTTTTCGCATTTATAAGCAGCCTATTTCCTTTCTCAGGCACTAGACAATCTGTGTGCCAAATTTCATATAAATCGGTTCAGTAGTTTTAGCGTGAAAGCGCGACAAGTTATTTTCGTATTTATAATATTAGTAAGGATGACAATCCAGCCGTTTGAAGATTGCCCGGAACAAACCGTCAGATAAAATATCGTTTTTTTTTTAAATAAAAGTAAGTAAGTAAGTTTTAATTAGTTGTGCAAGAATTATAATGGCAATAATATAAATTCCAAATTTTAAGTTTTGATATAGACATTATAATTATTTATACAAAAAAGTCATGTACAACATCATTTTTAAACTTCGTTTATTAAAAAATATGTGCAGGTATACTTATATAGTAGTGTAAGAAAAACAACTCTTATTTATCATAACTGCTGTATATTTCCTTTCACAACAATTATACATATATCTTCCCTAAATAATACAGTCAAAACACTATACAAGCATTAGTTTTTACTATTATCAGTGTGAGAAAATCTTTGACCACAGAGTAATCAATCTATCTTTTTCCCACAGAGTACTTGTATTTTGAAAAATATGACAGTAGTATACAAAACGCCTCACTAATGTCTTTATAACATCTATGGCCCTTCTATAAATTTAAAAAAGTGCTTGCGTACAAAGTTCACATGTCAGAAGTGAAACTTCTTTGGCAAACTAATTGTTAAGTCTTGTTAACATTTATACAAATGTCAAACTTTACATTTCCCAGACTTAGAGGGAGAGAAAAAGGAATTTAATAGTCATTAAAATATTAAAAGTTCAAAAATCAATACAAATAAGTTATTGGAATTTTAATTGACGAATTATAAATAAAAAATGCCACGTGTTTTTTGTCAATAATAGAAAATTATTAATTGACTTTTGTTTTTGGATTTAAAATTTAGAAAGAAGAATTCATGAAATATTTTTATTTTTATTAAATGACGAGTGGCAAATTAAAATGCCACATGTTATTTGTAACGCTGCACAGCTTCGTGACGCTAATCACACGTTTAATCCGTAAAAAAAATTACCTTCATACGCCTAAAGAACCTCTGCAAATCACAGTGTATATTTTCTATGAAATTCCAATATTTTGTACACAATTTTACTATAAAATATTAAGGTCTTATGATTTTAATAATTTATTGGAAATTTAATAGAAATAAAGATCGTTAACTTTTATCTTTCGTCCATCAGTCAGTTATAAATCATGAATAAGTCATATTGACGGCCTCGCTGGCGCAGTGGTATTCGCTTTGCTAGCAGAGATCCCTGGTTCGATTCCCGCTAGGTTGACTTTAGGAAATTCCATTTTCTAATTTGTCTGAGTCTGAACTGCTGGGAGGCTTCGACCGTGGTTAGTTACCACTTTAACAGTAAAGACAAGATGCTGTGTAGAAACCATAACAGGTTAATTACCTCTTACTAGATTAGTGCGCTTACATCTTAGACTGTATTGTCACTTCACATTAGGTGTGAGCAGAATATGTAAGATTTCCTTCGCGCCTGCTTTGCTCTGAGAAGAACCCACAACAAACTCAGTTGAGTGTACTTTTCTAACTGATCATCATTAAAATATAATTTTCAATTTATTCTATTTCGATTAGAGAAATCCATTTCGTATGGATAATTCTCGTGTCATTGGGTTCAGTAGTTACAGCGAATAATACGGATAAACACAAACTTGTAATACAAATAGTAATAATTTTATATAATACTTTATAACATTATTTTCTTTAGATTGACATTTTTCAATTATATCTTTTTAATGGAATGTCCATTTTTAATCATTCAATAACTATTTTACAGGTATGGAAACTGCGTTTAATAAATATTTTAGAAATAATAGGATAAGGATTAATGTAGAGAGAGGTATATGCTTTCATTTTGTCGGCGCATTTGATAACTTTTAAAATGTCTAAAATTAGTCATAGTGGCATACTTACAATAGGTGGAGATATGGTAATATAGATTTTCTTGTAGATATTAATACGTTCTATAATACTGTAGAACATTTTTTTGTTCTATCATCAATAGTTTCGACTGCGCCGCACTCGATTACAGATTTTTTCACACCTTGGGTTACATTAATGCATTTTATTTAGGGATCCCTATTTTTTTTTGAGAAAGTAATATAGCCTATGTCGCTCAGTGAAAGTGCAGCTTTCAAATGGGGAAATATTTTTTTAATCGGTCCATTAGTTTTTGTGTAAATGTTACAAATATACATATACAAAACAAATGTTTCCTCTTTATAATATTAGTTTAGATCTTCCTTGCAGAGCAAGAAACAGCTTTAATTCATAGAGCTAAATTCAAAAGCTTTTCAATTAATTATAGATATACATTTTGGATCACATTTAGCAATATTAAATGTCTCTCAATTTCCTTTTTCACAGGAAATATGGCTTCGCAAGCCATATGTGGAGTGTTAGTGCTTCTCATTGCTGCGTCCGTTTCAAATTCGCTCACTTTGGATGAAGGTGAGTCACAATGGAATTTGATCTCTATAACTTATACATTAAGGTTTATATATTATTGTATTCTATTCGCGATTTTACATCTATAGTTCTGTATTTCTCGTCGTAAAAGTTAAATGTCCCTGTGGTTCATTTTGCGAGCATATAACAGGAGTATCAAGAGTAATTGTTAACAACTATACGGATAATAAAGGTCTCTGATAGTTGGTTTTTACTGCCTTTGGATCAGTACGGACATCATTTACGGTTTGCTATAATTAATCCATTGAAATGTTAGTTTTGGGAAATGTGTGGGGGGTCAATAGAAGCTAAACCCCAAGTTTGTGGGGTTGCCGCCCATGTTCCGCGGCCGCCATCTTGAAAAAAGGGGCGCAGACACCCTTTTTCGCGATATCTCGGAAACTATGCGTCCCACCAAAAAATCGTAAAGACATAATTTGTAGCAAATCGCTTTACCTACAAATATATTCATGTACTTTTTTGCCTCATTGGTCTAGTGGTTTGCATGTTCGACTACAGACATGAGGTCCTAGGTTCGAATCCCGGGTCGGGCCGATTCAAAAATCAATATTGAGTTTTCTATTAAGATTTTCTCAATATTTGCCCGAAGTTGGGAAGTTGGCGGTATGATCCACCCCCGTGCTTCGGAAAGCACGTTAAGCCGTCGGTCCTGCGCCTGATCTCTCTCCGGTCGTGTCGGATTCCCGTCACATCGGACTATGAGAGTAAAGGAATAGAGAGTGCACTTGTGTAGTATGCCTGCCAATCCGCAGTGGAGCAGCGTGATGGGTCTATGCATTAAAAACCTCGCGCCTCGGAGAGAATAAGGAGGCCTGTGCCCAGCAGTTGGACGTTAATGGGCTGCTACTTACTTTTTTTTTTACTTTTTTGCCCTAAAATTCAACTTAAAACAAATAAGCAATCCTTAAATTGTAACATTTCAATGGACGAGGTCATTTAGTAGATGCCATCTGCTTGTTTTGGTTGTGCATCTTTAACCGTGGATATATAAAAAAAGAGTTGTAATAAAATGAATTCAGTATATAAACTGAAACCTATAAGAATCCTGGTAAAACCTTGTAATATGATCTATGATAACCTATGATCTTAATATTGTACATTTTTGTTAAATTTAATATACCGTGCAAAGTAAAAACCCACCGTTTTGCTGCACTGGTTAAATTAATAGAAAATATACGAGTAAATAGACAGTGTTGCTAGTTTATTTTTATTACTGATAGATTTCACTGTAACCTCACCTGACAGATAGCGTTGTTACCGCTCAATTCGATGCTGCTCTAATCTGGTAATTGTCCTTTTATTTATTTGAACAAAACATCACACCAAAACGCGAATGTTGTGTTTGTTAGCACGTCTTTGTTAGGGTACTAGTCACCTAGAGGCTCATCATCAGAGCAGCTGGCATTCTCTTGAAATCTATGCCGTAAGTGAGCAATAAAATTATACAATTTGGAGGAGCATTATTGTATAATAGTTTACCAGACTATATAATTTGTGAAAAATCTTTTGTAACTTTTAGAAATTTGTTACTATAAACTTCTTTCTTGAGTTCTCACTGTTTAATGAATATATTATTAAATATTATATCTTTTATCTAATTTATTTTAATATCGGTTTTCTTATGTTTTTTTTATTATTTGTTAAATTCTCATGAAATCAATGTTTTTTCTTGAGAATAAAGATCTTTAAAACCTAAACCTAGCTGTCCTGTTTAAATGTTTCGTACTCGAAACAAAATCACTCCTAAATGGTTTCAATATACTGCGGCCAATGGTTGAACTAACGAAGGAAAGGTTAATAATTTGATAAATTTTTCTGCAAATAAATCTTACAACGAATATATTACATTTACTAGTCCGTTTATGTTTTCGGTCCTGTTCCATTTCGATGTAATGACTTAAGAGTGGCGTTGTGATCCTAATTGAGATTGAGATAGAATGAGAACTTGAATGGATTTCACGAGTAAGCCAGCTGACCTGAACAAATAAGTGCATAATGTCATACAAAGAACTGTATTAAACATAATTTAAAGAAAAATACATACTCTTAAAATATAATAATTATTGCGTAAAAATTCTAAATCTTAGGAAATTGGGTTGGTGTACAACATATATATAGGTGAATTAAGAAAAAACTAAATAATCTATAATATCTCTATATAAACACATACGAATATACATATTATATTTAATCCTCTATAAATGACGACAAGTAATGGTTCTTTAAACGATTTTTAATGAAGTCAAGTGGCATAATTCATTTGGGAGTGCATTCCATACTTTAACTGCTTTACTGTAAAACATTTACAATAAACACAAGAATGATACACTGGTGTTGATAGTGAATATTGAACCTCTTTGGTGTAATGTCATATTTGAGAAATTTGACATTACACCAAAGAGGTTGTTCAACTTTAAAAAGATAACAACTAGGTGATTGCTTAATTTTGGTCTGTTAACACCGGCGAATTTTTGAATTTAGAACATTTAAAAATGGCGGCCAACAATCCGTAAGATCGAGACTATTTGCGTACTCATTAGTGAGTCGGCAGAAGGGAGGCGCGCGAAACAGAAAACGAATACGAAAATACAAATGGATGATTAACGAGAGCAGCGGAAGTCCGGGAATGACAGCGTAGACGGAATACGCTAGAGATTAAAGAGCTAAATGCAAGATTTCAATTTTCACCGATTGAACACTTATCCGCGGTCTGACTTTAAATTGGATTTTTTGCCTATATGTTAAAGGATTTACGAAATGATTGCATTTTATAACGCAGTCTTACAGAATCTATTGTTTGTTTTACATATGTTTTTCCCTAATATCTGTTTTAAGATTTTAGAAAAGAGGTTATAAGGAGATGACCCTCAATCTTAGATTTTTAAAGTAAAACTTTTTTATCTTTTATTTATTACTTTAAGTACACCACAATAACATAATAAAACAATATATAGGTAACATACAAAAACATGCAGAGTACAAAAGGCAGTCTTATCAGACAACCTTTGGTATAGGAATAGTCAACGCAGGCGTAAGATATTCATAAATATACTCATAAATAATTATAGTATATAAAATAGATTAAATATAAATATATAAAAATACATGTAAAGTCGTCTATAACGGCTGCAGATAGTGATTTCTAACAGAGTTTTTAAAGATGCGTAGTGACTTGGAGAGCAAGTTGGTGTATCCGTGACGAGAGCGTTACGAAAAATGTGAAGGCAAGTTTCCAAATTCAAATTCATAGGTGCAAAATTTAAAACGTTTTACCTGCCCCGTTGTTTCATAAAAACTCATATTGCTGTTTTTCTTTCTTTCATCATTCCTCGCCAGATCATATTTTTCGAAACACTCTCACGAGCTCACTCCGCCTAAGACAAGCGTGCCTAAAGAAGTTTTACTTCAAAACGACAATTTCACAGCAGAGCCGTTTGAAATTTAATTTATGGCTTTCATGGGTGCCAATTGGGCCGAATTATTTCGCCAACGATGCGTAGACAAGGAGAATAAAATATACTTATAGAATTTAGTTGGTACAAAATGAACATCGCTAGTAAATTTTCATAACTTAAACAGAGTCAGAATTAGTATTAGTTTACAAATTACTACTATAATACAAAACAATATATGTTAGAAAAAAAATAACAGAAAATTAAAAAAGGGGAAGGATTCTACACATTATTTATTGAAAAGTTTACAGAAACTATATAACAACTTAAGCTACCTTAGCTTAAGGAGAAACTTACAAATAGGACTAAATACAAGAGTTAACAAACTCACAATACTAACTAGACGAGGGATATATCTAGGAAGAAGAAGAGGAAATACTGTAGTTATGGACAGGAAAAAAGGATATAAGATACAATGAACATTACCCATAACGCTCAGTCAATGTCATAATGACATTTAGTGTTGCCACAGTAAAAAGGAAAGTACAAAATTGATAATGTCAAAGTCTCCTGTGTGTCTTTTCCACTTACGTGACATTGGCAGTGTGCGCAGTGATGTTCTGGCACTACTATATGCCAAAATTTTAATAATAATAATAATAATCTTTTGTACTTATTTCATTTCAATAGTTTTTTACTCTGTACGTAAAAAGTACTCTTAAATCTTGACTTAAATTTTGGGTTGTGAGATTATTCTTTCAAAGCAGCTATATTGGCTCTAGTATATTCATTATCAGAATAATGTCCCAACTAACTGTAACAGATTGATTAGAAATGGCTGTTTAGGGCAAGGTTGACTCTTAACACTTATTGTGTTTGTAATTGTCTTTTCTTAAAATATCGTTATTGATATAGTATTATTAGTTTATATTGTATTTTATTATAATTATTACATTTAGAAATATAACGCTACCTCAAGATTTTGGAAAGGTTTTTCTCAAAAGGGTTGCCAGTCGTGATAAAGCCGCCTGTTGCATGCTTTTATTTTTCCTTTTTTATGTTTCTTTCTTTTTATTTGTAGATAGATTATAAAATAATGTATCGTGCAATGGACTATCTATATATTTAAAATAATCCGTATAAAAATTGAGTAAAAATTATTATGAAGAGTGTGGTTGTTTGGTGTTGTGTTTGTAAACTTATATGTATGTAATAAAATATGTAATGTAATAAAAGTTATCAATTTATGGCAAATGATTTTATAAAAAATGCTGAAATAAGCACATAAAAGATGTGCTATTGAGTAATAAGTCAAAGTAGCTTCAGGTGTTTAACAAATTAATTAGGACAAACAGGTAGATAATCAAAAACTGCAAAGGTTAGATTTAGATAAAAGTACCATGAAAACATTAAATTTCATTAGCCCAGTATAAAAATTGTTTGACTTGTAATTTGGGTAGCTTGACCTGAACTACCACGCCCATTCAAAAATATATAAAATACTATGTTTAAGAGAGTACTTACTAAGTTTTTTCCGGTTTTTTGAGGTAGAAAGACGGTATATTCTTGGACAGACTAATAACGATTTCAAAAGAGTTTATTAGGTCTGCTTGAATAAACAATATTTTGATTTAAAAAACATACTTCAATTTCCACAGTCATCGTGGAAGTATCCATCTATCAAAATAGACCCAATTCCCTAAGAGGAGTTAAGACACACGTTCAAAAGAATTATACATACAAAAACGAAGACAGACGACAGTACTAATGATACCTTTGACAATGAGAGGGAAAAAAATCGACCCTTATTAAAAAAATCATATTTTTAAAACGTTTTGTTCGCAATGTTTAAATCCCATCATGTTAGTACAGCTGAATGGAACGATAATTTCATAAAAAATACACTAAATAAAAAATAATCACCACCTATGAAATACAAAGTAAAAAAAACACAGCTGACGCTCGGGTCAAGGAACGCACGCGGCTGGCGCCTGTAAAAGAAACAACTAAATTCAGCTAAAGTGCGAAAAACTGCTGTGCCGCGCCCGTGCATCCGTTGACCTGAACGCTAGCTGATTTTGATTTTGTGTTTAATTGCTAATTTGTTTTTAACAATTTATTTTTAATGAAATTCCCATGGATGGAGCGTTTTAAAATGTATTTTTTTTAGATCATGATCATCAAAGGTCTATAGTACTATAGTCTGTCTCCGTTTTCGGAAAAGGTCTCCTAACACCTCGTATATAAAAGTGTCATTACGAGTGTACATAGTTTCATTCAGTTTTGAGCCGTGTCCTTTTATTGCATGTGATATATTTTGTCTGTGTAGATCAATATCTGATTTTCTATGCCTCATTACCCGGTCGCAGGAGTCAGTGGGTCAGGGAGCAGATGGTTACCATATCGGGAGCTTACGCAAGCTCAATGAATCAGCAGTTTCAAAAATTCAAGACGGAATGTTTACCTTAAAGCGATTGCGTGATTTAAATAAATAAAAAAAGACTGACGTGTTTTTCTGTGAATTCAATGGACAGGCACTTCTTTTTGAAGCACATCTTATTTATAATAATGGCCTCCTAGCTCAATTATAGCGGTGGTTAATTGCAGAGAAAGAAAATAGACATTTGCTCAGTTAGAATTTTAGCAAACTAATGTGTAATTTATTATAAAACACTATTCTCTTTATGTTCTATTCTAATAAAGTCAAAAGATAGAAGTTCCACGAGAACTGATAGAAAAGCCTTTAGAATTTATTAGGGTTTTTAGTTTTATTCTTTAAAATTTATTTAGCTGAATGAAATTGCTGTTTTTATTATATTCCAAGATTTTTACTATTTACTGACCTTTTAAACCTTCCCTGGACTTCTGCAAATAACCTCAAACAAAAATTTGCTGTTGTCGAGGTTTAGGGAGACTAACGAACAGCAATTGATTTTTATATATATAATAAATAGAATAGGTAAGTTGCAGCCTATTAACTTTCCATGTAAGGTAAAGTTCTCCTCACACATAAGGGAGAGGGTTTAAGAGGACAAAAAATAACAGAGTAAAGTCAACTTACAGATGTAAAGAAGATTTTTGTGTGTGTTCATGTGCTTGTATGTTGTGTGTATGTGTTTTTATGTGATGTATATATTCGATTTAATTGTTTCGTTACCCCTAATATAAAAATCTTTTTTAATCTGTATGAGGTTTTATATGTTTCTTTATTATGTCTTTTTTCTTATAGTACGTAAATAACTTCTTATGGTACGTAACACGTTACGGCGCCAGTCTATCATACTTCCCTTTCTGATACAATTCAAGCTCCTCCTCTCTCACTCTAACCCAGCGCTAACAGCGCTATCCTTCTTCAGCGCTATACTTCGGACAGACTAAAACTAAAATATGTTTCATAATCAAGAAAAGGTTTTATCAATAAATACTTTTCCTTAAATTATCATATTACTATACATAAAATTTAAATAATAACCTTAGCTTTTCTCGAGTTAAACAATTTCAATATCAAATAGTTCAACTTAGATTTTCGCTGGAGGAGGGAGCAATTTTGCTCGCCTGCTCTCCGCTTAATGCGTCAGCGGACATCTGGACCTCAACACCTGGATGAAGAAGGGTTCCACTGGGTTTTAGTGTGTATTCTGGTACTACCAGCGAGTCCCAAACTCCCGGATGTAAGTTTTGACTTCATCCGGCTTGCATAAAGCATTTCCCAGCGAAAAAAAAAATACAACTTTAGATTAGTTGTCACTTTTATCAGGCGCTTCGAGACGCACGATTTTTTAAGTAAGTAAAGTAAGTAGCAGCCCATTAATGTCCCACTGCTGGGCACAGGCTTAATGTAGATTAACCACTAGACCAATGCGTCATTTTCTTTTAATTTAATATGATTTGTCAGTATTTTGTAACCTAAAACCTTAAGTTTCTACTTTCCTCTGTTAATGAATTACGTCAAATATTCCCACTGGTAATAATAGAGATTACATATCCAAATATTTATAATTACTTTAACAGTTGCAAGTTTAATGAAGTACTCTTACCATATTAGATAGGATAATTTATATTTTAATTATATCAACATGTGTCTCTATGACGAAATAGCGAAGGGAAAAAATAATTGTAAAAACACATGTGTTTGTTACACAATAAAATGTAGGAGGCTAATAGATTTCCTTGTTAGATGTTTTGTTTGAAATTAGAATAAAATTTGTAATGTACGTTTACTCGCTTTGCTAGCAGAGGACCCGGGTTCGATCTTGGCTGGGACGAATTTAGGAAATTGTATTTTCTTGCCTGAGTCTGAACTGGTGGGATGCTTCGACCGTGGCTAGTTACAACCCCACCAGCAAAGACGTGCCGCTAAAGAGATTTGTGCTCTGGTACGATGCTGTGTAGAAACCATAAGAGGTAAGTTGCCATAGACTGTACTCACTTACTGTCAGGTGTGATCACACTCAAACGGTAACCCTTTAAGCAATAAAAAATAATATACGCACAAGTATTTAAGATAATCCCCACATTACAGGTATTTTAATCGTAATTATTTAAGAAATGTGCGCATATTTAAAGCAATTAAGCTACAGTCTATGTAAAATCCCTCGGAGAGCACGTTAAGCCGTTGGTCCTGCGCCTGATCTCTCTCCGGTCGTGTCGGATTCCCGTCACGTCGGACTATGAGAGTGAAGGAATAGAGAGTACACTTGTGTACTATGCCTGCCAATCCGCAGTGGAGCAGCGTGGTGGGTCTATGCTCTAAAAACCCTCTCTCGTATGAGTGAGGAGGGCTGTGCCCAGCAGTATGTAAAATCATAAATATAATAAAAAATAGTTTCCTTTCTTCATATAAATTGAATTACTCAAAAGATACTTAACATAGGTAAAGAGATGACGCATTGGTGTAATCAAAGCTTGTCTTTATTTTTGTATTTATACTAGCTGACCCTGAATATATAAAAAAGCTGAATGATTATTGCAGAATGTATCAACTTTAGTAAGAAATGTGTCCAAAACTTACCCGGAACAAAAAGAATCTGTGATCAAAAAAACGCTACCTTTACGCCTAGATTCCCGCTAAAGTCCGTCAAATACTTTAGTCGTAATCAGAAATTTTTCGTTGTCAATGTCAAATGTCAAAAACAAATGAAAAAAAACATTCATTTAAATTTATTTTGGCTTTTGAACGAAGGGACATCAAATGTTTTACAGGTAGGATGAGTTTCTAAAGGAAAATGAAATTGTCGTTTTACTCACCTTTTAAACCTCCTCTGGACTTTCGCAAATACTTCAAAACCAAAATTAGCCAAAACAGCCCAGCTGTTTTCGAGGTTTAGCGAAAGCGAACAGCAATTGTTTTATATCTATGTATATAAAAGAGATATCCAGGTATCTATTGACTCATCTCGATATTTCTGGAACAATAAGGCGTAGAGACTTGAAATTTGGTAGGAATATTCCTTTTGCTGAGTAGAGGTCAGCTAAGAACGGATTTTACGAAATTGTACCCGCAAGGGGGCTTGCGGGGGTATTAAAGATAAAATTCGAACATTGCCATTAAAAAAAACCTTCACATTTACAAACTATGTCTTTTACGGAATGTAAAACTAGGTCAGAACTTTTTTTTGACATAATGGAATCTATCAAAAGTAAATTTTAGGAAATTCCACCCTCATAGGGCAGTGCGGGTATATTTCTTATTAGTAAAACAATTTGCCTGAATCAATCAAAATGCTACCAAAAAACATTCCACACAGACGAAGTCGCGGGTTCAGCTAGTATATATATAGACCTACCACACTGCTTCCACATTTATGTATATATCATTGCTCTGTATGTATGTAATTGAAGTCCTAAAAGGCACAATTTTTGTGTGTATTCATATGAATTCAAAAATGGTTTAGATTGACAATTCGACACGGATTTCCCGATAAATCCTCGTCATCATGATCGACGTGGGTGACACAGTCGGTTACAGATATTCAATATATAAATCTCTGTGGAAACTTGCCACAGCGATTTATTGGCTGACTTGAAAATGGAGAAAAGCGAAGTGTGAGCCGTTATTAAATACTTTTGTTTAAAAAGTTAACGAAGCACGTGATTCATTGCGATTTGGAGGCATTATTAGGAGAGACTGCTCCGCTGTAATCCACTGTCACGAGGTGGGCTACTCAATTTCGAGTAGGGAGAATGATCATGGAAGACGAACATCGAGTTCAGTTTCCCAAGAAATGTTGCGAAAGTTTGTGTTGAGCGATCGAAGAGTTCCCATCCGATACTTAATTCAAGAAACGGGCATTTCATATGGAAGTATTTAATCTATGTTGAAACAATCTTTGAATATGAGACATATCTCCGCAAGATGGTTGCCGAAAATGTTAATTGACAGTCAGAAATAAAATCGACTTTTCGAAGATATTGTTGGAGAAGTTTCAAGAAGATTCTGAAACTTTTAGTCTCGTTTCGTAACAATGGACGAAACATGGGTCCACATTTTTGATCTCGAGATAAAACAGCAATCTTCGCAATGAAAATGGCCATCATCACCAACCCCGAAGAAGTTTCGTGCCTTGGCTTCGGTTGGCAAGGTTATGGCTTCAATATTATGGGACTCAGAAGGGATATTGTTGATTAATTACTTGGAGCGTGGAACCACTATTACAGGCCAATTATGCAGCTTTAATTCTCAAGTTGAGGTATACCATAAAAGAGAAAAGGAGAGGGAAACTTTAAAGGGGCGTGCTGTTTCATCACGACAATGCACCCGCGCACAGGTTGGCAATTGTGATGGCTGCCATTCAGCAAGCACGCTTCGAATTGGTTGACCGCCCCCCTTAATCACCAGATCTGGCACCTAGCGATTTTTATCTGTTTCCCAAATTGAAAAAATACTTTAGGGGAAGCAGGTACCAAGACGATAACGAGGCGATGGATGTCGTGGCGAGCTTTTTGCAGGACCAAGACAAAACTTTTTGACAGAGGTTGAAGCCTTAGAAAAGCTTTAGACTCGGTTTGTAGTGAGACTCTGTGAATATGTAGAGAAATAAATTATTAAGCTAATAATATCCATTACATTCTCACCACTTTTTGATTCCTCCTCGTATAATTAATAACGAAAGAGAAACCCAAAAAATGTGGTTTGTTGTATGTGAATACGTCTCGTAACGGGGGCTCCCCCTCTACCGCGCACGATGTGTTACAATCCTTATATAGCGTAATAAATTCTTTGATCCTTTAGCTATTCAGTGGTGTAATTCAATTTTGCCTGCAGATGATAGATATGTAGCTATAACATCAAACTGTACCCCCGACTTTTTCATCATTTACATCAAAATAAACTTTAATTCCGGATCTTTTTTTCGCACCTAAACATTAGACTAGTGAGACAGATTTATATTGTGCGATAGGTCAATAGAACTAGACCTATCCTACGAATTTATTAAAATATATCGTTCACAGTCAATTCGAACCGTGGAGTGGGTGTACCAATAAATTGAGGTGATGTCATATCTCCGCAACTCGCATGCATTTGTACTGATATTTATCAAGACCTATAATGCATTGTCTTTCGTCATCTTCTTTGTGAAACATTTTAAGGTTTCTCAGATGTAAAAAAACAGTTGTAGATACATTAAGCCTGGTAAGTAGCAGCCCATCAACGTCCTATTTCTGGGTACAGGCCTCCTCATACGAGAAAGGGATTTTAGACCTTAGACCCATCACACTGCTCCACTGCGGGTTGGCAGTAATAGTACACTTTATTCCTTCACTCTCATAGTCTGATGTGACAGAAATCCGATACGACCAGAGAGAGAGCATTATCATTTTGCTTGTGGTCATAATAATAACATCAAATCACGAAAGATTTTTATAATAGACTAGTTGACTTCAATGTAGGTGTTAAAGTATGGCTATACTGTTTCTTCCTCTGATATCTTGTAAGATATCCATTTGAATGAAATATTCTTACGAACAATTTTAATCTACAAGAAATATATAACATACGTAATGTATTTAATTTGATGAAAAATAATACTGTATTGTATAAAATAACTTGGTAAATAACACATATATTTTGTAGTATGTAAAAGATAAAAATGCTTACTGTGGGTTATCCTTTAGAGATAAATATATATGATCACGGGCTTTTCATCCATGTTTTTAAGATGTACAATTCCGCAGAAGATAAATTTGATCTATCTCGTAATGTTTAGTCAGCGTTTGCGATTTAAGCAAAAATATGTTTGTTACAACATTACATTACAAATCTTTGAAATTTACAGCTTTTCTGTACTATTACATGTATGTTATATACATATAAATATTCATCTTAAATCGTTCTTCATTATATCTATAAAACTGTATTAAAATCCATTGAATGGTTTAAAAGATCTGAGAAGAATTTTAAAGAATGTTTTAGAGCATAGACCCACCACGCTGCTCCACTGCGGATTGGCAGGCATAGTAAACAAGTGCACTCTCTATTCCTTCATTCTCATAGTCCGGTGTGACGGAAATCCGACACGACCAGAGAGAGATCAGGAACAGGACCTACGGCTTAACGTGCTCTCCGAGGCACGGGGGTGGATCACACCGCCAACTTCCCAACTTCGGGCAAATATTGAGAAAATCTCAATATCGATTTCGAATTTGCCCGACCTGGGACTCGAACCCAGGACCTTATGTCTGTACTCGAACATGCTAACCACAAGACCAATGAGGCAGTTAAGTTCTATATACATAGGATCAATCATTTTATTTTGAGTTATTGATAAAAGAGAAACTATTGAGTTTCCTTCCAGTATTTACTCTGTTGTAGTAAATTTACAAACCAGTGATCCTTTTATAATGCATATATATTTAAGAGAGCTTATAAATAGTATATATATGTCGGAGTGCAATAGTTTGTGGAACGCTGTGTCGGGTGTAATTGTCTGTGGCACGCTGTGTGGGAGTGCAATAGTCTGTAGGATGCTGTGTCGGGTGTAATTGTCTGTGGGACGCTGTGTGGGAGTGCAATAGTCTGTAGGATGCTGTGTCGGGGTGTAATAGTCTGTGGGACGCTGTGTGGGAGTGCAATAGTCTGTAGGATGCTTTATCGGCGTGTAATAGTCTGTGGGATGCTGTGTCGGGGTGTAATAGTCTGTGGGATGCTGTGTCGGAGTGCAATAGTCTGTGGAACGCTGTGTCGGCGTGCAATAGTCTGTGGGACGCTGTGTCGGAGTGCAATCGTTTGTGGAACGCTGTGTCGGCGTGCGATAGTCTGTGGGACGCCGTGTCGGAGTACAATAGTCAGTGGAACGCAGTGTCGGTGTGCAATAGTCTGTGGGACGCTTTGTCGGAGTGCAATCGTTTGTGGAACGCTGTGTCGGGGTGCGATAGTCTGTGGGACGCCGTGTCGGAGTGCAATAGTCTGTGGAACGCAGTGTCAGTGTACAATAGTCTGTGGGACATTGTGTCGGCGTGCAATAGTCTGTGGGATGCCGTGTCGGAGTGCAATAGTCTGTGGAACGCTGTGTCGGCGTGCAATGGTCTGTGGGCCGCTGTGTCACAGTGCAATAATCTGTGGAACGCTGTATCGGAGTGCTAGTCTGTGGAACACTGTGTCGGAGTCCAATGGTCTGTGGGACGCTGTGTCGGAGAGAAATAGTCTGCAGAACGCTGTCGGCGTGGGGCAAAGTCAATAGTGACAATCCGCCAGAGCGGTCGACTATTGAAATTGTCGCGTTCCTAGCTATTATTATAAATAAATTTGTGTAAATTGATATCGGGAACATTAAGTGATTGAACATTATAATAATTAATAATTAAGTATTTGACAGCACCAATATTACCCACCAACACCCACAGTATAGAAATTGAATTATGAATGCCATTAACGATGATGTCTCTTATTCTCCGACATACATGAAAAAGGATCACGAGATTTACAGAACTATTCTTAAAAGTTACTTAGGCACATTACCTTTGAATAAAAATGTACAATTTCGATTACGAATCATTTAAGAGTATTAATTTGTTCCTCGATATTCGTGCTAATTATATAAAGTGTGAATAGAATCTGATAGAGATCTTTGTATACGTGTTAATGGACTGACATAATCTTTCATGATTTCACAACTGAAAACGGCAGGCTATTTTTTAATGGATGTATAAATAATGTGACCTTTTGGGATTCAAGGAGAGGTAATTTAATTATTGTTGAAAAATTCAGTGAAAGCTTACTCGTGTTAAGATATTTCAAACGATGTCTTTAGGGATTTATACACAACACGACATAGTAATGTATATTATAATATTTATTAAGGACAAAAGTGAAATGAAGAAAAAGTTGCACGGATCTTCTAGTCTTCTAGTCTTTATATCAAAAACTCTTTGTAGTGCACTCGAATAAGATTTTGACATTTATTTCAATTGGTTCTAACAACTTATTCAATATCCACCCTTTTGTTGAGCTATTATAGGGTAAATACATATTAAGCTGGTGTCTTCTTTCAAGTACAGTAAGGAAAGAAGATAGAAAAAAAGAGTTACATTTCATATGTAAAATGAGAAATCTAACTCGCAAGTAACAATGTAACGAGAAAGAGCGGTGTTTCCTTTTTTTTATGCTGGCAAATGCACTTATGCAACGCCAACTGAACATTCATCGGTTGGGGGTGTGGAACTCACTGGACCCGACTAGAATACTCACTCAAATCCAGCGAAACCCACGTCATCCTTGAGTGAGAAGACAGAGGCTCACCTTCACTTAACAAAACCCTTAAATCAGAGTTCTCCCTCTCCCTACCTGGTATCTCCTTCTGAGAAATAACGGAATTGTAGATGGAAACAATTGACCTCAAGTTCATATCAGTGGCGAGCATACAACTAATTAAGCTTGCTAATAAGAAATCTCCATCCGTCAGCAGCACCGTATCGATTAGAGCATTACGCTGATCTCATCTCTCTGGCCTCTTCACATCCATAAATTCTGGACCATGGTCTTGTCGGCAAGAATCCTGATCCTACGAACCTTGTCAGCCTCCAACCATTCTTTTCTTGTTCTCATAGCCACCATATAAAGATGTCATGCCATGTCATTGATTGGAGGGGCTCTTCCGTTGAAGGGTATAGTTGGCGGAGTGCTCACTAGCGAAAGAGATTTGAGAGCAGTAACCTTCTTCTACTAAACTTTTATTTCGCTGAAGAGATGACGCTATAAAAGCTCCTCTTCTCCGGCGCAGGAGGTTAGCAGGTAGGAAGCGTAGATTCGGGCTTCTCCTGCCTCCTTACCAAGTTTCAATTCGGGAGTCTTCCGGTATACCAGGGTAGATTTCGTCTACTGATCTTCTGGTGCTCCATTAAAGGATGGGGAGGGTATCGCTGGGTAGATTTTGCCTTAATGGGCTGCGTAAAGGCATTTTCCAGCGTGGAAAAAAGCTGCCATGTAAGGAACGGTGTTTTCTGTTATAGTAATGTATATTTCTGGACATTCAATGTTACCTTCCACAATAAAATGTAAACAAATTAAGAAAAAATGTTCCGAATTACTCAATTCAATGTCACGTCCTAACTTTACTTGCCTTTTGTAACTGTGTACGTGTTACTGCCTATATAAGGTAAGAACCACGATCCTACGGATTGTAATTTTGAACCCACGTAATAACTGTTTTGCTCGGTGATTCGGATTTGAAGCGTTTCTGCCTTTATTGATTGTAATTATAACAAAAAATAAAACTTTATGCTGGTATGTTATGTATTTTTTAATCAAGCGGAGAAGATTCTTATTGTAAAGCCTTGCTGGTGTAATAGCGCGAGTCCTCAGTTTCTTAGCTGAGGTACTAGATGCTTATCCCGCCACTTACCATTAACGCCCTTGAATCCTAGTCTATATATATATTATCGATTGGTCTAAAGGTTTTATCCAGAACGAAATAATTTACTCAAATTCTGCTTTTAAAGCACTTTTGAATCAAATACGCATATCATATTTCCAATGTACAACTGATGACGATATAAAGATATAAAGTTATGTATATTATACTCGAACCCATGACCTCATGTCTGTAGTCGAACACGCTAACCACTAGACCAATGAGGCAGTCATGTAAACATTTTTAATATCAATTCACTGTGCAATTTGAAGATAAAAAGGTAATAAATTGTTATGTGACGTTTAAGGGTTTAAAACAGCTCTGTCCTAGCTGTACAAGTGATTATATGGTTCAACTGTACAGGAGCAGGAAGACCATATACAGAGAGCTTTTTTGCCGCCTAACCGTTACACTTATATCAATGAGGCGGCAAATGTTTGCATTGACATAAAGGGCCCCATACATTAACAGTACGCCTGCGGTCTCTAGTCGTATTAGGTGGCATACCGTCCATGACTTTAGTCGCCCACTGGCTAAAGCGTTTATTTCCTGCCGGTAGTATTGATTTTTTTGTTCTGGGTTGCTTTATTAGCTCTGTTCGCTTTTACAGTGTAACCTATAGGATCTTTTAAGCTGCTAATAATTTGAGGGGGGCCTCTACTAGAAACACAAAGGGCGTCTTCTGTAACACCGAATCTCGAATGCGGACAGCGTTGACCTTAAACTCATCACTGGGCGTATGTGTTTTCTTGGATTAATCAAGGACGCCCTCGGTATCTTGAGTGGCACCCATGGTGACGTCAGAAATCGGGGATTCACTGTATTGTGTTTGTTTGTGTGGCATTCAGGTTGTAATACGTAATGGAGTCGTCGGGGTAGTTAAGAATATAGTAGTACTANTGGCAGATTTCAGTTTTACGAATGATTTTTGAAATGTAATTACATCAGTACTAAATATCTTTAGCTATTACATTTTTGTGACTATTCAATTTGGTCGGATTGTGACTGTTTTATTGATTTTGAATTTCCTGCACCGCAAACTGAGTACTAGTAATTGATTATGTATTTTATTGAATAGCAATGAAGGTCAAATTGACTTTATTTAATTAAAAAAACGTATGTATGGGAAACCGAAAAGGGCTGTTTTTAGGGGTTTTCCCTGCAGTTATTCGAACTTTTCTCGCCGTAAAAACCATCCTTGGACTTCAAAAAACATTAAAAAAAAAGAATTCTCAAAATTGACCCCGGCGTTGTTTAGTTATGCGCTTACCAACATATTTTGCGATTCATTTTTACGTTATAAATGACTATCCACATTAATTTTTAAAAAAAATGGTAAAGGGTTGATGGAATTCAAAAAATTAATAGCCTAAAACCTTCTACAATTGATTCCGCATCGAATGGTCATGGTCTCATGCCGATCGGTCCAGTAGTTTTCAAGTTCATCGATAACAAAGAAAAAAAGGTTGCTTATATATTAGATTAAAAGATTGCTTATAGATTAAGTAGGATATAAGAAAAGTCGTAAATTTTCCCTGTACATGAAATCAAAATGAAACAATCTATAATCAAACATGAAATCTCAACATCATATCCGAAGAGGCGCACCGACTTGCTCAAGAAGGTGCTATCGGTTAGCATTCCAGATACAAGGGTCATAAAAATATTCACAATCTTTGAAGAATTCACAAAGCTTTAGGTTATATGAGTTATAAATGTCAATAGTATACACTATGTGGTTAAATATATGCTTTAAGTAGGTATAAAGCTACAGTGGCCCATTTAGATACGCCTGTTATGCTACTAATTGTCCACATGATTGAAGTAAAATATAAATGGCTACGCGAAAAAGAAAATGTGTGCTAACACCTCAAGTCTTTACATATATACGAAATTTAACTTTGTCTCTTTCTATCTCCACTAACTTTTATCTCCCTCTCAACTTCCGTTCGCCTCGCTTTTCGTAACGCACTCGTCACGAAATCATCAGCTTGCTCCTCTAAAAAAGCGTGCGTAAGGAAGTTTTATTTCAATAAATAAATATATTTTGTCGCGTTACTCATTTTTCAAGTTAGCGAGTGAAAACATGAGGCGGAAGCTTATATATTAAGACGCGACAAATGTACTGCCGAAATTACGTGCGTCTCGGAGGTAACAAGGAAGTAATCCTTGCATTCTCTTTAACATATCCTAAGAATGCTCTCTCCTATTTTTTTTCGCTGGGTAATGCTTTATGCACGCTGGATGAAGTCTCAACTTACATCCGGGAGTGTGGGACTCGCTGGACCAGGATACCCACTAAAACCGAGCGGAGCCCTCTTCTTCCAGATGTCTGTTGACGCATTTAGCTCTGGCACCCCGAATGAATCTGACTTAAAGGCTTAGTTGAGGGAAATGAGGCAAGCAAAATTGCACCTCCTGGCGCCACCTCTCCTCTGGCGAGAGGGAGTAGCTTCTGCCATGAGCTCCCTTTGCCTGTTTAGTGCCTTCTGCAGGATAACACCCACGCAAAAAGAGGTCACTGCTATTAGTGAGGAGTAGGAGTCAAACGTTATGTCTTTAATAGGATGCTACTAGTTTCTCTACGCGATCAAATCAGAAATGAGGAAATCCGTAGCAGAACCAAAGTCACCGACATAGCCCTACGAATCGCGAACCAGAAGTGGCAATGGGTGGGGCACATAGTCCGAGGAACCGATGGACGTTGGGGTCGGAAAGTGCTGGAATGGCGACCCCGCCCTGGACGCCGCAGTGTAGGAAGACCCCCCACCGACGTGCACCGACGATATAAGGAGGATCGCCGGTAGCCGCTGGAGCCAGACGGCACAAGATCGAGCCTTGTGGGCGTCAATTCGTGAGACCTATGTCCAGCAGTGGACGTCCATCGGTTGAAGCGACGAGGATGCTACTTATCTTACCGTACCTTAAAAAGATGGATATTAATTCTTTGCAGTTGAAGTCGCAGGCACCAGTAGTTTTAATATAAATAAAGCTTCTATATTAGGAACAAATTGCAGCATCTTTCTACTTTTATTAGTAAGTCTAAACATACTCGTAGTTACAAACAAAAACAGAGTGTTTACGTGAGTCAAACACTATGTTTCTGTCGTGAGAGTTAAGAATAACTTCGACGGCTTGCGTTGCAAGCATTTTGAAATAACATTGTTGCCTAACTCCTGAATAGTGTTTAGAATAAAAAATAAGCAAATAACCTTTGGCAAAGACTTCAAAGATTAGTACATAATTGTAAATACTGGACAAGTTCGACGTAACAAAACTGAAAGGATTTAGAAAATATTCATTGTAACTAAAGGTTTAGTTTAGTTTGGACTAGAAGGAAAGACTGATAATAACATTATTCGGCTTATAGATACCTAATATTAACAAGGCAAAAAAACTTCTTCAATTAATATTAAACAACGATGACCTAAGATATGAATTGTGGGACTAAATAGGAACAATTGATAGGATACGTTATGTGAAGGTTCTGAATTGAAAACAGGCGATAAACAAAGCTTAATAATAAATACACACATCTACATTTTACAATGATTAAAAAAACGTTATAAAGCGAATTTTATTAATTGTATTCGTAATGCGCAGGCATATAAAGGCTCGAAGTGTAGTTCTAAGGGATTCTGAAAAATTTGATAAATTTGTCTATAAAAAGAGGACAGTTTAATCGTTTCTTTGTTCCGAATAAAGTTGGAATCTACTGTATCTATGCTAAAACTTCTTTGGCACATGTAAAGCTCTATAATAATGTAGTAAAAAAAGAATATTTTTGTGCCGAAAGTTTGTCGCATTTTAATTAGTTTATGCTGTAAGAGTGTACTGTAGATAGGTAGGCTAGCGAGTCGTAGGTCTAAGGATCACACAGCACGAGGAGTCTTAAGGGCTCAATCTCCACTGCCCTGTCTAGCCCGTGGTGCAGTTCCCGTCGGCGGCAGCTAATAGGTTACTGGGCAGCACTCGTAGCAGGCGACCGTGCAGCTCAGGTAGGAGGATTAGCGGCTCCCCTTGTACTAGGAGGAGTAGGATCCCTGGATGTCGTCGAAAATGGGTGGTTTAGACTTTGTCCGCTTCTTTTTTAGAGTTCTCCGTATTCCTATATTTGGAGTCGGTGTGAGCCAAGGTACCTACACACATAGGTATATGTTATACGAGCTATAGGTGTGAGCGGCGCCGGAACTGCCAAGTGAAGAGAAACACCTACCTTGGCTGACGCCGACTCCGAATATAAGAATACGAACAACTCTAAAAAGGAATACGCAATTTTTTTTTTACTTTTTAGAGCATATAAATATTTGTAACAGTTAGTTTTGAAGGTGGATCTTTTTCTGTGAAAATTTTTATTTATTAGTTACTCAGGTTATAAACAAAAAAAAAGGACTATTTAACTAACTTATCTAAATAATCATCAGCTGGTGTCCAAATTCAGATGGAAATAAATTCCGATCCTAGAAATTTTAAAGAAAACTACATCTGCAATGCTAAACCGAGTGAACTTGGCTTAATAAATAATTTATTTTTCTGTATCGATCGGTTTGAACTCGGTTACTTGAGAACACAACACTCCGAATATATCGACTTAGCATAGCAATTTCGTAATAGATAAACATACAAATATACGAATTAATAAAAATTTTAACAAAAAAAGAACCGCCTTCAAAACAGATTTACAAATATATTGATATGCTCTAAAAAGTAAGAAATAATTGCGTATTCTTTTATAGTGTTCTTCGTATTCTTATATTTGGAGTCGACACTTGACCATACCGAAGTTACGGTAGGCAACTCAAATATCTGCATATAGCCTATAGAAGATTCTGCCGAGTATCGTTGATTTGCTCCTAAGAATTAAAGAGTTCCGTCACTTTTTCATGGAATCCATCATCAAAACCTAACCAAACTATCACAAAACAGCCCTTGAAGTACGAGTATATCCTTTCCAATTTATTGCCATATTATTGCATATTATTACTGCGATATTATTCCAATTTATTGTAATCTCAAATGATGTAAATAAAAATGCCTCGTGTGTTTTGACAATATTAGAAATTATTAAATACATTTTGTTTTTGAATTTAAATTTTAGAAAAGAGAATTTATGTCATATTTTTATTTTATATTTTATAAAAAATAGTATACTAAATTATTATATGAAGTGGAAAATTAAAATGCCACATGTTATTTGTAAATATTAAAACTACCTAACCTTTAAATGAATTAGCAGAAAAAGGCTGCACATCTTTGTGACGCTAATCGCGCGTTTCAACTAAATCGACATATTTTAAAAGATAAAAATAGGATGTGGCTGTGATTGTTATTGACTGTTTCTTGCACGTCTGGTAACGGGGCTTCCCCCTCCGCTGCACGCGGTGTGTTACTATCTTTACTTAACATAATAAATTCTTTGATCGTTTAGCTATGCAGTGGTGTAATTGAATTTCAGATGAAGGTGATAGATATGTACCTACAAAACCAAACTGTATACTCCAATTTTATCAATATGGATGCGATTTTAAAGACATATTCACGTCACAAGTTACGAGTTCCAGTCGTGTCTTCGAATCTTAGTTTCCCAATTATAAGAAATACGATGCTTTCAGGCACACTTGTGAATAAAATATTTCCACTGCGGCTTACAGTTGGAGTGTTATTTTAACGTTTTCAACTGCAAGCAGAAGTACACTTAGTTGTGGACTTATTAAGCTTATGAAGTGGCTCGAAGCTTTCAAGCTTGAGGGCGAAATAAGTATTCTTGGAAGTAAACTTTGCAGCGTAAGATTAGTGGAGAAAACATTTTATTTTTTTTACCTTTGTTAATTTTTACAAAATTACTGCGTTGCGACAAAAATTCAATTTCATTTTGATATTTTTTTTACTTATATTTGAGATTGTATACCCAAGTGAATTGCTCCCGAGGTAATTATGAAATTTCTTCGTTATCTCTTAGTACAGATATCTTGGAGCTTTCTTTTGTTTATGTGTAAAATTTTAATATCTTCTATTAGGATCTTTTATAATTTGGTATTTTCTTTAAATAGCAAGCCACTGAGAATAGCAATTGATTTTCTTTAATAATGTGTTTTGAAATATTTTTTGTTTGTATTTATTTATTTATTTATGTACCAAAGATAATGGGAAACAAAAAACAAACAGAAAGCTTGTATATATAGGATGACTTATCTCTAAAAAGAGATTTCTTCCGGAAACCCTTTGATATGGGAGAGTACTTAATTGAGATGTGGCGCAGGTACCAAGTCTTATTGGAGAACAAAAATAAAATAGTAAAAAAAAAAACTCAACACTAATAAGAGAATATCCATATATTTTCTACATATACATACGCACATATACATAAATCTTAAATATAGAATTCTCATGTCGTAGCTATACTCCTCCGAAACGCCTTGACCGATTCTCACGAAATTTTGTGAGAATATTGAGTAGGTCTGAGAATCGGCTAACATCGAATTTTCATCCCCCTAAATGTTAGGGGTAGTCCACCCCTAAATTTTAATTTTTTTATGATACAACATACAAAAATACATACAATCCTAAATTTTCACCCTTCTACGATCAACCCTTATTATGTAATAGCCATTTTAGTAATTATATGGCAAAATAACGTTTGCTAGGTCAGCTCGTATATGTATGTATATACATACACGTACATAAACATACATATATAAAAAAATTAAATAAAAATAGTTTATTTCCATAACAATTTGTTACATCACACATACTGGGTTGAGATTATCTAGTAGGTATTGAGATACCTTTGTCAGATAATCTCGCCCTCCCCAAAGTATCACTGTCACAGAGTTATAAAAATAAAAGATTTAAACTTAAAATTAATAGTTAAGANAGATGGAATGAATGAAAGGAGATCGACAAAAAGGATTTATGAGTCAAGAGTGAATGCGAAAGTTGGAACGGGAATACCAAGGCGAATGTTTCTGGACAAAATTCAAATTTTAAATAAGGGTCAGGTCAAGAGTACTCTAAACCGACGAAATTCTATGAAAGGTTTAATAAGAATGAAGGAAGCGAAGGAGATATGCAAGGATCATGGCAAGTGGAAGGACGTTGTCTCTGCCTACTCCTATGGGGATGAGGCGTCATGCTTTGTATGTATGTAATAACTACATATAACGTCCAAAATATATGGTCCCTTAAATGCCGTTTCAGCCGGTTTAGACTGTATATAACAAAGGAATGATTTGAATTCTACGAATTGTCGGTCGTGTATTATTTATTAGGTCAAAAACTCTTATCTCCATGCAATTCACAAATTCTACACTACATAGTTCTTATCACATTGAACTCTGACTTTAGTAACAATTTCATCGATTAACATGTTCCTAATTATATTTCGTATACGTTTTTAAATCTGATATGTAAATTTGGTGCAAGTGACCCCATTAAAGTCGGGAAAAATATATTTTTTGAATATTTTATTAAATTCCTATTATTACTTCCATCTCTCTCTACCTCTATATTTATAATTCTTATATATTCCTGAATTCCTCCTAAACGTTTTGACTAATTTTGTTGAAATTTTTTGCGTGTCTTCAAATGGATTCGGCAATAAGTCCTCAAATTTCCACGGGCTCCGGTAGTTATAAGAAAATTAAATGTATGGACGGACACAATTCATTTCTATAATATTAGGTCCATACTTATATGTTATCTATGCACTTTTGCAATCTCATAAGTAGTTCATTGATCCCTTTACTAAAAAAGCCATGGAAGCGAGAATCAATAAACTCTTTATAGGCGGTTTGGACTGCCGCATCAAAATTGAATTTATTTCCATGTAAGAAGTTGTCTAAATTCCGGAAAAAATGGTAATCTGTTGGAGCAAGATCCGGAGAACAACGTGAGAGATGTCGCAGACATTACAACTTAGTAGATGTTTGTTGTGCAGTGTGTGGTCTTGCTTTATCGTGAAGCAGCAATGCCCTAGAGAGATTGACCAATTTCGGTTGTATAGCAGCTAGTTCTTCCTTCATGGTTTGTAGTTGCTGACAATAGATATGTGCCTTAATTGGTTGGCCAGATTTTAGAAAGCTATAGCGAACGACACCGGCGCTAGTCCACCAAACACTACAAGTAACTTTTTCTGCGTCAATTTTCGTTTAGGAAAGGATTTGCCTGGGTCTCCAGGGTTCAGCCATTGCGACGACCGCTTCCAATTATCGTCAAGTATCCATGGTTCATCACAAGTAGCGATTGGATTTAAAGTCCCTTCATTATTGCTTCGGTTGAGCAAAGTAACACAGCAGTCGACGTGTATTTGCTATTCACTCAATTCATGAGGTAGTTTTTTTACTTTCCCGATTTGCATTAAGTAGATTAATATAGTTTTGTCACTTACCTTGAACTCCCTGCAGCTATCTCTGAAGTGCTTTATGTTGGATCCCCTTCCATAATGGCCTTTAATTCTTCATTTTCCGCTTTGGTCTTGGCTGTCCACGGGGTTGGCTCTGAAGGTCGAAATTTCCAGGACTAAAACGTTGAAACCAAAAACGTACCGTGCTTTCTTTTGTCGCACTAGTGCAGTACACGTCATTAATCCCTTGACCTATTCCTGCAGCACTGTTGCCACGGTGGAACTCGTACTCGTAAATATATCGATACTTCATGTTTTCCATTGTGAGGTAATAAGCAACGCCAAAGAAAAAAATAATGAGGAAATAACTAATGAATGTCTGTTTTCTAAACTCAAATGTACCAGCTAAATGAATTTATACATTTGAATTAAATGTTATACAACTTATATAGTCTATAGTATCTTAAAGACTGATTCTGTAGATATAATTTTACTTAAAATTGCAGAGGCAACTGATGATGTCGTAGCTGCTGCTTCGGCATCAGAAGATGGTGAAATAGCCATTTTGATTCGTGGACTTAGAACATCGACGTTGGGTCGTGAAGAACTGCTCCATGCAAAAGGAATAGACGACAATTCCATCTCTCTGTATTATAATTCTAAAAGCAATAAGGGTACGTATAAATTTCAACAACAATCATTATACTCTCGCTGTAAATTTATGAATAGCCAGATGATGTCTTAAAAGACCAGACTGGCTGTGCATGGAGGAGTGTTGGTGCAAACACTTGTGTAAGGTAGTGATAGTTGAGTATGGCAGAAGAAACTTATAAGTAAAATAAATGCGGTAGAGACGAGAGCGTTGAGAAGTATGAGTGGATTGAAACAGAGTGACAAAGTAAGAAATAGTATGATAAGAGAGCGTTGCGTTATAAAAAAAAGTAGTGACTAAAATTGAGAAAGGTATATTTAGATGGTTTGAGCACGTAGAGATGATGAATGAAAGGAGACTGACAAAAAGCATTTATGAGTTAAGGTGAATGGGAAGGTATGAAGGGGAAGACCTAGGTGAACATTCCTGGACCAAATCCAGGACATTTTGTACGAGGGTTAGGTCAAGAGTATTCTAAACCGACGAACTTGTATGAAAAGTTTAATAAGAATGAAAGATGAATCGTGGCAATGAGGCGTGATGCTATGTATGATGCTAATCACTCTAATAAAACTTGATGTTTAAACGATGATGTTTTTGTAAAAACTGTAAAATAGAATACTTTAACATCTTTTGTTGTTGTACAATTAAGTAACTTAACATATAATTTCTTTTTAGTTACCCTCGAATGCTTGAATGGAGGCCACATTAAAAGTGTCTCATGGAGTCTGGGATCTCATTCTCATGAAAGTATATTCCTGATTGTGACACATTCGAGAGTAAAAATCTATGTAGGATGTAGATCATTGCATTGGCATCCTATGTCAGGAAGGCATGACGTTCTAGCACTTTTATCTAGTGAAAAATTAAAATTGGTAAGATTGATTTCATACCTTTTTCATCATATTAGTAGTTATGGTAGATAATTGCACATCAACTTCCCTAGTTTAAATTTAAATCATTTAGAAAACAATTCGATTAAAAGGTATAGATTAGAAAACCAAGGCACAGCTAAACGTAAAGTAAAACCTCGCACTATGTAACCAATAAAGCTGTCATAAGGTTATTTACTCATGATGTATTGGAAATAGGACTTTTTTCTTTCGATGTAAAGTGTTTTAGAGACTTTTGTCGACAAGAATCATCAGCGTTATCGTAATTTCACTTTAACATAAATCATTATTATCCTACAGTATTCACATTATAAAATTCTATTGGTATTTCTGAAGTTGGACTATTGAGAATGCCTTGCAGCAGATCAACATAAAAACAACCGTAATAGACCGTAGCGAGTTATCATCAATGATTGTCTTTCCCTCCGATTTCCAACGTCTTTTAGTTGTCGGAATAGAGTGCAGTTCTATATCACCGCTTTTTTTTATTAAAAAGGTATATTTAATAAGGGATAATCACCAAACTTTTGACTTAATTATCATGATGAAACCAGAGTACTCACTTTGCAGAACTCAAGAGACCTAGCATAAGGTCATTCATTAAACCAGATCTCTTTTGTTCTGGGTCTTTCATCAAAATACGGTTCACAAATAAATTTAGTAAAATATTTTAGTTTTGTAACAACCTCAGAATAGTTTCAGGAGAGGTTATTCAATTAGTGTGTAGGTTTCCTTTCCCATCTGATGCCTGAGGATCGTAAGTGTTAATGCAAATTATGCAGATTTCATATAGCTGGTTGGAAACTAGCCACTGCCATAGCACCCCTCTAATCCAGACTTAGACAATTTAGAAAATGCAATGTCTTAGTTTTTAGAGAGATACTCCTGCTAGTAAATTAAGCCAGCGAAACCGACTAAAGTTTAGGTGGTTAATTTAGCCAATCGTTGAAGAGCTTTACCAAATTACTATATTAATTCTGGGTAATAAATCTTTGTATAACACATAAATATTATCAAATTTTAGTACAATGAAGAAAATTCGGCTATAGAGGTATACGAGAGTGAAAAATCTGCTTTAGGCTCATTGAACTGTAATCATCAAGATACGCTCCAACCAGCCACTGTATACACTGTTGATTCAGATGTCGAAGAAGTAAAAGATTTCATGAAGAAAGAGGAAAGATTGAAACATGAAGAAGAAATGCAAGGAGATGATCCGAGGAATAATTACATTGATCCAAATATTTATCCACCACTACCGATGCCAACAACACCTTCTTCACAAAGAGGAGATATACCTTCATCAGACATAATAGAATCTTGTGATGGTTAGTAAATCATGGCAAAGTAGAATTGTAATAATTACGTTTTAAATTAGTATTAGCACTAAATCTAAAAACATACCATAAATGTGAAATTACTTATATTACAGATGGAGGTAAATTTTGTAATTTAGCCCTAAATATTAATAGTTTTATTATATTACTATCAATTGTTCTCCGACTGATTAATGAAAAATAAACATTAGGAGACAAACTAGTGAAAGAAATGTCAGATTATTATCTCAGATATGATTTTTTTACAGTCTTTAATTCGAAAAAACATAAATAGGATTTAAAAAATTTGCATATCAGCATAACTTCACAACATTTCGGAAATATTATTTGTTAAAATACATGCGTTATTGATTCAGCTTATTTTTGCAGACGAGGTAATCCGTCAGTTGAAACTTCTTCGTCAGACAGTAGAACTCCTACGTAGAGAACTTGGTGATCAGAAAGGAACTATTGATGGTCTTCGGAATCAGCTACGTGCTTGCTGTAATCGAGTTTCCTCACCTCCACTTGAGAGATGTTCTGGATCGTCTTGTTACCCTGGTTATTGAATTTTGTTTTAACTCATTACCTCAAAAATTTTAAACTTTAATATTAATTGTGACAGATCTACTTCTCTTTCAAGTTATCTATAATTACCTGTATTTAATTGCTCTCCAAGTCAAAGATCCAGCTGCAAAAATCCTACGGTCATATTGTCGTGACATTAAACTTTGATGCTTAGAGTTATAAACAGAGCGATATGTTTAAATAGAATTGGCAATCCAAATTTGCCTGAGAATTTCAATTAAATTAATATTAAATGGATTCTGGGAAAGAATTTAATTCCTCGTAAGTGGAATACACGCAAACGAAATATAATAGATGAAGCATTAAATGGTATTCCATTTGAGATTATTATTTGCTTTGGCAGTTATGCTTCATTCATATATGCCATTTAGATATTAACTTTGCATTTTTTTGCATTGTTGCATATATTTACCTATTAATTTATTAACTAAATAAAATCTCTTTATTCCCACGTTAAAATTATACTTTACTTCAATGATCTATATGTAAATACTTAAAAAGTGGCGTTCTTGCCTGGAATCGCATAGTAATCAAGTAGGTAATATTTTGTTGCGTTATTACATTTGTGAGTGACATTAGTCATTTATATATCATTATATTTACTCTACTAACGTGCGAATGATATTCTTTTCCAGAATCCAAATTAACATTGTATATTTATTTCATATGTACTTCTATTTAGTCATATTTAGACTATTATATATACTTTATTTATTAGTATATTTAAAATCCCATATTTATATCATTATACTTATTTGTACATGTTACACCACCCATTAATCTCTGTCACAACTATTCCGATACTAAAGCTTGTCTTGTCTAAGCTATCAGGCGGCAAGACCGCCTTTTGTACTCTGCATGTTTTTGTATGTTATCTATATTTATTTTAATGTGGTGTACTAAAAAGTAAAAATAATTAACAAATAGTAATAGTTTAATAAAATTTACTCTTGGGTTGGCAAATTTGGGTTGGCGACCCCTGTCTAAACATATTTCTCCAATTATTGAACATAAAAAGTAATGTCGATTCGCTATACTATGGACGCAGGGATTTTGCAGCTGGATCTTAGGCTATTAGTTTATAACATTGACAGTATTAGATAATGAATGTACTTCAAACTTTTCCTGATAATCGCATTTATTTTTGAAATCCATTTAGAATTTATTGTATTGTTTTTCCTTTTATTGTATAATAGTTTGGACATTATTAACAATATAGCAGTTCACCAGGTTTATTATTAACTTTTATAAAAGTTTATTTAACTATTCGAAAACTACTGCTGCTGTTTCATAAGAATATTAATATAACATTATTAATAAAACTTGGAATAATTCTGAACTCGGCTGATTTTAAAGCATTATAATTCTTTATATACGTATTTCAACTACTAAACTTAATGTACGTGTTTAATAGCAGTATATATTTTATATAAAAGGTATTATTAGGAGGCTGCTTTCGAAAACGAAGACAGACGATAGTACTAATGACACTTTTAATGATGGAAAATATATATTGAAAACATTTTTTTAACATTATTTACGCTCCATCATGTTAGTACAGCCAAATGAAACGATAGTTTCATAAGAAATACATTACTTTGTGTGCGTGTAAAAGAAATGAGATTAATTTGAGCGAAAGTGCCTAAAACCTCCGTACCGCGCCCTTTAAGGCACGGGTCAACGCCCGGTCGCGGTGCGTTCGTTGACCCGAGCGTCAGGTGATTGTGTTTCACTGCTAGTTTTTTTTTAGTAAAGAATCTACCGTTTCATTTATGTTTTAGTTAACATGATGGAGCGTAAAAATGCTAATAAAACGTTTTAAAAATATGATTTTTTTAAAATCAGGATCGATTTTTTTCCGTTCCATCATCAATGGTGTTATTAATGCTATCGTATTTGTTTTCGCAAGCGTTCGTTACCTTGTATACCTTGTATGCTTTTATAGGTTTTAACGAATCATTCATTTGGTATAGCTCATTTCTATTAATATTAGTGTTAGTTAAGGTAAATCAAGCAACGTTTTCTGTGTGGGTTTGATTAAATGTTAGAAAACGATACGGGTTTTATTTCTTACAATCCCTTTTTCATATAAGAGGCTTTGCATTAACTTATTCATGACAGAGTTTCAAGTTTCGCCCACGTTGGTATAACACAAGTTGCTTGATTATCCTTGGCAGAGCCTTGTAAGGTAACTCGGTATAATTGATTTTAATGTCTCTCATTCAAATGTATATTTAGTTATAATTCAATGGGATTACGAGAAACTCTGTTCATGAAAGTTATTTTAAAAAATGACGACACAGTAATATAAAACTTCTGAAAGTGTTTTAGGAAAAAAGTCTTTTCTATACTTATGGTCACTTTCTGTGATACTAAATGATTTGATTCTATATATACCACTTCGTTTACTTTGAAATTCGGGTTCAATCATCTAATTTAGTCTCTTTTTATATCTATTTTATAAATTGGGACATCCATTATGATGTTTTAGACACTGTACGTTATAAGTTATTCAGTTCCTTTGATATTTACATTAATTACGTATTTCTTACGATCCTGATTGGGTATGCGAAGTTTGTATATACAGATAAAAGTATTTTCCCGTTGTCTATACTTACACATACACAAAACAACATATTAAATATAAAAATGCTCAGTTCTATTACTCTAAAGGAGTTTTTCAGGAGTTATTTGATATATTTTATATATATTTCGTTTGAGATAACTAATCGCGATTAAAAATTGAAGAAATTATAGTGTCCTTTATGAAAAGTTTTGAATGTATTAATAGAAGAAAATCCTGGACAGTGTTTGTTTTTACAGATTTAAATCTACTTCTAGATAATATAAAATATATAGAAAGATTCTAAACGTACGTAGCGGATTCCTCTTTCGCTTACAATGCTTTTCTTTACTTTTCAAACGGCTTATTCTTTAAATAAAGTTTGTATGAGCATACAACGGTCATTTTTCGGTTTATTTTTAAGTTCTCTCGAAATTGTAGGTGTATAGGTTAAATTTGAAAGCAGTTTGAACCGTCGAGTCCAAATTTAAGCTCAAATTTGGATTCAGCGGTTCAAACTAGGCACCCATAGGTCAGTTCGGTCAATTTTTTCTGTTATTAGTGCGAGTTTCTTTCGCTAAAGAACCACGTATGAGGAATAGCAAAAAAGTGTTATTAGTAAGGAAAATCTCTGTTCGCTTAAATTCGGACCCAGTGGGACCATGGAAAAACACGTTCTTAATAAGTGACTACATCGCAAGTCGATAATATATGCCAAATTTCAAGTCAATCCGGTGAATATTCTTAGTGATTTCGCAGGTGAATATAGGGAAACATATTCTCAGCGAGCATCTACGTTGTCTACGTTGAAAAGTAGCCTATGTTCTTTTTCAGGATCTAGGGTAGCTGTGTACCAAATTTAATCTAAATCAGTTCAGTAGTTTTGTTGTTCAATCGCGACAGACAGTGTTACTTTCGTATTTATAATATTAGTAAGGATTACACGATCTTGTATGATGACTGCCTCATTGGTCTAGTGGTTAGTGTGTTCGGATACATACATGAGGTCTTGGGCTCGAGTCCTAATTCGCCGAATTTAAAATAGATACTGAGTTTTTATTAAGATTTTCTCAATATTTTCCCATAGATGGGGAGAGTACGTTAAGCCATCGGTATTGTACCTGATCTGTCTCTGGTAATGTCGAAATTCCGTCACATCCGACTATAAGAGTGAAGGAATAGAGAATGCACATGTCTTCTCGTGTTGAGTCTATGTTCTAAATACCCTCTCTCTTTTGAGTGAGGAGGCCTGTGCCCATCAGTGGGACATTAATGGGTTGCTACTTACCTTGCACAGCCTTCTCAGTAGTTTTTGTTAATGTAAGATTAGACTTCTGTACTATTTTTACGAAAACAAGTCTAAAAATATAGAGTTATAGCTCCTATGTATTAGTAATACATAACCTCAAGTCTCTCTATCATCTTTTTAGATTTACTTCCAATCCAAAAAAAAATAAAAAATTATAAGTTTTCATATATATTTTACCGTTTTCATAAGTATAAACAATTCTCACGCCACTTAGGTACCGTTTCATTATTAATAACTGGGTGTACAAGTTATTTTTTCCTAGTTTTATATCGGGATGATTGAACAGGAGTGGAATGCCGCAATACCGCTACCGGCGTGGAATGCGGTTCTTGTCCCCAAGGTATGGAGGGCGATGGCAAACGCTGCAGACCCATATCCTGCAGGAGAAGGCCTTGCTCGCAGGGTAAGCGGGACTTTTATAACACTAGCTGACACTTAAATATGGGTCTTAAAGTACGGCGCCATCTACTTGATGCCGTGACTTTGTCACACCCCGCGCTCACCGCTTTTTAAATCTAAAATATCTTCCAAGATATCCATTTTAATGAAACACTATTAAAGACAGATTTATTATTTATGAAATATACAACATATGTAACGTATTTAATAGGATAAGAAATAATACTGTATTGTATAAAAGAGCTTAGTAAATTACATATATTTTTGTAATATGTAAACGATAAAAATGGTTTATCTTTTAGATATTAATGTATACCATCGCAGACTTTTTTATTGGTCTTTTCAACATATATAATTCCGTAGTACATTAATTTGATCTATCTCGTAAGGTTTTGTCAGCGTTTGCGATTTTAAGCGCACAATACGCAATACAGCGATGGACATCATAAAACTTTAAAATTTATTGATTTATGCCCGATATTTTCAACATCCAAACACATAAAATTTTGGGAGAAGTCGGGCATTAGATTTGCGTAATCTTTTGTCCTTAATAAGTTGTTTGTGTAGGTTAAAGAGACATAAAATTATAAGTCCTTATTAAAAAGAACACTGAAAAAAATCACTCATCTCTTTTTACGTAATATTTAATTGATTATTCACGAATAAGTAACCAATAATAATCCAAAATGGAGGGTAGGAAGTAAAAACAAGCCAGAATAGAAGAACCTTCTCCCCTTCTTTTGTCGACTGCTTGTTTAACTAATGTACTTTTAGTGATTACTTTTATTTCGAAAAATTTTCAGTGGAATACTGTATCGACAGTGAACAAGGTTATAGATGCGAAAGATGTCCGGGTAGACAATCAAGCGACGGACAGACATGTAAATCAGCATGCAGCTCTAACCCTTGCTTTGGAGGACGTAAGTTGCATTTTTTATACCTTTTTTACGTATTTTTGATCGATATCTTGGGAAATACGTTCCTAGAGAGAGATTACGTCATGAAATGAATTTGGACGCGGAATTCTAAATCAATCAGAGGAATAGATAATAAAGATTTCGTGACAAGTCCGTTGTTGATCCTAATCGTCTAGGACCAATCTCAAATAGACATTATCCATATAGGACATATAACTAACCGTTTCATCACTCATTTGTGCGAGGGTTATTAGAGCATAACCCCTCGACACTGCTCTTCTTCTCAGTGATCTGATCACATTTTATATTCCAGGAGTCCAGTGTCAAGATCTTCCTGATGGCAGGTACCGTTGCGGCTCTTGTCCAGCTGGATTCACTGGCAATGGAGAAGAATGTATAAGACTCGCTTGTCGCTCGAATACATGCTTTCCAGGTATACTTTCGTATATAAGTAACATAAATAGGCAATAATTATCTGGTAAATGAAACTTATATTTATGTCTAAACCTGTGCATAATTATAAATTCATCAAGTACTCACAGGTATTTTTATTAAATCTTCATAATTTCAAGTTCTGAGTCAGTAACTCTTCAACTAGACAAACAAGTTTTGAGTGAATTTGCGGCTCCGCATCATATAGTTTACACATATTTGGTTATGAGTTTATATGTAATTTGCTATTTAAGGTAAACTAGGCAACAAGCCATTTAATAATGGTTTTATACCCACGGTTCTACTTAGAATCAGCTGTTTGGTCATTGGATCAGAGTATTTTTCTGCTTTCTGGTTATTTACTATTGATTTGCATACACGGTGCCGCTTACAGTCAGCTAGTTAACAGCTTTTAGGCTATTGGGTTGAATTCAAGATGCTGCTGACTATCAGCTAGAGCACATAAATTTGGCTATGGATTGTCATCCAGAGCACTAATAAGGGCCAGCTAAAAAACAAAGGTATGGCTACAAGATTACATCACATTTGCAGTTAAGATTTCCCTGTCTAAATATTATTATTTCCGTAAACTTCATTGCTGAACATCATGCCTGCTCTAATACGGCGGCATGGCCTAGTTACTTCTATTTGTCTCTACCCTCGGCTTGTTTTAGGACTGTTGTAAACTCGAGTCTCGTTATAATCTTTATTTGGACCAATGGGTAGGTGAGCAACCACATCTACTACTACAACTAGTTTTTCTAGGTTATAAGATTGTCTTCGGGCGATATAACCATATACTAAAAGAGTACTTGTAGGTAATGGATAACCTTCTTGCGATGTTCAGTTCTGCGAGGATGGATCTAATTGTCATTTTAACCATCCACCGTGTTCGTAGCATTATCCTCCAACACCACATCTTAAAACTTCTATCTTTTCCCAATCATCGTCCCGGATTGATCATAATTCGTATTATATTCGTATTCGTATAGAAAATTTGAGCTCCCATAAGTCTAATTTTGGTGACATTTGAGATTATCCTGTCTTTCCCAATTCTAATTAACTTACTCATTTCTCCTTTGACCATCCGTGTACGTCTCTGAATTTCCCCGTCCCCTGACTGCTAATAAGTGAGCCTAAGTATACTATCCAATACTTAGCCGCAAAGTATTTGTTTCATGGAACCGTAGACTTACATATTAATGTAATGTCTTTTTTATTTATTCCAGGAGTAGAATGTCAGGAGACTTCTGCTGGTCCCCGATGTGGGTCATGTCCAAGTGGATATTTAGGTGATGGGCAGCGCTGTCAGAATCTATGTGAAGCAAGAAGACCCTGCGGTGATAGACGTTGCAGCCCTACTTCAAGTAGTCCTTTCTATCAATGCGAAGGCTGCCCTAAGGGTTATGAATGGAATGGTAAACTCAAAATAGTTTTTATACATATATTGATTTTTCTTTGAATTAATCTCTTAAAGAAACATGATGTCAATGCACGTACGATTAGATTATAATGTTTCAATATCGGTGTATTGCCTTACTTTTCTAACAGCAAATGCAGCAGAAATCTAAGGTTATCGCTAAGAAAGCTGTAGAATTTACTTTCCAGTGTGGATTTCATCTATTTCTATATTTTTAAAACAATTCTTGCGTAAAACATATGGAAACAGGATTAATATTAATCTATTAACAGGAAAACAATGTGAGACATGCGATAGTGCACTATTTATATCGTCACAATTTTCTTTATTTATATTTACTTTAAACAGAAAGGAAGTATCGTCAGCGAATGTGACGTAGTCCTATATTTATCTGTCATGTGGTAAATCATTTATATATATTAAGAACAAAAAAGGACCCAGTATTGATCCTTGTGGGACACCCATTTTTACAGGTGATTCTGATGACTCAACACCATTTACAAATACCTTTTCAACTCATTATACTTGTTCATTTTCAGGTTATACTTGCGTGGACATGGATGAATGTGATTTAATTCGTCCGTGCGACGAGTTGGTGTCGTGCAGAAATGTGGATGGTGGCTTTATGTGTGGACCCTGTCCTCCTGGATATTCAGGCAGTGCTGGCTGGCAGGGTGCGGGAGATGAGAGACGTAGGGAGGCCTGTACAGATGTTGATGAGTGCTCACAGGGACGTGACGTATGTCCTAGAGGAAGACTCTGTGTCAATACTCCTGTAAGTGTTATTGAGAAACTGAAAGGCTTTTCGGTATATTCTATATACATAACAAATATTTGTCACAGTGGTTAAAAGCGAGCAAATTGGAAACTATCAACAATTTTGTGAGCCCTTTCCTGGCACACCACTGTCCTATGCTTGCTGGTTGACTATTATAGAGACTACTAGTTGACCCGGTGAACTTCGTATCCGTTACAACAGCCAATTTGTCTTTCTTGAAAAAGCTTCAATCGTTTCGATCTGGACAAAATGACAATTTCATCGTACCGTAACGTATAACCCTTGATAAAACACCGGTAAATCTTAAACTGTTTTTAAGATTTGTGCGTTGTTTAAATTAAGAAGGCCATTTTGTGGCTTTCTATAAAGTTATGTAAATATTTTTAATTGTTACTGTAGACGTTTGTTTCCAATAGCGTTTGTCAATTTCGTGTTTACAAATTGCTAGTATTCATAGATAAAAATAGTTTCTAATGGAAAGGGAAATTATTGTTTCTATTATATTCTAAGACTTTTTGAAGTGATCCAAGATTCTTTAGTCGCATGAGGGTCACAAAGATGTGTAGCGTTTATGCTAATTCGTTTGAAGGTTACGAAGTTTGAATATTCACAATTAACATGGGGCATTTTAATTTACCAGTCGTCGTTTAATATTGTAATATATTTTCCATAAAATATAAAATTTCATAAATTCTTTTCTAAATTTTTAATTCAAAAACAAAACTTAATTACCAATTTCTAATATTGACATAAACACGTGCCATTTTTATTTACAATTCGTCATTTGAGATTTCAATAAATTGTTTGTATTTTTCGACACTATATTTTATTGGCAATTAAATTCATTAAATTCCTGACATGTTTTCCTTTTGCCTTCCCCCTATATAAACGTAAACAAGACTTAAAAAATTGTCTACTAAAAAAGTTTCACTTCTGACATGTGAAGATGAACTCAAGAACTTTTAAGTCAGTCTAGATTTTTATATACATAAAATTTTAACACTCATTTTAAGAGCCGATGCTTACTTTGGAAAAAATCGCCGCCTTATTGCACCGTTCTTCTTGTTCCTTTTTCGTTTTCTCTTTCTATATGTATAGTTTTATGGTGTACTTTTAAAGGGCTGTCTCTAACTCGAATTTGATAATTATATTCATTATTTTAGGGCTCGTTTACCTGTGTTCCTTGTGGAGGTCATTATTTTGTGAACACTACTCGACCATGCATCGAAGCTGACTCTCTCCGGCAGCGCTGCGACCCGGCACGCTGTCGACGCTACAACGCTGTATGTGGTTACGGCTTGAATTGCGTCTGTGCCGTAAGTTTCTCCTGCCATTTTCTTACTATCACTTCCATACGGATTGCTTCATTGTTCTAGTGGTTACATTTAGTTTTCTATTGCGGTTTTCTCAATATTTGCTTGAACTTGTGTAGTTGACGGAGAGCACGTTAATCCGTCGGTTTGGTGACTGATCTCTTTCCGATCGTGTCGGATTGCCGGCACATCGGACTATGACAATGAAGGAACTGCCTGCCAACCCGCAGTAGAACAGCGTGATGAATCTATCGTTTAAAAAGCCTTTCTCTTATGAGTGATTGGCCTGTGCCCAGCAATGGGACGTTTAAGGGCTGCTACTTACCTTTACTGTATCCATGCATGAATTAGCCATGATGGGCTAGAAGTGAGACGTTTGGATTCTCGTTAGGAGAAATCGCGTGTTCGAATCCACAGCAAGCACCGTTAAGTTACTCTTTATAATAATAAAACTTATACGCTTGATTGTTGTTGGCAAACATGAGCAAACCTGCATAGTCCGAGAGTAATGCAGGAGTATATGTAACCTGCTAAGCAGTGGTGCGGCCTGGTAGGTCTGTGTTCTAAAAACCCTCTCTCCTATGAGTGAGGAGGCCTGTGCCCAGCTGTGAAACGTTTGCGGCTATTACTTTACCTTTTCCCTTTACTCTACAAAGTAATCATTGTACGTCACTATTGTTTTAATACATAGTTTTATAATCTGCGAGGATTACTTGAATAATTTAGATTTTTGGACCATATTGTTTTATTTTATATGAAAGGTGAAAGCATTACCTCTATAATGGAAGTTTGTTGTAAAATAGCTGGCATATTTAAGTTCTTTTAAGCAAAATATGGGTAGTACGGGTAACAACGACCGGGACACGGCCGTTCGTAACAGGGCCCCCCTCTCCGCCTTGCGCGATGAGTTATAATCCTTACTTAGCCTAATAAATTCTTAGATTAATTAACTAACCAGTGGTGTAATTGAGTTTTAGATGGAAACTCTATCCCCCGATTTTATTATCTTTTATTTTTTGTTTTTCCCGTCTACGGATGCGATTTTAAAGACGTATTCACGTTAAAATCTAAATTATTTGTTTATTTTTTAGACGGGTTGGGCGGGTAATGGAACTGTTTGTGGACCTGATAGTGATTTGGATGGATACCCGGATCAACGTTTACCATGCTCCGAAATGCGCTGCAATGCAGACAATTGTCCACACGTCTCCAATTCAGGTCAGGAAGACGCAGATAAAGATGGCATTGGTGATTCTTGTGACCCTGATGCTGATGGCGATGGTATACCTAATATACCAGTGAGTGATCTCTGATATTTTCTTTATTGAAAAGCTGCTAAAAATAGCTTAGTTCTACATGAAATAAAAAAAACCTATGTATCGTATTGAATTGTCTCAGAACTTTCCTATACATAACATTTGACACAGTTTTGTTTTGTTTTGGTGCTCGATTTGGAATACGTTATTCTCTTTGGACTGAGATTTCTAAATTCGTTATATCTTTTGAATGGAATGTCTAATTTTAGTAAAATTAAAAATTATTCTACAGGTACTGAAGCGGTCTTTAATAATATATCTAATATTTTCTAGGACAAGGAATACAGAGATATGAATAATATGGTTTGATTATTGTCGGCACTTCTATTAACTTTTAAAATGCATAAAAGTTAATACTGGATTAACTACAGTAGTTGGACAAATGGTGTCATGGACTTTTTTATAGATATTAATACTTTCTATAATACTGTAGAACATTGTTTTGTTATATCTTCAATAGTTTTCGCAGCGCACGCGATAACAGATTTGTTGTTTCACACCTTGGGTTACATCAATACATTTTCTTAGGGATCCCTATATTTATTGAGAAAGTAATATGTCGTTCAGTGAAAATACAGCTTTCTAATGGTGAAAAAAAAATATTGAAATCGGTCTAGGAGATTTTGTGTGAAAACGTAACAAACATACAAAACACAAATGTATCCTCCTTATAATATTACTTTAGATAAACTCTATCTATTGCTAAAGAATGCATTACAGACAGATCTAGGAAGCGACTGCATCGTATACTATGATTTTATTCCAGGATAACTGTCCATTAATAGCCAATCCAGATCAGCTGGACACTGACGAGGGCCGTAGCGACAAACGCGGGGACGCGTGTGACAACTGTCCCCGGAAATTTAATCCCGGACAAGAAGACGCGGATAAGGATGGCCTGGGGGACATTTGCGATCCCGACATGGACGATGACAGTATGTATATTACTTTACTACGTGATTTTTTTATAAACGCGTTAATTTTTAATAACTGCAATCATTTTTTGATAAAGTCAATCGTTTTTTGATAAACTCAATCATTTTCTGATAAACTCAATCGTTTTTTGATAAACTCAATCATTTCTTGATAAACTCAATCGTTTTTTTATAAACACTTTAATGTTTGATAAACTCAATCGTTTTATGATAAACTGTGTCATTATAACTGAAATTTCACATTGATAAGTTTTGAAGTAAGGCTTCTTTATGCACGCTTGACTTGGGGAGTAAGCTGATGTATATGTGAAGAAGGCGTTACGAAAAGGTTTGTTAAGATAGAGAGAGAGAGAGAGAGTTAAGTTTCCTATATTTATTTAGCTTTTAGTACTTTATCTATCAACTAACTCAGTGGTCTAGTGGTTAGCATTTTCGACTACAGACATAAGGTCCTGGGTTCGAGTCCCGGGTCGGGCCAATTCTATATCGATATTGAGTATTCTATTAAGATTTTCTCAATATTTGCCCGAAGATGGGAAGTTGGCGGTTTGATCCACCCCCGTGCCTCGGAGAGCACGTTGAGCCATCGGTCTTGTGCCTGATCTCTCTCCGGTCGGGTAGGATTCCAGTCACATCGAACTATGAGAGTGAAGGAATAGAGAGCGCACTTGTGTACTATGCATGTCAATCCGCAATGGAGCAGCATGGTGGGTCTATGCTCTGAAAACCCTCGCTTCTCGGAGTAAGGAGGACGGTAATGGGCTACTTTTATAGATCAAGTAGTAAGTATACTACTTTATCTATAAAAATAAAACAGTTTAACATAGTTTTATTGTACAGGTTTCATTTACATTACCTCATAATTGTATGAGTTGCGGCATTGCAACTGACACAATGTTTTTGAAATAAAATTTCTTTAAGCACGCTTGATTTGGAAACTAAGTTATGATGGTGAACGCGCGACTAGAGCATTACAAAAAGTGTGAACAGGTGAATATAAAATTTTAAATATTTTTATCATTTGATTTTTACAGATGTTTTAAATGAACAAGATAACTGTCCGCGTATTTACAATCCGGAACAAGAAGACATGGACGGAGATGGAATAGGAGATCACTGCGACAACTGCCCACGAGTAAGAAACCCTTCTCAGGACGATTCTGATAAGGATAACGTTGGAGACGCTTGTGATAGTGACGTTGACAGAGATCAGTAAGTAAATTAAAATCAGAACCAAAATTAGGATCACAATTAGCATAAGAATCAGAATAATAATAGAAATATTCCTCATATATATCTAAACCATCCTCGGATCCACAGCTGGCCATATTTCTGGATACTAAATGTTTTGTGTCGATATGGGCTTCTGTTGTGGTTAGTTACAACCCTACCAGCAAAGACTCTTCACTAAGCAAAATCAATAATGCAATAATGCTTTGTAAAAACCTCATATAGTTAAAAAAGATAAATTACCCATTATTAGATAAGTCAAAATCTTAAGCTGTATCTTTCATTTATCATCTAATCGATTATAGATTTGGATTTACTAAAAGGATTTATGAGTCCAGAGCGAATGGGAAAGTTGGAAGGGGAAGACCAAGGCGAATGTTCCTCGACAAAATCCAGGACATTAAATAAGGTCCAGGTCAAGAGTACTCTAAATCGACGAACTTGTACGAAAGGTTTAATGAAAATGAAAGAAGCGAAGGCGATATGCAAGGATCGTGGCAATTGAAAGGATGTGGTCTCTGCTTACCCCTATGGGAATGAGGCGTGATGCATGTTAGATTATAGTCATATGCTATTTATAAAACTAAAATCATTTAACCGATAAAGCAACTTTTAGAGACGGTGTTCAAGATGGGTTAGACAATTGTCCAAATCTGGCAAACAGCGATCAACAAGACATTGACAATGATGGAAAGGGTGATGCCTGTGATGATGAAATTGATGGAGACGGAATTCCTAATATCGAGGACAACTGTCCTTTAGTTTACAATCCTAATCAAGCGGATTCAAACGGTAAGAAACAGGGTTTCGATTGAGTAGTTTTGTATTTCTGTCGACATTAAGATGGGGAATTCAGTGTCTGTTAATTTGTTACATACAATACAATGAATATTAATAACTATTGATGAATTGTAGTGCATAGATAGAAGGGATCTCAGAGAAAGCCTTAAGCAACCGTTTGTCGAGATAGTATTAATTGAAGAAAATGTAATAGTTAGATATTTCTCAAATTAAGGTAGTTAACATTTATTAAATGAAAAGACTAACAAAAAATTCAATTAAGTCACAAGAAAATGTTTCATAAGTAATGAAGTAGTTTCTGTTTGAGTTTAAATAGAAGAAGCAATCGTTTCATTTAGCAGTAATAACATGTTGGAGCGTAAATAATAGCGTTTTTGAAATATGTTTTTTTAAGGATCAAGATAAATTTTTTCTGTCCCATTATCAAAGGTGATATTAGTACTATCGTCTGTTCCTTTTTGGAAGCGGTCTCCTAACAATTTGTATACTACTAGACATATACATACGCTGTGTGTTCAAAAAGTATCGCGAATTTTGTGTTTTTTTCAAAAATTATTTATTTATTCATGAATGTCTATTTTGTCCCCTTCAAAGTAATCCTCATGAGATATTATACACTTGTGCCAACGGTTTTTCCAATCTTCGAAGCACTTCAAAAAATATTTTTTTTTTATCTTGTTCAGCTCCTCCTTCGATGCCGTCTTTATCTCGTCAAGAGAAGAGTAACGTCGTCCTTTCATGGGCCTCTTCAGTTTAGGGAACAAGAAAAAGTCACAGGGGGCCAGATCTGGGGAATACGGTGGCTGCGGCATCATTAGTGTGTTGTTTTTGGCCAAAAAGTCGCGCACAAGCAACGATGTGTGAGCAGGGGCGTTATCGTGGTGCAAAAGCCAATTTTTGTTCTTCCACAAATCCGGGCGTTTCTGGCGGATTGCTTCGCGCAAATTGCGCATAACTTGCAGGTAATATTCCTTATTGACCGTTCTTCCCTGTGGCAAGAACTCATGATGCACCACGCCCCTGCAATCAAAGAAAACTGTCAGCAAAACTTTCACATTCGATCGAACTTGGCGCGCTTTTTTCGGTCTTGGTTCGTGCGGCAGCTTCCATTGAGATGATTGAGCTTTGGTTTCCACGTCATAACCATAAACCCACGATTCGTCACCAGTTATGACCCTCTGGAGCAAATTTGGGTCGTCGCGGACAGAGTTTAACATCTCATTAGCAATGTTCATGCGATGCTGTTTTTGGTCACAATTGAGCAATTTTGGTACGAATTTCGCGGCGACCCGTCTCATGCCCAAATCATTGATAAAAATCGAATGGCACGAGCCAATCGATATGTTTAGGTCCTCAGCAACTTCTCTAACGGTGATTCGACGATTGGCCAATACCATTTTCTCCACTTCATTAATTTTTTCGTCTGTTGTTGAAGTGCTCGGGCGTCCGGCACGCTCTTCGTCGTTCACATCTTCTCGGCCTTCTGAGAACATTTTGTACCACCGATAAACGTTGCTTCGGTCCAAGGTAGCTTCTCCGTATGCCACAGTCAACATTCGGAATGCATCCGCGCACTTAATTTCGTTTTTCACACAAAATTTGATACAGGTTCTTTGATCCATTTTTTTGAATAGGTAAAAATCGAAGACGATCCAAAACACGTGCAAGCAAAGCAGCTGTCAACAATTAAATGAACATTCAAAATGGCCGAGCTTGTCGGCATAAGTGAGAGACATGAGTACCAACATAACGCCACAAAAAATTCGAAATTCGAATATACGTAACCCGCGAAAATTCAAAATTCATGATACTTTTTGAACACACCTCGTATACGTGTCTAAGTTGTACAATATTAACATTTTTGATTCTTTTATGAAGCTCTAGATACTGTCGATATTATGTGTAACTTTGTGTATACAATATCAGACAGGTAATTTACAACCTAAATTTATATGGATAGTGTCGTATTAACTGGTATTTTTTAAATTCTGCAGCCGATGGTGTAGGCGATGCTTGTGACAATGACTACGACGGCGACAACGTCACGAATGCTCTCGACAATTGTCCCAACAATTCAAGAATATTTCGGACTGATTTCAGGTATTTAGATGCAAACTATTGAAAAACCTGATGGCATTGTGGAGAATTGTTGCCAAAATTATTGCAGAATCCTGAGCAGTATTAGCAATTTACCTTAATTATAGAATGAAAAATCGAAATTGTAATACCAATAATACTCCTCATATTTCGTGACACATTAAAGCATACTCGACTAGTCATTAACGACTAATTGGGTTTTTTGAAAGTAAACTTAAAACTAAAATGCATTGGATAAGGCTCAATATCGCTTTAAGTTTTTACCCCTCTCTTAATCTTTCTCACTTTTATAACCGTAGACGTTTATGCTCTTAAAATTCAATCTTGTCCGATTAAGTTATAAATTTCTTTCTAGATACTTAAAACTTTCTTAGGAAATTTTTAAAGATTGTATTCTATTCTAGGAACTACATGACGGTTAGATTGGATCCTGAAGGAACTTCGCAGCAGGATCCAAATTGGGAAATAGCTAATGAAGGTGCTGAAATATTACAAACTCTAAACTCTGATCCTGGTTTGGCAGTTGGCTTTGATAGTATTGGAGGTGTAGATTTCGAAGGAACCCTCTTTGTGGACTCGCAAATTGATGACGACTACATTGGCTTTATATTTGGGTAATTTCACTTGTCAAACAATCTCCTTTTTCAGGTTATGATTCGAATGCGGTCTAAGTTGATGGTAAATAATGATACAACTAAAAATATTTGACGCTTTAAGAATCTACCTAAGTATCAGCGTCTGTCTACTAAACGTTTTTCTGTATATAAGACAGATATGGAGCTATTTCTTATAATACTTGTTCGACCCTGACTTTTAGTCCTGTACAGACTATTTCTGCAGTGTTTGTAGCAATAAAAAACGACTTTATTTATCCAGATATCAAAACAATAAGCGTTTCTACGCGGTGATGTGGAAGAAGACTACTCAAACATATTGGCAAATGACACCTTTCCGTGCTGTTGCTGAACCCGGTATACAACTGAAATTGGTAAACTCGAAGACTGGTCCTGGAAAGACGTTAAGGAATGCTCTTTGGAAGACAGAATCTACACCAGATCAGGTAAATATAAGAATTACAAAGTCATTGAATTGATGAATGTTGAACAACCATTTAGATGGCCAGATTAATACATCTCAATAATGTAATGTATACTGAAATGAATCTTAAAGTTTATAAATATTGACACAACTTAGCGCATTTTTGAGCGTACAAATGTTTAAATAAATACAATTAATTTAGCTTTGTTCCAACATTGCCCAGTTATCATATGGTGTCATTAATGCAATCATACTTCTAACACTCAGTGATTTATAAGTATGATTTTCATAAGCTTTTGTTTGAACCAGTTTCTTAGTTAATCTATTAACAACCTTCACGTTCTTTCATTATTCATCATCATCAACGTTACCATTCGCTCTTACAATCATAAGGTGCCATTCTTCTTGTTAGATGCGTGATTTTGTTCCAATCCTATCAGGTCTTTCAAGGTCCTCATTAAGCGGTTTCTGATGAAGAGAGACTGAGGAAACTCTATCTTCTTGAACATCTTACTATCTTTTATGTATTTCACTTAATTTAGGTTCAAAAAGCAGTAGGCATCAAAGATTCTTTAACTCAGGTGGGTTTTTACAACATCTTTCGTTAAATATTACTTTCATATCATTTCCAATGTGTGACGGATGCTTACTTTAGGGGACGACTTATAATCTAAAGTTATGAGGGTTCATTCGTTCCAGTTCTAATCATTACAAAAACCTCCCTTGGATGTCACTTTTTTATCGTCAGCATTATTTTATTGTATGTTAATTTTATGTAGCCCATTAGAATTTACAACAATTTTGTTTTCATTTCTTATGTCATATAAGGTGCATTGACTTTTTTCTTGAAAGAACCAATATTTTTATGGACGTATTTATTTTAACTGCTCTAAATTTTTCTCTTAGAGAGGTTCGTGGACCTATAATGTAAATCGCACAAACATCTCTACTCTGTAGTTAAAATATTGCGTCAATATCAGTAATATTCCCCAAAGAATAAGTGGTTTTGTTTAACGTAAGCCTTACTTAATGGGATCTCCATTGTAGTTTACAGTCTAGAGTCCTAAGAAAGCGGTGCTATCTGTCTTTTTAGTTCCTGTTTATTAGGTTTAACAATGGTTTTCATTTCTTTAACAACGACTTATTAAATTACTTGTAGGTAAAACTTCTATGGAAGGACCCTCGAAATGTCGGATGGCGTGAAAGAACAGCATATCGCTGGAGACTTCTCCACCGACCCAAAATAGGTCTTATTCGCCTTAAAATCTACGAGAACAATCGTTTAGTGGCTGATTCTGGAAACCTTTACGATTTCACTCTAAAAGGCGGTCGTCTTGGTGTATTCTGTTTCTCTCAGGAAATGATCATCTGGTCCAACCTGGTCTACAGATGTAATGGTAAGTTCCGTTGGTTTAACTAATTACAACCTTATACAACCAATGCGGCAGTAGAAGACCGAGTAGTCTTCTACTGCCGCATTGGTCTAGTGGTTAGCTTGTTCGATTTCAGACAGTGGAGTGAGAAGGAATAGAGAGTGCACTTGTGTACTATGCTTGCCAACCCGCATTGGAGCAGCGATGTGGTCTATTTATTTTTTTTCAATCCATAATGATGCTTTTCGGTGAATGAGAACATCGTGAGGAAACCTACATATCCTGGGAGTAATTCTAGGGCATGGGTAGCTTGCTAAGCCACAGCGTTGGGTCTATGCTCTAAAAACCCTCTCTCCTACGAGTGAGGGGGCCTGTGGCCAGCATTGGTACTTTGATGGGGTTCTAGTTACCTTACTGGTTTTTTCATTCATATGTTTTTAGAGAATAGATGTTAACTTGAACTTGAGCATAATTTGAAAGCAATTTAAAATAGCTCTATCAAACCTGGGTTTAACACGTTTTAAGTAAGAATAAAATGAAAATTTTAATTCTTACAGACAAAATACCCACAAACATCGTGTCAGAGTTGCCGCCGACCATCAAGAATAAAAATTTGGACATAGACCATGACTTTGTTTATCTATAATGAAACTATGAAATTTATATCTTGATACAGTCCGTAGCAAATATGTGCGAAAACTATCTTTTATTTTATTAAAGTGAGTTTTTAATTTTTTCGTCCCTCTATCGCATGTCGTATTACAGCTAGCGGCTGATTGAAAAACGCTCGATAGAGCATCCAAGGCCATTTTAGTATCATTATTTGTATCAGCTGTGTAACGGTCTAAACGTATAATTCTCACCCACACACACACACACTTTGTTTATATATAATAATACAAATATTTCGCTAAAATCAAATCATGATAGATGATATTATTTTATTAAAGTGACACTATTTAGTTTTGCGTCTATCTATTGCGAGTCAATTTACAGTTATCTGCTGATTGAGGTTAAAGTGAAAGCCTTTATTTCACATCAATCTTATTATTTTATACATTTTCATTCAGGCTTTACAAGTTTAGAAATAATTTAGGACAGTCTAAAAGTATAATGCTCAGGCATACACACAAACGGAAATGTACACTCTCATGCACAATCATAGAATAAGTATAATATAGTTGTTAATAATTAAGGTTCATTAAAATAATCTAATAAATTCACGCTCAGATTCCCGCCAAAGTCTTTAAAACGTTATTGTTGCGTTCAGAAATTATTGGTTGTCAATGTCAAATGTCAAAAACAATTTTTAAAAAATCAAGTCTATAAAATGTTATAGTTGTGTTCAGAAATTATTGTATGTCAATGTCAAATGTCAAAAACAATTAAAAATAAGTCAGTAAAATGATACAGTGGCGTTCAGAAGTTATTGGTGGTCAATGTGAAATGTCAAAAACAATTTTAAAAAATCAAGTCTGTAAAATGTTATAGTTGCGTTCAGAAATTATTGGTTGTCAATGTCAAATGTCAAAAACAATTAGAAAAATCAAGTCTATAAGATGTTATAGATGCGTTCAGAAATTATTGGTTGTCAATGCCAAATGACAAAAACAATTAAAAAAAATCGAAAATTATTCTTTTCAGTTTAATTTGATTACTGAACGACGTAACGTACATTCAAAAGCTAAAAATGACAAAAAACTTCAACTTAATTTTGATTTCTAAACATCTGATCTAATATCAAATGTTTGACAGCTTGAAATAGTAGAATGAAAGTGAAGTTTTTGTTATATTCCAAGCATTTTTGTCATATTTTACTCAGCTTTAAACCCTCCTTGGACTTCCTCAAGTAATTCAAAACGAAAACAAGACAAGTCAGTCCGGCTGTTTTCGAGTTTTAGCGATACTAATGAACAGCAATTGTTTTTTTTATATACTATAGATAGATTCTTTAGAAGTTAAGCATGTATTTGACTCTGGCTGTACGTATAAGTACAAAATGTGCAAATAGAAAATGTAGATTTAACTTAATGTTTCCTAACATTGAAACAAGAATAAAAATTATAAAATATTTGTTGATTAAGTATAAAATATGAATCATGTTCATAGATTTATCTAAATATAAGATATTAAGCTTAATACACAAAACAGTGAATGTTTTATGTCGTATTTGTAATAAATTTATAAATGAAAAGTAATATATAACAGTTGTGTTCATAATGTGGTTTTATTATATTAAACTTATATCATCCTGGTACCTTGAAGCTTAATTTTAATAAAATTGGCTCAAAAATCGCTTTTTAATCGTCAGCAGTTGGTAACAAATCTCGCACCGGTTTGGAAAGTTGATTCTGCTGAGAAGAAACCGGCAAGAAACGCAGCGGTTACTCTTTTAAATGCTAATTCGTTTGAAGGATAAGTAGTTTATTTTTATTTCATTTTTATTTATTACTTTCAGTACACCACAGTATGATAAAAAAAAATACAAAATATAAAGGTAACACACAAAAGCACGCAGAGTACAAAAGGCGGTCTTATCGCTTGATAGCGATCTCTACCAGACAACCTTTGGTATAGGAACCGTTCGTGGCAGAGAGTAGTGGGTGGCGTAACATATACATAAACCTACATACTAATATATTACACACTAATACATAATAGTTTGTTATAAAAACGTACCTTATATCTGTCATATTTATATTATTTTATTATATTTTATGTAGCTTACAAGGATTTATTTCAAATTTATATTTACTCCATAAATTCTACCTCTCCCCCCTCCTTTTTATCCCTATCCCTAGATATTTTATATCATTTTATGTCATGATTTTGAATAATAGCAAGCGAGGTTATAATATATTTCGCATAGATAACCTCTTATGATAGATGAATTCATGGTTAAAACAACTGATTCAAAAAAAGGAATAACTTAAATTGTCATGAATCAATCTTGTCGTTCATAAAAATATAGATTTTGCTATTCGTATATCTTTGCTTAATGTACTACTTTGTAGAAAAATTCCAATGAGCGGAGACGAGGAGGATATTAAACTTATAAAGTGCAGTGAAAATTCAGATGATAGAAATTTGCTTAATGAAGATATACAAAAGATAAGAGAGTACCGTGATCCAGCTGCGGCTGAGAATGTTGCTATTGGCGACAGTGTTTTGGCTAATTTAGCAGTTGATACTCGTGCAACTACGAGCAAAGCCACTAAAAGACCTATTCGAAAAAGAAGTGATCGCAATCGACCTGTTTTACCAAGAGAATCCAAAAGCAGGGCTACAAAATTATTAACAGCTATAGTCAAACGAAGAAATGGTGGATTTGGCAACGGAGTACTAAAGGGGAAGAAGAGCAGAAAATCTAAGCGCTCTTTGAGAAAGTTATCCAGGTCAGAGCTGGCTGTGAGACACAGCTTAAGAAGAATGAGGTCTACATCGTCTTCCATATCCAGCGCGTGTCCTCGCTGTGGTCATTCCTGCTGCAATTGGCGATTTACTTATGGACACTAAAGCTATAATTTCTTGCAAGTTAACTCCTCTGGATATAATCCTGGGATCAGTGCCAAATATGTATCTTTGAAAGCATATACTCCAAACCAGCATAAATGATGTTTCATTTAAATTTACCAGAACGTGTGATGTCCCTATATTGGTATTTAGCAAGACTGAAAAAATTCATTTCTATCGTTTTGTTTCGTACTTTTATATTATTATATTGACTTTGGTTAGCTCGAGGCATGGATATCCTGGCTCTCGCCGGAGGATGGGGGGGGGGGGGGGGAGAAGGCGNAGCGAGTCCCACACTCCCGGATGTTTACACTTCATCCGGCGTGCATAAAGCATTTCCCAGCGAAAAAAAAAACAAAAATAAAAATGGATATCCTGGCGGTGTGATCCACCCGCGTGCCTCGATGAGCACGTTAAGCCGTCGGTCCTGCGCCTGATCTCTCTCCGGCTGTGTCGGATTCCCGTAACATCGGTCTATGAGAGTGAAGGAATAGAGTACACTTGTGTACTATGCCTGCCAATCCGCAGTGGAGCAGCGTGGTGGGTCTATGCTCTAAAAACCTTCGCTCCTCGGAGTGAGGAGGCCTGTGCCCAGCAGTGGGAAGTTAATGGGCTGCTACTTACTTATCGATATCCTAATAGCTTTGTATATAATTACTTATTTACAAGTTTTGTGCAATGTCTATTTTATAAAACGTTAAAAAAGCATAGATATTATAAGTATATTTGCCTATATTCTGCAAACTTTTGCCTTCATTTTGTTGGTAGGCGTATTACAAATTATTAAGGCGTCCTGTTTTTCATGTAATGAGTATCATGAAGGCGTAAGATCTCGTACTTAGGGCATATTTTGCAGCATGATAGGTTCCACCTATTCAAATCATAACGAAGGGAAAACTTGCCGCAAAAAGAGACGTGGAAAGAAGAAATAAATCATGACCACGTAACTGGCATAAAAACTGTCGGCGAACAAATCTGGTTAGCCATGGACAGGGAGAAGTTCGAAGAACTGACTTTCCACTTCAATGATGTAGAAGCACATGTAGGAGTCACATGCATAAAAACGCAACACACCATTCAATTCAGCTGCTAACGAGGTAGGTTTTGCTAATATAGGTGACGAATAAGATGAGTTAGAGGCTTGGCTGCTAGTATACAGAAAGCCGGTGTCAAAGAAGATTCCCGTTGTTGATTTATCTATAATTGTATAGCAGGAAGAGTAAAATGACATTAGTTTTGATGTCTTCAAAAGTCGAACCAAGGAATGGAGTGAGGGATATATGTGAAACATTACTATAATAACTGATAAATAAAATATGATAATGTTGTAATGTAGTGTCGTAATATATATCCTTTTTGATCCAGTGGAATATCTTAATGATTAATGCCTATCAATTGCTACCTGCCTTGTTGGTCTAATGGTATAATGCTAGGCTACAGACATGAGGCCCTGGGTTTAAGTCCAAGGTATGGCGAATTAAAAAATCGATATTGATTTTCTATTAAGATGTTCTCAATATTTTCCCGATGTTGTATTGTTGGCGGTATGCTCCTCTCCCGTGCCTTGGACAGCATTGTAAGCCGCTGGTCCTGCGCCTGATCTCTCTCCGGTCTTGTCGGATTGCCGTTACAGATTATGAGTGATGGAATAGAGCGTGCACTTTTGTACTATGCCTGCCAATTCGCAGTGTAACACCGTGGTTGGTCTATCCTCTAAAATCCCTCTATCCTATGAGTGGATAAGCCTGTGCCCAACATTGGGGAATTAATGTGCTGCTACTTACCTTTTACTAACCAAATTGGCCATTACTAAACCTATCAAGTGGAATGTACTAATTGGAAATTGTTTATCATCGAGAGCTATTTTGTTTTCTGACATCCCTAAAACATAAATGGCAATCAAGTTTACAAGGACCAGCACATCTATTAGTAGCATTCCTGGTTTCTTCAGCCTCCTTTGGATGTAAGTTACAATGAGTATCACAGAAATATCAGGACATAGCACAGTCGTTTACACAGTTCTGAGCTGATCAGCTTCACATGAATCCTTTGGTCTCTGTCCCTCTTGACTTTATGGCTCTTGTAATCTGTAGAAGATGTTTCGAGTTCAACATTCCTATCCGCGATGCACTAAGTGGTCTTAAGCCATCAGAAAATCTCCGAAAATAAGTTCAAGAGGTACTCGATCATATAAGGCAAGTCGCTGCAAGCGACGCAAGTGTAAAACCACTTAATTTATTGGATCAGAGTATATTGAGATCCTTAAAAGTTTCAGTTGGGAGGTTTTATTGTGTCGTAAAAAGGCGCTGTATATTCTCAGAACACCTGCGGTTTAAGCTCGCCTCAACTAATTTAATTTTGCGTGTTAACAAATTCTAAAGAAGGGAGGGGGTTTTGAAAAGATTAGATAGTATTGGTGTAACAGAAGAGGCTTTTCGGCATGCAGAGGTTCGATTACTGACACAAAATATTTTTTTTATTCTATGTATTCTCTTCTTTTATATATCTGTAAATAAAAATGGCGATAAAGACCCAATGTCCCTATGAAAATCTTTGTAATCTTTGGTGGCGTAATACAATACAATTCGCAGATACCGATGGCCCTACGTACAAACGGTTAACTTGCGTTTCAAACAATTTTTTTTGTAATTTTGATAATATTTATCAAGACATACTCGTAAAACTCATATGTCATTGCAAAAGGTAGTATAGTAATAAATAATTTATCTTTGTAACACTGTCTTACAAAATTAGGATTGTATATGTCGGTGGGTTTTATTTTAAACTATGTTTCATTATTTAATAGTTGGTCATGATACTAAATGTCATTATACCAAATGTTATGATTCTTGTAATTGCAATTACACCGGATGTAGCAAGTGCAAGCTCAGTGCTATAAATAGGCTGGTTCTTAGTTAATGAGATCAAGGCGATTGGTTCCGCAAATGGAGAATTGAGGTCAATGCTGAGAAAACACAGCTATACTCTTCACCGGTGCTAAGAGGCCAGATCGCCGAGATCTGGCAACAATTAAACCTTTTTAATTCTCCGATCCCTTGGCAACGGAAAGCCGTGCGTACATGCACTTTACCGAACACATTCGCACCGTCCGTGGCAGGGCAGCGTTTGTGCTAAGTCGCCTCTATCCCATGATCTGCAAGAAGAGTAAATTGTCACTGCGCCACAAGGTTCTCTACAAAACTTGTATCCGCCCCATATTCTCTTATGCGAGCGTAGTGTTCGCTGGTTTGACTCCAGACGCTGCAGAACAAATTCATGCGCATAGCCACGGGCGCCCGCTGGTTCATGCGCAACGTCGATCTCCATAGTGATTTCGACCTCGCAACAGTCAACAGCTCTTTTAAAACACTCTCCGTAGACTACTTTAAGAGAGTCATCAGTCACCCCAACCCTCTCATTAGAAATGCCGCCTCTTATAGGATTAGGCTAAACATCCCGCCTAGGAATAGGCAGTCCAAACCCGTTGACGACCCAGACGACCAGATTACAATTGACAACGCCCCGTACACAATCACACATACACAGCGTCTTCGTCGGGGAAGACGAGGTCCCCGCTATCTGACGCACCTCGGCCGCGGCCCCCAGTCGCAGACCCATTGGCGTCAAGACTAAGCACCTGTTCTATTGTCCCTTTCAGCAGCAGCAAACTTTGCTCTAAGCCTAGGTCCGAGCCTGGCAGGAGGAGCCCTTAGAGCAACGTTTCCCCCACGACGCATTAGGGCCCTTCTACGGGCCCACCCCTCGGTGGAGCTTCTGCGCTCGCCACCCCTCTCGGTTACGCTGTCAAAGCCAGTAGGGCTAACACCAACTACACATTTCGAATAAAAAAAATTAATGAGATCATTCTTACAGAGGATTCTGTTGCGAGACATTCTTTTGTGATAACAGTGTTTTAAGTAAAAGTTGTGATACTTTTTAAGTTTATATTTTATTTACCTCTTCAAAATATAAGGATACAAGTATGAGAATGTCTTGCTTTGTCTTAATCAATGTTATGAAATAAGGTGTGCAATTCATACGTGGTGGATATAAAAACTTTAAAAATTTGACCGCCTTTGAGTGCATCATCACTTACCATCAGGTGAGATTACAATCAAGCGCTAATCTGTTGCCAATTAAAACAACCTCTTACCAGGTTAGAACGATGCCATTTTAGACTGTATGATTAATTACCATTCCATGTTAAATCTTATGAATTTTTGTCTGTCTCTTTATAGTGTCGCTTTTTCGTTTCATCGACTTTCAAATGATGCTAAAGAAGTTTTCACTTCTAAATTAGGTGAAAATTGTTCTTATGCGTGTTTACTTAGAGATTACATGTGGGCATAATATTACTACCCATGGGAATCTATAATTGGACTTATCGGTATAGTGGGCAGTCTTGTTTATTTATTTATTTTATTTTATTTTATTGTAATCAACAGCCACTAATACAAATATACGTACAGTTAGAGATATTATACAAAATAAGGCCACTTCAGATTACACATTGATAAAAACAAAAAGAAGAATAAGAAATAAAAAGTTGACAATATGACATATGAAGATAATAAAAAATTAATAATATGTAATTATATAATATGAAATAAAGTCACAACTGAAATTCGTATGAGTGATGTCTGCGTGTGCGTGAGTGCGCTTTGCGTTTAAGCGTTTGCGTTTAAGCGGAGGGGGAGCGGGGGGGTTTGTGTGTGTGTGTGTGTGTGTGTGTGTGTGTGTGTGTGTGAGTGAGTGTGTTTGAATGTATTTAAAGCTTGTGTTTACTATTTTGTCCTTTTAATTTGTCTGCAACAGATGTGAGGTCCAGGCTTCGAGCCGGGACTCGAATTCAATAAAGATATTGAGTTCTCTGTAAAGGAATTCTTAGTATTTGCCCTGTCCTGCGTAGTTGTCTGTATCCTCCAACCCCGTGCCTCGGAGAGCACGTTAAGCTGTCGGTCTTGCGCCTGCTCTGTTTTCGGTCTTGTTGGATGGCTTTCACATCCCACTTTGAGAGTGAAGGAATGGAGTGCGCGGTGGGTCTATACTCTTAAAACCCTCTCTCCTATGAGTGACGAAGCCTGTGTACAGAAGTGGGACATTACCTGCTACTTACCTTACATTTTTTTACACATACAAAGCCAGGACGGGTCGCTATTTGATAACAAAATAATAGCTTAAAAGCTCAGGCGATGGAGCGTCAATGGTTATAAAAGAGGCACTTCGAAGCACTTTTATAAAATTTATTAGCAGAAAGCCATTAAATGTATAGGAAGGTTTCTATAGTTTTATAGCAATAATGTTTTTATATAGAGATAAATCATTTTTAGCCGGCAATTGTGATTTCATCTGATGGTAAGAGACAGTCCAGTGTCAGATGGAATTAGAACACGAATATTTTGCTTAGCCTTACGTTGTTGCTGGTAGGATGGTAACTAGATAAAGTAATGCCCTGAATTTGCCTTATCGCGAATTAAATCCAGAGCCTCTGTTAGCGAAATAAGTATTTGTACCATTGCGTCAGCGAGATATGTAATTAATAGTAGGTATTAAAAAAAAACAAGATAAATAGTTCGCTTTGAAAGAACAGACTAACAATTAAAATACAGGAGAGCTATTTGTTGAAATAATATGATATATAAGGTAGCCTATTAACATCGCTCTGCTGGGCATAGACCTCCTCATTCATAGAAGAGAGAGAGAGAGTTAGAGCATAGACACACCACGTCCATATCCCAAAATTACACGGATCTGCAGTTTTCTGACGATCTTTCTCTTCGCCGAAAAGCACCATGATGGATTGAAAAGACTTAACGGTGCCTGCTTTGGATTCTAGTCTGCGATTTCTCTGAATGAGGCCATCATGGCTTTAAATTTTACAGCGTTACGTAATACGCTTTTTTTATACAACATAATGTAAGCTATTCTGAATTATGCTGTGTCCTTAAATAATTTTTTTCATTATGATATTATTCTTTGAATGCAACGTAATAAAAATAAGGTGCGGCTGTATTATGCACACGCTTGTTTGTTGTACGTAAATAAATCTTGTAACGGGACTTCCCCTCTCCCACGAGCGATGTATAAAAGTCCTTATTTAGGATAATAATTCTTTGATCCTTTAGCTATCCAGTAGTGTAACTGAATTTCGGATGGAAGTGATAGATATGTAACCACAACACCAAACTGTGTCCATCGATTTTGTTATCATTCGTTTTTTTTTAAAGACGTATTCACGTCAAAAGTGGGAAGAGTTAAAAAAGAAACACCAAATTTATCACAAATATATTTTATTGTATCCATTGTACAATGATTATATAACACAAAGTACTATCACTCGAAGGAAATGTCTAATAACTAATCCCAAAAAGGACAAATGTTTGAAATGGCGTAATAATATAAAATGGTACTAAAAGAAACTTTAAGAGTAAGACAGTGCTCCTCATTGATAGGAGAAAAAGCTTTTAGTGTACAAACCCACCATGTAAGGCTGTTGCAGATTTCCTTAAAATATCTTTCGTCAAAGAAGATGGATTGAAAAGAACAATCAAGCTTTATTAAGAGAAATTTGACGTGTTTGGTGAAATTTTTATACCTTCACAGTTAATTCTTCGTATAAGTGTGCGATAATTATTGAATTTATGATATAATATTATCCCTCATAAAGGCATTTCAAATAAAATTCCAATTCAATTTAATTTGCGTTTTTCATTTCATGGATTGTGCGTTTTAAATTGTAATAAAAAGTAGATTTATATATCCAGTCGCACAAATTTGATTGCGATCGTCGTACGAAAGAGCAAAATGTGGTACACTGTGTTGCAACAATCGCACAATTGTGCGTTTCTGTTAATATTATAGAAATGAATTAGTACGATTAAGTGTTCGTCGTACGAAAGAGCAATGCAATCGTACAATTATGCGTTTCTGTTACAATTATTGAAATTTATCACACGTTGAAATATGATAACGTGATCAGGTTTTCAATGAGTGATGCCATCATGAAATGAATCACTATTTAATACGAATAAATGATCGTCGTAAGAAAGAGCAACGTAATCGTTACAATCGTTGTTATACATCAGACATTGAAATACGATCAACGTATGACAGCGCAACGCAATCGTCGTATATTTATGCGATTCTGTTACAATCATTGTTATGCATCATACGTTGAAATATGATTAAGCGAAGAAGGTTTGTAACCATCGCACAATTGTGCGATTCTGTTACAATTATAGAAATGAATTAGACTATCCAATACGATAAGTGTTCGTCGTACGAAAGAGCAATGCAATCGTGGTACAATCATGCGTTTCTGTTACAGTTATTGAAATTTATCACACGTTGAAATATGATTAACCGCCGAAGGTCCAAATGAGCGATGCAACCATCGCACACTTGTAAGATTCTGTTACAATTGTAGAAATGAGTTAGACTATCGAAAACCATTAAGTGATCGTCGTACGAAAGAGTAATGCAATCAAGGTATATGCACACACGTTGAATTACGATAACGTGATCAGGTTTTCAATGAGTAATGCAATCATGAAATGAATCACTATTTAATACGATTAAACGATCGCCATAAGAAAGAGTAACGTAATCGTTACAATTATTGTTATACATCACACATTGAAATACGATCAAACGATCGACGTATGACAGAACAACGCAATCGTCGTATATTTCTGCGATTCTGTTACAATCATTGATGTTCATCACACGTTGAAATATGATAACTCGCTCAAATTTCAAATGAGCGATGCAATCGTGAAATGAATCTATTTAATACGATTAAATGATCGCCGTAAGACCAACATAATCGTTACATTCGTTATTATACATCACACATTGAAATACGATTATACGATCGACGTATGACAGCGCAACGCAATCGGCGTATATTTATGCGATTCTGTTACGTGAGCGATCATCGTCCGAATGGGCGATGTAATCATGGCGTATTTGTGCGACTTTGACCGCTTATTTCATTAATAAAAAGACAATTTTGTAGAAAAATTACCACACATTAGGAATATAATACAATGTTGTAGTTAAAATCACCCACATTTTTATATTTGAGTAAAAGGCTTTGATATTTGCATAGAGCAATATAAAAGATTCCTTACAGAGCCAAGTTTCCAGCTGGTTCTTGGTTGAAATAATATCACTCTGCAACCGGAATAAATATACAGAACAATGCTTAATTCATAAGGAGACAAGACTTTTGTAAATTATAAAATGTAGAAGCATTTAAGAATATATTTTTCATTATTTTATTGACGCTTGACTATTCATTCGTGTGATGGTAAGCTAAGAGAAAGAGAAAATATACTTTTTGGTGATAAAATTGCGGGTGGCAAGGCCATACTTTCGTCCCGTGGTGCGTATACAATTTTGCATCAAACCGGGACCGAAAGCTAGATAAAAATGTAAATAATAAAGTTTAGAATAGCTCGCATGCTTCGACTACTTAACTAAGCATAAGTTGCTTACTCATTTATTTATGACAACTTCAAACACAAACTATATAATAGTCTAAAAACAAAGTTTAATATTTGAGATAAATGAAAGAAAATAATTTCTAATAAATCGAAAGAGAAAAAGTGAACCAAGTGAATAATAAATTTTTTGACGCAGCAAAACGAGTTACCAAATATTTTGATATATAAAACAAACGCGCATGCGTCGAAAATTTTAGGCGTGCGTACTAAATTACTCATCTAATTAATCGGATAGCAATGTGTCACTTTTATCACTCAAAATAGCGTCGAAAGCACGAACTTTCGATTTGGATATGATGAAAATACCTTTCTAAGAATATGCCAAAATAGTTCTGCTTTTAGTATCTATGGTATGATATACAGGATGTCCCATAAAAACACTCAAGAAACAAATGAAAGTAGAGCAAGCTCAATAAAAGCATACTTTTTTGAAGTGAAGCTTCTTTAAATTTGTACGGAGTAATTGCGTGATTAGCGTCACGAAGATATGCAGCGTTTTTATTTATGTTACCTCATATCTTCCGACTGGGTGAACCGATTTAGGGTACCACTTTTTTAATCCAGTTCTGCTGATGATGACATCCATGGGAAACCCGTAGTCTTAAATTTGAATTGCATGTGCGCGACAAATGGACGAATAACTCAAGATTACACCAATCAATTTCGATGATTTTTTTATAGACAGGATATACGTCAAGGGTTGTTTGATGATAGTTTGGTTAGGTTTTGATCATGGGATGCCTGACAAAGTAACGGAACTCTTCAATTCTCAGGAGCAAATTAACGATGCACGTCAGAATCTTTTATATGCCATCTGTATAATTGAGTCACCTACTGTAACGTCGGTATAGTCAAGTATTTGTTGTAGTCAAAATGGAACTCCTCAACGGCTTACAAGTAAAGTTGAGATTTCTGGCAGAATATCTAACTGTCTGTAATCAAATTGCAATGAGCTTACGTTTGTTGCTGCATTGTAGTATTTACTTAATGTGTATTTTGTGTGAAGCGGTGGTAGCTGAGTGGGGGGGAGGGAACTTTTGCATACATTTATTTGCATATTCGTGATTAGCTCGATTAATATATAAAACACAAGTAACATAGTTTTGCCAATAGCTGTACTAAGCTGTTCCAGGATTATCTGGCTGTTGGCATTGCCAGCCAGCATCCTAGATCTGAAAGCACTGGGCGCCCACTACCTCGTGAGCTCCTGCTGTCACCACCACCAGGTGTGGGTGAAGATGACGGCGTTGACGACTCGACGGCAGTGACAGAACTAGGATTGACCTGGGTCCCGCCGGTATTAGCTGGTGGAAACCAGCCCGGGCAGATACAAATACCGGGCATCGACAATGCCTGAGAAAATTAGCCCGGGTAATGAGGCATTGCCTCGAGGCCCGTACCCCACAACTTGGTTGTGAAGAACCCCGGATGATGGATTATCAGCCTGTGTATCAAACTATAAATACTAAAAACAGAAGGATTTTGGTATATTCTTACGATTTTGTTATTCAAAATATTAGTATATATTCTCTTTCTCTTCAGGATTATTTACTCTTTGGGACGTCCTGTATATTGAAATGTATGATGAAATTTCATTTAGAGAAAAGTTCAGACTTTCATAACAATCAACTTTATACATATACTGTACATACATTAAATGAAAGAGTTAACATAAAGAAAATGTTGATTAAATGTATTTGCACCAAATATTCAATCACAAACTTCATTGCATTTATTATAAAATATTATGATATCATTAAAACATTACAATTATCCGTAAACTAACATCGACGATGTTTTACTTCATTTAAATTAAAAGATATTATATTTCAAGACAATTAATTGAAAATCTGAAATCAAAGCCTTTTTGAGTATAAATAAAGTCTCGTGTTGTAAAACTTATGCATACCTGAAGGAGGAATATTTTTCACTGTTTTTTTTTATCGTTGCTCATGTTTTGGATTTCTTTCTTTTCAAATCTAAGATACAAATTTTAATGAAATGTTTTGATCTTTTTATATAACATATGTACTATATTTCATTCAATAAAAAATTATAATGTATTGTATTTTTTTTTGTGACATGTAAAAGATAAAAATGCTCATTGTAGGTTATCTTTTTGAGTAAATTTTATACCATCGTGGACTTCTTTATCGATCTTTTAAAGATAGCACATTAATTTGATCTATCTCGTAAGGTTTAGCCAGTTTTTGCGATATAGGCACACACAAATATGATACGACATTAAATTACAAATTTCTCGGCTTTTTTGTACTATAATATGTATATAGCTATCGGCGTGGGATAGAGTCAATAGTGACAATCCGGCGCGCGTCTCTCGATAGTTCTCGAGTGACGGTCCGCCAGAGCGGTCGACTGTTGAAACTGTCGCGTTTCTAGCTATTATTATGAATAAGTCTGCGTAAATTGATTTCGGGAACATTAAGTGATTGAACATTATAATCTGAGTTAATTAATAAAGTGTTTGATTGCAACAACATTACCCACCAAACGCCAACAGTATGGAAATTAAATTATGGATGCCTATGCTTTATGCTCCCTTCTCTCTTATTCTCCGACACATGTATATCTTCTTGAATCACTATATCCATTGCTGAATATAGCTTGAAACTTTTCAAAATTATCAACTGTTGTTTTCTGTAGGTTTTTTACGTTATAGTTCAAATAACAATCAAATTAAGTAATAAAACTTGAAATATTTTTAGCTCACATTTGTAGGCAGATCAAGTTGTAAAAGTCGCAATTTTTATATTTAAAAAAAATGTCTCGAAGATTGACATTTTTTATACCATGCATATAGATTTGAACTTTTATCAGGCTCGAAGGACTAAAATCTGCGTCAAAGCCACCATTCGTATTTTATGTGGTATGAAGAAAATTGTAATACAACATTTAATAACATATTATGTTTACAAGCAAATAAAAAACGAGTAAATGAGTGCTTACTTTCAATTAAAAAAGGACATTTTTAGTAGGTGGTTGGCACACCTGATGGTAGGTGAAAATTATTACAGAGGAGAAATTTATAAACATGTATTTGTGACTTCTATAGAATTTTGGATTGCCATTGTTCGTCGATGTTAGTTTAATATAAACAATATATTCTTAAATTATACAATGATTATGTATAGAATTGCACTAACACCAGTTACTGTACAGATTTTCCGATATGTAAAACATTTTAGTACATAAGTTACAGTAAAAGATTTCAGAAAAGGTGCCAAGTTTCAAAAGCTTTATAGATAAAAATCTTAAGTCAATAGATTGGAAAAAACACTTTTTTATTAAGTCATTATCTCAGTTAACAGCTTAAGTACTTTTTACAGGTTTAGAGATAAGAGGAGAGTTGAGAATAGTCTCTTAGTGGCTTCACTCTATCTGGTCGCATGCACTTATTATTAAGTTATATATAATTAATTTTTAACAATCAATTTATATCCTATATATATTTACACCGCACTAAATGTTGTATTGTCATTGTCTAAGATATATTTTATTCTGTACAATAGTCATTATTCACAGTATTTTTTTTATTTAACTGATATGAGAGATTAAATTGCACATCAAAAAGGATTTCTCGTCCTTTATTGGTAATATTCAACTGATATGAGAGGTAAAATATAAAAACAACATTGCTCTCGTAGCATTATTTAAAGCAGCTAAATATATTATCAATATTTCTCTGTTAAACCTTATATTGTTTTGAATAAAGTAGATCTCCATTATATATATAAGACGTATTGAAAACCAGTCACTAAACATATCGTAGCCCTTAAAATTGAATATAATACTTTATTAGATATTACTTTCATTAAATAAACATGAAATTTCATTCTTAACGTTCATTAATAAAATCGTAAAATTCGCGTGGAACTTCGAAAGTATATAAGAAAGTCGTTTAACAATCTTTCATGTATAAACATGGCTTATTGCTACGATATTTGTATGAACACGGCTCACGTGTCGACCGCGTATCTTTAATGTATAATACAAGGTGTTAGGAGACCGCGCTCGACAGCGAAGACAGACGATAGTACTAATCACACCTTTGATGATCGGACAGAAAAAGTACACATATCAGAAGTGAAACTTCTTTGGCACACTAATTTTTATGTCTTATTTCTATTTATATAAATGTAAAACTTTAGAATTCCTAGAATTAAAGGGAGAGAAAAAGAAGGATATGTTAGGAATTGAATTGTCGTTAAAATATTAAAAATGTTGACAAATAATTTATTGAAATCTCAAATGACCAATTGTAAATAATAAAATGCCACGTTTTGTATTGTCAATATTAGAAATTATTAATGAAATTTTGTTTTTGAATTTAAAGTTTAGAAATTTCATGAAAAATAGTATATTAAATGATAAAATGACGAGTGGCAAATGAAAATGCCACATGTTATTTGTAAATATTAAAACTACCTAACCTTTAAACGAATTAGCATCAAAAACGCTGCACATCTTCGTGACGCTAATCACTCGATTCATCCCTCATGCGCCTAAAGAAGTTTCACTTTAAAAATATACACTAAAACACTTTGGCGTCATTTATAACGAATAACATTAAAATGTAAGAAATTATCTATTTAATTTCGCTATATATAAAAAGGAGATGTAATTTAACCATGGCAAACAGACAATTTCATTTTATTTGTATAGATAAATCGTTTTAAATCGACAAAGCATCGGTACAATGACATAAATCAACGTCCAATATCGAGTCGAGATACAACACTTGATTTCGAGCATAAATTTATGATATTACAAACGTTTTCAACGGGATGTTGTCACTGGACCAATTTCCGTTGAGATTCCGTTTTAAAAATTGTATTGACATTTAATTTTCAACGAATCTAAATGTAACAGATTGGATTCTGGACGAAAATAAACAGAATCACCAATATTTCAAATGTTTAGGTAATTGAAATACAATGTCCATGTCTTTACAGCGAAATTTACTGTATATATTTATAGTAGTCGTTATGGCAGAGACTTTCGAAGATCTCAATATAATGCTCGATGACCTCAGCAGAGTTTCTCAACAGGTGGGCCTGAAAATGAACATGGATAAGACGAAAGTTATGTCGAATATCCATGTACCGCCTTACCCATCGTTGAGAACTCAGCTCTCGAAATTGTTGACGAGTACACATACCTAGGACATATAGTCCAGCTAGGTAGATCCAATTACGAGAAGGAGGGCAACCGCCGAATCCAACTCGGTTGGGCTGCGTTCGGGAAGTTACGCCAGATATTTTCGTCCGATAACCCTCAGTGCCTGAAGACCATAGTCTTCGAACAGTGCGTGTTGCCAGTGATGACCTACGGTTCTGAGATGTGGTCGCTGACTATGGGCCTCATGCGGAAGCTCAGAGTCACTCAGCGTGCCAGGAATCGCGAACCTGAAGTGGCAATGGGCGGGGTACATAGTCCGAAGGACCGATGGACGTTGGGGGCCGAAGGTGCTGGAGTGGCGACTCCGCACCGGACGGCGCAGTGTAGGCAGACCCCCCACAAGGTGGACCGGCGACATAAAGAGGGTCGCCGGTAACCGCCGGAGCCAGGCGGCGCAAGATCGGGCCTTGTGGACGTCATTACGTGAGACTTATGTCCAGCAGTGGACGTCCATCGGTTGAAGCGACGACGACGAATATTTATATAAGAAAGTCGTGTTAGTTAAACTATTTTTAACTCAAAAATGGCTGAGCCAATTTGGATAGAAATAGGTAAGGAGGTAGCTTAGAAGCAGGAGAACGACATGGGCCATTTTGAAGCCAAACTTCTTTAGCAACATTGTGATTAGAAAGTCGATGAAACGGAAGTGAAAACTTTAGCGTCGTTTAGATAGAGAGCGTTATACAGTGTTTCTTATATTTCAATGCGCTAAGGGATCTCTTACGTATATTTAAGTGTTAGTTAAAGGGATTGTTATCTATAGATAAAGGGTACTCTAAGTACATTTAGGTTCCAATTAAGAGGATTGTTTCTAAAGATAAGGGGTCCGTTAAGTACTATAAGGGTCGGTCCAAAGTGTCGTTTCTATAGTCAAATAGTCAAGGGGTTACTTAAGTACATTCAAGTGGCAGTTAAGGGGATTCTTCACATAACTAAGGGGTCCGCTAAGTAAATATACGGGTCGGTTAAAAGTGTTGTTTCTATAGTTAAGGGGCTGCCTAAGTACATTAACCAGTTAAAGGGATTGTGATTATAGGTCCCCTAAGTATTTTCTTTTTTTTATTGCTGACAGTTTAGTGCTGGACTGTGATCTCACCTGATGGTAAGCGATGATACAGTCTAAGATGGTAAGAGGCCTTAAGTAACTTAGGGCCAGATAGGGATTGATTTTAAAGCTAAGGGGTATCTTAAGTACATTTAGGTGCCAATTAAGAGGATTGTGTCTATAGCTAATGGGTTACCTAAGTACATTTAGAACCAGTTGAAGGGAGTATTCCTATAGCTAACAGGTTCCCTAAGTATATTTAGTGCAAGTTAAAAGGATTGTTTCTATAGCTAATGGGGTCCCTAAGTATATTTAGGTACCAATTAAGAGGATTGTTTCTATAGATTATTCCCCTAAGTACATTCAGGTTTCGGTTACAGGGATTGTATCTATAGATTGTTTCTCTAGGTAAGGGGTACCCTAAGTGCATTTTGTGGTGCGGTAAGAGGATTGTTTCTATAGATCCGCTAAATGCATATAGGGGTCGGTTAAAAGTGTCGTTACCAAAGTACATTTAGGTGTTAGTTAAGGTTACTGTGGTTGAGAGGACCTTCACTCTCCGGTGGCGGGCAACGTTACGGTGGGAGCGATCAGGCCCGATTTAGATGGCTGGAATTCGAGTAGGCATGGTTCACTATCCTTCAGATTGCAGGTGCAGGTGCTTCCCGGTCACGGATGCTTCGGAAAATACCCGCACCAGATTGTGGATGTGGAATCCTCGAATGTGGACCTCTCATCGATACGGAGCACCCTACAGTGGCGGAGTGTCCAACTTGGGGGCTACAGCGGTATCTCTTGATGTCCACGCCTGGAAGTGACCTTTCGCTGCCGAAAATAATTATCACAATGATCGGCAGCGAAGTGGGATGGAGGGCGTTTGTTTCTTTCTTTGAGACTGTTAACTTGAAGAAAGTGGCACTGGGGAGAGATCGCAACGTCGCGGTAAATCCCCCTCGTCCCCATCATAGGACGATAGGGAACAGGAGGTGTGCGTTTGCCCGCCTGCTCCCCCTTTCTTGAATGAGAGCTCCGCTGGATTTTAATGGGTATTCTGGCAACAGCGAATCCCACACTTCGTATGTAAATGTATTTCCCAATGAAAAAAAAAAAAGATCACGAGTCCCCTTAGCTCATTTAGTGGCCCGCTAAGGGTTTCCAAAAGTAAATTAAGGGATCGTTTACGGAGACTGTTTCTAGAGATAAGTGGTTCCCTAACAATGTGATGCTCTGGGGAATATTGGGGTCAATTAATATTGTATAGATTATTCTTCAAACGATATTTATTTTAGTTATATTTTTTTCTGTAGCGTTTCCGAAATTGTATTTAACGTTACGAAATCTTTAAAAATAGCTTTGTTACATTAAATATTACCTGACATTAGTAAGAGCTACTACATCGGACAGTTTTTTCAACGGTAGCATAGAATTTACCGCGAAAATAAATGTTGTCTGTCACGTTGACAGATAGCGGGCGCCATTTTTAACCGGACTGGGTTTAAATATACAATCTTTTATTCAATAATCCTTTATAGTTGATCGCAAAAGCCCTGCGATTTCATTAATTTACGTCATAAATAAAATTTCATGCTTAAAATTAAAGTACAATACACACAGATAAGTGTCACCTTGGCAGATATAAAAAACAATTTATATCTTTAGAGTGTAGATTAAACAGACAAATTTTTGTTCAATAATTGTTTATAGATGAAAGAAAAATAACGCAATTTCATTTTATTTGTCTAATGTTCGATTAAAATGCATGTTTTTTAAATTAAGAGAAATATAAATAGGTGTTTGTCACCATTTTTATCAAATTTTTAAAAAGCAATTTTTATCTTCTAGATATATTTTAATTATACCATCTGTTATATCAGAAATAAATTTTCATTTAAATGTTCAATAAAATTTCAAGCTTTTTAAATTAAGTTTAATATACATAAGTATTTGTCACCTTGACAGATATAAAACACCATTTTTATCTTGGATGTAGTTTAAATTTACAATCTTTTGTTCAAGAATTCTTTATAGATAGCAGCAAAAAAAAAACGACACGATTTCATTTAATTACACCAAATAAAACTTCATTTGAATGTTCAATAGAACAAGCATGCTTTTGAATTAAACTATAATATAAATAGTTGATTGTCACACATAGTTTAACTGTGTAGTTTTTAATGTTTCGCTGTTAAAGTACGTTACACTATAAATAAAATATTTTTTATGCTTTTGAATAAAAATATAAAATACATTTGTATCTATCTATATTTTAAAAGGTCCTCTTACGGATAATAAAATAACTAATTGACTGTATGCTATTTGACCGTTGCCTGTACGATTTTTAAAAAGAGTATATGTAAAAAATGGCGGGAATTATAAAAATGTAGACTGTCAATTGTTTTGTTATTAAAAATGAAAACGCAAATAAAAAAAACTAACTTCAACGAACGACCTGAATTCATTTTAACTAAACTATAAATAAAATTTTCACTCGAATCTTAATAAAAAGCAGGAATAAAATCATAATATACATAGATATTTCAGTAAGTACTAATTCGCTAAGCGTTCCTCTTGGCGTCCATTAATCATTACCTTATAATTATAATATTCCTTTACAATGTAATAAATTACAATCTCCTAAAGATCTTTGTGAAATTACAAAAGATTTTCTTTAGTATCGTGTCGTAAATATGGTAATGATGGGAAAAAGGGGTTTCTTAAAGGCCTTCTTACCAGAGAAAATTTGAACCGTCAATATTCTAAATTTTATTATAATATTTTAACAACATTGCGTAATTATTACGTTTAAAATTAAATTTTAATATCCAAAAAATCGTTGCTAACTGATTTAACCCTCAAAAATTTAAATTAGCCCACCATTTTGAATAATTGATGCAACGATACAAAATGGCGCATCACATAAAAGTGCGTTCATAAATATTAAATTCATAAATGTCTAAATGTATATTTAAAAAAAAACAATAAAGGATTAAACCAATTAGCGTTTATCAAATACTATTTAATAAATAATAATGCATATTTGTAATATCAATTAAAATTGGTTTACATTTAATTTTTTTTCTGAAATTTTTTTATACAATATTTACTATACTTATTGCGATATTTTTGGCGTTTCCGCTGTAACTATAACTGTAACCATAAAATATTATTTATTAGCGTTTTGGTCGTCAATATATTCGATTCGTATCTTCAATTTCTTCCGATACTGAACTTTCTTGATAAAACCTGTAATTTAATGTTCATTTTATTACAATATTACTGTTTCTTCGCGTTACGAATGCAGTGAGTCACCAGTTTAGTTTTACATTACAAGGTCAAGTGCAGAGTGACCAGCTGAATTGTTACTGAACTTGGTCTTATAATTTAAATAAATTTCATTGGTTAGAGGGCGGGTCAACAATGATGACTCACTGCATTTTTAACGCGAACGAACTGTAGCCGTTAAAGATAATTACTTCGTTAGTGCGTAAGTGGCTGAACACTCTCATAATAGTTGGGCCGAAAGTGTCCCCATGTCCCGTGGAAATATAGGAAACAATGTTCTTAGTGAGCGTCTACAACGCTAAAGGCGTATGTAGGCTTAATTACAATTTGAACGGGCAAATAAAATTGGAGATACCGTGAATCTCATGGCGATTATTTTTCAAATTTTATATATACTTCCAAAGGTGCCTGTAGATATAGGTTTTGATTTATTAGATCAAATTTTATAAACTGAAAAATGTTTGGCTAAACACCAAAAAGTTTATTGCGCGTTCGTAGATTTAGAAAAGGCCTATGATCGAGTGGTGAGGAATGAGCTGTGGTCAACGTTATCTACGTATGGGGTGAGCGGTTGTCTGATCCAAGCATTGAAGTCTCTCTATGAGGGTTCTAGTGCCTGTGTCAGAATAAACGGAGCGTACACGGAGTGGTTTCCTGTCGAAAGAGGTGTTCGACAGGGATGTGTTGCGTCACCATGGCTGTTCAACCTTTTCATGGATAAATGTTTGACAGATTTAAAAGAATGTATGTATGGGTTAAGAATGAATGAATTACTCATCAAATGTTTACTCTACGCTGATGATCAAGTAATACTTGCGTCATCCGCTAACGAGCTTCAGGAGATGCTAAATATTATGAATGAAGCTTTGAAAGGGAAAGGAATGAAAGTGAATGTAAACAAAACGAAAGTTATGCTTTTTGAACGAGATGAATCTATGATGAATGGCAATATTTTGATAGATGGGGAACAAGTGGAAGAGGTGAAAGAATTTGTATACTTGGGATCTAAATTTACAAAAGATGGAACATGTGAAAGTGATATCGAAAGGAGAGTGAATGCAGGGAATATGGTAAATGGTGCTCTGCATGCTTTTATGAATAGCCAGATGGTGTCTCAAAGGGCTAGACTGGCAGTGCATGCTGGAGTGTTGGTGCCAACACTTATGTATGGTAGTGAAAGTTGGGTATGGCAGAAGAATCACAAAAGTAAAATAAATGCGGTAGAGATGAGAGCGTTGAGAAGCATGAGTGGATTAAAACTGAGTGACAGAGTGAGAAATAGTGTGATAAGAGAACGTTGTGGTATAAAAGAAGACGTAGTGACTAAAATTGAGAAAGGTATGCTTAGATGGTTTGGGCATGTAGAGAGAATGAATGAAAGGAGACTGACAAAAAGGATTTATGAGTCAAGAGTGAATGCGAAAGTTGGAAGGGGAAGACCAAGGCGAACGTTCCTGGACCAAATCCAGGACATTTTAAATAACGGCCAGGTCAAGAGTACTCTAAACCGACGAACTTGTATGAAAGGTTTAATGAGAATGAAAGAAGCGAAGGAGATATGCAAGGATCGTGGCAAGTGGAAGGATGTTGTCTCTGCCTACCCCTATGGGAATGAGGCGTGATGTTATGTATGTATGTATGTATTTTACAAAGCAGTCCCTAGAAATAGCGCTATAAAAAATGTTGAATACTGAATGTGTTGTTTTGAAAACTGACCATTTAATCCAAAAAACCGTTCCAATGGATCCGCAGATGCACAGACATATTTATTCCTTGATGTTTATGGAAAATAATCACGTTTATTAATAAAATAAAGAGGTTTTTTCTTACTTTAGCACATAGTCTCTGGTCTGGATTGAGGTGGTGCTGGTGTAGTTTGGGGTTGCTCCGCAGACCGCTGACGTGGAAGCTGAGAGGAATCCAGCACAATAGATGGTCGAGGTGGCATGTTTTCACTGACCATATGCGACAGTGACAGTTCACTGGACGCGTTTGTATCACCTGATAAAACAAATTAGTAAATAGTATTATTTACTAATTTACACACACACACAAAATCCATAATTTGATACCATAAAATTATCTTCATTTATTTATTGTAAATGTTCAACAGTTAATATATACCTTGTATATTTTTAACTCATTCTATGCACAAATATACAAGATCACTCCAAGAAAACGAAGACAGATGATAGTGATAGTGAGATTTATAGTGTAAGTATAATTATGTGTAATTTAATAACCCTTAGCATAGTTTTAGTTGTAGTTCTAACACGTAATTATGTTGCTAGTTCATAAGTTATAAATAAATAGTACTAAGGACACCTTTGATAATGAGACTAATAAAAAGTCGATCTTGATTGAAAGAACTCATATTTTTAAAACGTTTTATATGAATTATTTACGCTCCATCATGTTAGTACAGCAAAATGAAAAGATGTGTGTGTATACATGTAAAAGAAGCGGTTATTTACTTATTATTTTATTGGCTTATTGTCTTTTCTGATACTCTAGACTGTGTATCAACTTTGATTTCAATTCCATCAGTAGCTTTGACGTAAAAACGCCACATACAGACAATGTTACGTTACATTTATAATATTACTATTAAATTACACCTTTGAGGAAAACATTTACATACTATGAATGACCGATTTATCAATTTTGAATCAACAGCTTAAAAACTAAGTTTCAAGCATCGAGCTTTAAGAATGACGGTGCTTTCTCAGGCTCTATACCATGTACCAAATTTAATTTAAACCAGCTTAGTAGTTTTGTGAAAGCATCAGAGACTTACTTTCGTATTTATAATGTTAGTAACTCACAAATAAAGCAAACTTTGAAATACTATCGTATTTCGCGTCAACTACCAATATTATTATTAAGCTTTAAAATCTGAATTGCTTTAAAATCAATTCGCTCTTTCAAAGATATTATAAAACCCATTTTCCGCTCTATTATAGCCTTCTGTTGGAAACAAGAGGATCGTTAGGTGGCTATTGAGTGTTAACGAGTTTTTCTTTGTGTTTATTTCACGCTGATATTTTATCCGCAATAATAGGAAGCTATTATCTTATGGAAATTCAATAAAGTGTTCATAGTTTTTGAAGTGAGAACTGCGATTTGTACGCGTTTTTTGTAAGTATTGATATATACCGATTCATCACGATTAGCTATGTAACACTCGTCGCGAAGTGGACGAAATTCATAAGGTTCTAATGTCAATGAGTTATAATAACACATTTTACAAATACTACACTGTTAAAGTGCCTATTTGTTTCCATCAAATTCTGTGAAATATATATTACTAAAGTTATTATCTGACGGAATATTATAAATTTATTTTGTTATTATGCTTTCACTGAAATTTTACATTCGTCTCATTATCTTGAAGCCCAAAATTTTTGTGTTTGTTTAACTTCTACCAAGTGGGAATTGTACACAATATTTTTATCATTTGTCTATATGATTTGTGTAGGTAAGTAAGTAAGTAAGTAGCAGCCCATTAACGTCCCACTGCTGGGCACAGGCCTCCTCGCTCATATGAGAGAGGTTTTTAGAGCATAGACCCACCACGCTGCTCCACTGCGGATTGGCAGGCATAGTACACAAGTTCCTTCACTCTCATAGTCCGACATGACGGCAATCCGACACGACCGGAGAGAGAGGTCAGGCGCAGGACCGACGGCTTAACGTGCTCTCCGAGGCACGGGGGTGGATCACACCGCCAACTTCCCAACTTCGGGCAAATATTGAGAAAATCTTAATAGAAAACTCAATATCGATTTTGAATTGGCCCGACCCGGGACTCGAACCCAGGACCTCATGTCTGTAGTCGAACATGCTAACCACTAGACCAATGAGGCATGATTTGTGTATGTCAATTTAAAAAAAAAAAATTATTACCTGAGGGTTGTCTAGGAACAGGAAGTAACACTTCTCCACAGGTATCATCGTCCAGTAGAGGCTGTAACGGCGACGGGAACTCACGGCTATCTATTGCAGATGATCTTCTGAGTGAATGCCTAAATCAAATCAAAATTTTCTTTATATTTCAAATAAATTCAAAAAGCTATTTTGAATCGTGATTTGTCGATCTGTTCGTAACGTTTCTGTTCAGTAATTCAAATTATTCCGACATATTGAAGGCCTTAAAACTAGGAAACAGCACTTAATTAATTTTACATTAATTTCACGCAATACATTTTTAAGTGTTCAAAACCGTTATCTAATTTATTTTTGGATGCTGTTTTTGAAAATGTCTCTCTTCGCGAGATCCTAATTGATATATGGCGTCAACTTTTTTTGTGGTATTTTATAAACTGCGAGTGATTATTAGAGACTATTTATGTTTTTGATTTCATAAGTGATGTGAATAATAATAAAAATCCTTGTAGGAAGTTTTAATTTTTAAGATATGAGCCAATAAATACAAGACGGACTATTTTCACATTACACCAGAGTCTTAATTTACTAAGCAAAAGATAACATTGTATTGTTTAACTATTACCAAACATAAAAATCACAACATTTGGTAGTCTTACATGAACATTTAAGTCCCAGGAACCACTTTAACGTCATTCATCCCGCGGGGCAATCGACGTAAAAACGTCCGTTATTTCTGTTAAAAAGCGCGGACAATCTAAGGGATAAGCATCTTCACTTTTCACCCATATTTAAGTGTATTAAAGATATTGATTACATACCTCTGATGGGGTAGCCTCCTATCGGTAACGGTGAGCAGGGTGGTTGTTTGTGGAGGGAGGGGATCTTCAGCGCTGGTATTGACGCATACGCTGATGCTGACCCCGCTCACCTCCCCCTCAGCAGCCTCCTCCTCCTCGTATCTGCCCAGGACAGACTCCATTTCTAGGCTACAGTTGAGATTTCTCCTATATATTGTCCCGTTTAGTAGTGTTGTGTTAGTAGCCGATGATTTATGTGTGTTAGTAAATGTTGGGTCTTTCAATGGGTTTTACTTGTTTTTTTGTTAAATATTTAAAAGATGTTCAGTCTTTATGGTAAGTAAGTGAATTCAATTAGATTTATAAAAGAAATCCTATAAAATTCATGTTTTTAATATTATATAATTTAGTAAACACACACAAAAGGTGAATTTTGAATTTTCGCGGGCAGTGTACATTATTGCGCGTTCGTAGATTTAGAAAAGGCCTATGATCAAGTGGTCAACGTTATCTACGTATGGGGTGAGCGGTAATCTGATTCATGTTGGTTCTAGTGCTTGTGTCAGAATAAATGGGGCGTACACGGAGTGGTTTCCTGTCGAAAGAGGGGTTCGACAGGGATGTGTTGCGTCACCATGGCTGTTCAACCTATTCATGGATAACTGTTTGACAGATTGAAAAAAAAAGTATTTATGGGTTAAGAATGAATGAATTACCCATCAAATGTTTACTCTACGCTGATGATCAAGTAATTCTTGCTTCATCCGCTAATGAGCTACAGGAGATGGTAAATATTATGAATGAAGTTTTGAAATGGAAAGGAATGAAAGTGAATGTAAACAAAACGAATGTTATGCATTTTGAAAGAGACGAATCTATAGTGACTGGCAATATTTTGATAGATGGGGAACAAGTGGAAGAGGTGAAAGAATTTGTATACTTGGGACCTAAATTTACAAAAGATGGAACACGTGAAAGTGATATTGAAAGAAGAGTGAATGCAGGGAATATGGTAAATAATGCTCTGCACGCCTTTATGAATAGCCAGATGGTGTCTCAAAAGGCCAGACTGGTAGTGCATGCAGGAGTAATGGTGCCAACACTTATGTACGGTAGTGAAAGTTGGGTATGGCAGAAGAATCACATAAGTAAAATAAATGTGGTAGAGATGAGAGCGTTGAGAAGCATGTGTGGATTAAAACTGAGTGACAGAGTGAGAAATGGTGTGATAAGAGAACTTTGTGGTATAAAAGAAGATGTAGTGACTAAAATTGAGAAAGGTATGCTTAGATGATTTGGTCATGTAGAAAGAATGAATGAAAGGAGACTGACACAAAAAGGATTTGTGAGTCAAAAGTGAATGTGAAAGTTGGAAGGGGAAGACCAAGGCGAACATTCCTGGATCAAATCCAGGACAGGCCAGATCAAGAGTACTCTAAACCGACGTACTTGTATGAAAGGTTTAATGAGAATGAAAGAAGCGAAGATATGCAAGGATCGTGGCAAGTGGAAGGACGTGGTTTCTGCCTACCCCTATGGGAATGAGGCGTGATGCTATGTATGTATGTAGAGTGCATTCGATTATCGATGTTTTTTTTTCGTTGTGTTGGTACACATTTGTTAACCATATGTTGGCATTATCGACCAATTTGGATAAGTAGTTTGTTGTTGATAACTGACTATGTTAGTCCCGCTTGGGTGTGTTCTTCGATTTCTGATTTTAGAAAAAACAAAATGGAATTAAGTGTTCCGAGACATTTGAAATGTTGTCTGTGATATAAAGTGAGTCCTTTTTGTTTCAAAAAAGTATTTAAAAGTGGTACAAGCGCTTTACTGAAGGCCGAGAAGATCTTGATGACGTTGGGCGTCCTGGAGTTGCCATCACGTCAATAAGTAAAAAAAAACATTGAAACAGTGAATAAGTGACAGGTCATACGGTTATTAAGAAATACTACAAAGAACTATGACACGTTTGCATAAAGCAATACGATCAAACGATCGTATTGCTTCACTGTTCGTGATTTTATGGCCATAAATGACACTCAAACCATGTCTGAACTACTTTATTCACAAGGTTTGGCTCCCTGCGACTTTTTCCTATCACCAAAACTGAAGAAACCAATGAAACGAAAGCGTTTTGCCACAATTGATGACATACAGTCAGAATCGAAGAATGAGCTGATAGCCATAACAAAAAGCGCATTTCAAAAGTTCATTGAGTATTGGAAGAAGCGCTTGGATAGTTAAATTATGACTCAGTTACTTTGAATGGGCAAAAATGGATATTGATGAATAAATAAATACTTTAAAAACCTTTATTTTGAACAAAATTTGTACACATTGTTAATTATTCTTAAAATTACTCAACTTTGTTATTCTATTAATTAAATATAGACACTTTTTACGATTTTCGTGTAGTAATCTGATTTGATTGATACGTTTACAATATGTGCAATAGTTTTTATATTTTAAATGCTGTATAGTGTATAACGGATATCCACATAAGTTGTAAATTTTCCTAAACTTTAACCTTAGAATAATGTTATACCTGTTAGTTCCAATGTATTTTTTTATACCACAGAAATATAGTGCATGTCAAGTAATCTCAGTCACATTTCACTTGATAAATACAAAAAAGTGACGCTAAAAATGAGATTTAATAATAATAAATTGATTACTGTTGTGGTTAAAATAAATTACAAGAAGCTTATATTACACGATGCAAGTGAAAATATCATGCTGTTATGGAATAATATACCTTTAAAATAGATGAAACACTCAGCGGTCTTAGATCACTGATACTTTTATTTATGATGAAAAAGATCACTTTAAAACATTTTTAATAAGAAGAGGTTGGGCTGTGATAGTACCTGATAGTAAGTGATGATAAAATCTTAGATAGAAGGGCGCTAATCTCGTAACAATTGTTATCAATTCTAGTAGGCTACATAAAGTTTATAAGAAGAACGTCCAGAAGTTACAAATACGTCACTTAATGACTTCAAATCTTTCATTAAAAGAAATTTCGGTCTATATTTTGAAGAACTACTTAGAAGATAAAAAAGCGAATTGTAAAAAGTGGATGAATTCCTCTAATCGATATAGAATACGTTAAAAATATAAATTGTAATGATGATAGGAAAATAAGAGACACCCGGCGGAGTTTGTTTTGGACTCTTCTCACAATAGGGCGCAAAGGAACCCTCGTAACTTTAGATTCTTAGTCATCGTCTTTAATATCAATATCAGTCGAACATTGAAATAATATTGAACTCAAAAGGTCTGTGTTAATGGCAAACTTTCTGCGAGGTCTGTGACAAAACTGGGAGTCCCACAGAGTTCCATATTGGGACCACATCTGTTTCTCATTTATATCAATGACCTTACTTAAGGGTGATCATAAGATTGTTTTGTTTGCTGATGATACTTCGCCATTGCTTAAGATTAATAGATGACAAACAAATTATGACGACGTAAACAACTCTCTCAATAAAGTAGTACAATGGTTTGAAGCTATTAATTTATTGCTCAACGGAAAGAAAGCAAAATATGTTAAGTTTACTCTGCCAAATGTTAAACAAACGTAAACCATTGTTAAACTTAATAATGAGGAACTAGACATTGTAGACAGTACCGTCTTCTTAACCGTATTACGTTAGATAATAAATTACAGTGGCCCCATATGAGTGGTATATCAAATAGGCTTAGCTCTGCGGCTTAAGCCGTTAAAAGAATTCGTCGTGTGAGAGATGTAAATAGTGCCAGGTACATTTAAAAATTTCACAAACCAAAAGTGATGTAAAAGACTACTCAAACAAAGTATTTTTGAATTGCATTGAAACTATTATTCGCACCATTACGCCAGCGATCCTTCAACATGATTATAAAGTTAAATAACATACCGACGTTGGATGAGATTCTCCATGATGATGTAGTCGTCTTCTTCAGCACCACGGAGGTGTTCCTTCTCCATGAATAGTGCGAATTCAGGGTTAGACATCTCGCTGGCGTGCCTCCGACGATTGGATGGTGATGCAGCTCGATTTGGTGATAGCAATCGAGTTGTTATAGGTGTTCTACGCATAAAAAATCTTCTTTTATCAATATATTATAACTAGCTGACACTAAGTGCTTTCAACTTCAGTAAGAAATGTGGTCAAAACTTAACCGGAACAAAGGGAGTTCGTAATCAAAAAATCACGACTTTTACGCCCAGATTTCCGCTTAAGTCCGTCAAATGTTATAGTTGCGATCAGTAATTGTTGGTTGTCAATGTAAAATGTCAAAAGTTTAACAACAACAACATCAAACCTTTAACATTCAAAACCAAAAAAGTGAAAAAAAAGTACTTCGACTAATTGGTGTATATCGCTAGATAGTAATATTATATTATAAAGCAACTAAAGGTTGTTATTAATACATTTGAAGAAAATGGGATGTGGTTGTGTTGCGTAGGGACACGTCCAAAATGGCGGGGCTTCCCCTTCCCACGCGCGCGATGTGCTACAGTGCTTACTTAGCGGAATAAATTCTTTGATCCTTTAGCTATCCAGTGGTGTAATTGAATTTCGTATGGAGATGGTAGATCTGTATACTACAATACCAAACTATATCTCGCGATGTTGTTATTATTCGTTGTTTTTAATTGTCTCTCTATGGATGTGATTTTAAAGACGTATTCACGTCTGAAATGATATCTTACCTAGGTGTATGTGGAGGAGAGAACAGTCCATATACAGTTTCCAGCTCGTCGGTGATGCTGGTGTATTCATGCATCGCCAACAGTAGTGATCTGGGAGCACCACCAACACGAGTTCTACCTGATGGCACCCCAGCAGCACCACCAGTTGCTTCCCAACCTGACTGCTGACCTATTGATCATACACTTTGATCATCATCACTTATGACACAGAGTAAAATGGTAATATGCCAACCTGTAACGTTGTAATTGTAATAAAGCTGAATGATAATCAGAGAATGATTCAACTTTAGTAAAAAATGTGGTCAAATATAATTCGTAATAAACAAACGCAATTCAGATACTCGCCAGAATTCGTGAAATAGTTGCAAACAAAAATTGTTGGTTGGTCAAATGTCAAAAACAAATGAAAGAAAACTAAAAGGATTTTTTTCATTTTCATATGGTTTCGGAACGACGGGTCGAACATCAAATGTTTCACAGGTAGAAGTAATTTGCAAGAGAAAGCAAAATTGTTTTATTTTCTATTTAACAACAATTTTTTTTTTTAAATTTACACATCCTTAAACTTTCCCTGAACTTCCACAAATAATTCGAAACTATTAACCGAATCAGTCGTTTTCGGGTTTTATCGAGACTGATTAATGAAAGGCAATTGATTTATATCTATAGAGATTTGTGTATTTTATATTTTATCAACATTGGGTATTGTAAGTAATTTAATAAGTTCTAATACGAACTTCCGATTGCTTCGTTCGTGACCCATTTTTTAACTATTACGTTTATATTTCTAAAATAATCTGCGAATCAAGTACCATAAGGTTTTTTAAATATTTTTTTTGGTGTATTGAAACGCCGGAAAGTAATACAAAAGCATTTATAAATTTGGACCGATAATTGTGGGTGTGGGTGTTTCGTGATCACGGCATGATCACTTTCCACTTGGCACAGATCCTCTCGGGGCACGGGTGCTTCGGGAGGTATCTATGCCGGGTGGCCCGTAGGGAGCCCACTGAAGAATGCCACGAGTTTGGATCCGCCGTTGATACGGCGGAATGGCGGATGGAATACTCATCATTCATCCTCACCTAGAGACATGGCTTTCCAGGGGGCATGGGAGGCTTCCCTACACACTGGTGCGGGTTCTGACCACGTATTGTTGCTTTGGAAAGTTCCTGCAGCACTTTTCACCAACTCTCGTTTGGGGTCATTGTAAGCGCGATGCTCTCAAGTGAGAAATGTTGGGCGGAAGTGGCCTTCTTCTGCAAGAGTGTAATCTCGCTAAAAGAGGCCCACGAGCGAGAGTGGTAGAATGTAGTAAATGCTCTCTCTCACCGCCAAAGGAGGCGGAATACTTGTTGTAGCGGCGCTTGTTTGCGCACTTGCTCCCGCGTCCATGAATATTTATGAATGAAGAGGGCTGCGCTGGGTTTTAGTTGGTGTTGCGAGGCCTCCTCCCTCAACGAGTCCCATACTCCTGACCCACTCGGGGGTAAGTAAGTAGAAGCATTTCCTAACGCAACAAAAAAGGCTTGGAGAGCCTTTTGCGAGACTGTCATATCGCTAAAAGAGTCACAGTAAAGGGGGAAGGAGAACGCCAGCCCCGAAGTAGGAAACAGAACATGTACATCTGTGAGCCGGCTGCAACTCTGGCTTCCCATTCACGGTGGATGACGGTTCCTCTGAGTTTTAGTGGGTATTGCAAGTTCTTCCCCCTCGCAGAGTCTCACACTCCCGACCCCACTTGGGGTGCGTAAATGCATTTCCCAGCGACAAAAAAAATACTACTAACGCAAATATATCGCTTTACAGATAATCCTGTATATATGTTCAATCAATTGAAATGAGTTACTGAATTTTTCCTAGTATCTGCTTTCCGAACTTGTAATACATACATTGATTACTAACGTAGATCTACTTGAGTAAAGAATACTGAAACATTCACCATAATTTCACATGAAATTAAGTTAAAATTAATTCTAATTAATAGATAGAACAAAGTCCGAGTATAATACAGAATCTAATCTCGTCGAAAGTCTCATTAATATAGTAAAAGAAGACTGCAAACTTTAAAATATCTTAGGTTTCCTTTATAACGCCTGAAAAATAGGGCGCGATGGAAACTTTTGTTAGCACCTCTGAATAGAGGTTCACTTCCTACTTTGCTTTAATGAAAAATTATGTTCGGTAGAATCGGGAAAGTTTCGCTGTTATCTTTTATGATATATTTCCGGGAATTTTAATAGGTTCTTTAATAAATTATTGTTACAACGGTTACTAGATAAATCCGCATAATTATTGAGGATATAACTTTTGTAACAACATGTATTTAATGCTTTAATCGTTGAAGTATTCATTTCGAGATGTTCAACTTTGAATACTTAATTTTCTTTTTTTATTGCTGGCAGTTTAAGTTGTAAGTGATAATACAGTCTAAGATGGAGTGGGTATCTATAATCTGGTAAGAGACAATTAACTTCTTATGGTTTCTATACAGCATCGTACTTAAACACAAATCTCTTTAATTAGCGGTACGCCTGTGCTAGTAGGGTGGTAATTAGGCACGGCCGAAGCCTCTTACTAGTCCAGACTCAGAAAAATGAGAAAATATAATATCCTAAATTCGCCCTGCCGGGGATTGAACGCGGGACCTCTGCAAACAAAGTTTATATGATTTCGGTATTAATGTAGCGATTTTAGTGGTCTAAAACCATTACTAGATTATTGATTTTCTAATTCATATTGAAAACAAAATGAAATCCAATACTATTGAGTACTAAATGAAAGAAACCCATTACTGTGGAGTACAAAATGAAACAAATCCATTCCTGTTGAGTACAAAATGAAGTAAAATCCATTAATGTTAAGTACAAAATGAAATAAATCCATTGATGTTAAGTACAAAATGAAATAAATCCATTGATGTTAAGTACAAAATGAAATGAAATTGATTACTTTTGAATACTAAATGAAATGCCTCATTGGTCTAGTGGTTAGCATGTTCGACTACAGGCATGAGGTCCTGGGTTCGAGTCCCGGGTCGGGCCAATTCAAAAATCAATATGAGTTTTCTATTAAGATTTTCTCAATATTTGCCCGAAGTTGGGAAGTTGGCAGTGTGATCCACCCCCGTGCCTCGGAGAGCACGTTAAGCCGTCGGTCCTGCGCCTGATCTCTCTCCGGTCGTGTCGGATTCCCGTCACATCGGACTATGAGAGTGAAGGAATAGAGAGTGCACTTGTGTACTATGCCTGCCAATCCGCAGTGGAGCAGCGTGGTGGGTCTATGCTCTAAAAACCCTCGCTCCTCGGAGTGAGGAGGCCTGTGCCCAGCAGTGGGACGTTAATGGGCTGCTACTTACTTACTTACTTTACTAAATGAAATTAAATCCATTAATGTTAGGTACAAAATGAAATTAAATCCATTAATTTTAAGTATTAAATGAAATAAAATCCGTTACTTTTGAGTAATAAATGAAATGAAATCCATTGCTGTGAAGTAATAAATGAAACTAATGGGAAGGGTTTACCAGTGACAGAATTTTGTAATGAGCAGGCATCAACAGCAGAATTATCAGGTTCCGAATGCGTTTGACTGTGTTGTCTTCTAGGTGCTAGGTGGTGAGTCGAATAGTGCCCGCCCATTCCACAGTCGTTCCCACCTTCCGATCGCCTGCGAAAGTTTCTAAACATATAGGATAAGTTTAGACAAAATCTACGACAATTCAAAGCGTTAAGTGTAAGTTTGCAGTAAAGTGTGATAGTTTTGAAAGTGTTATGATTCGAAAATTTTCACTTCGCTGTGTTTCAGATAGAAAATTTCATAACAAAATCTATATTAAGGCACTCTCATAAATAAAACATCGAAACATTTTAATAAAATACAAAGTACATATGTCAGAAGTGAAACTTCTTTGGCAAACTAATTTTTAAGTCACGTTTATATTTATACTGAATGGCAATACTCTGATAGTGGTAGAGGTGAAAAAATTGTATACTTGGGATCTAAATTTACAAAAGATGGAACATGTGAAAGTGATATTGAAAGTAGAGTGAATGCAGGGAATATGGTAAATGGTGCTCTGCACGCCTTTATGAATAGCCAGATGGTGTCTCAAAGGGCTAGACTGGCTGTGCATTCTGGAGTGTTGGTGCCAACACTTATGTATGGTAGTGAAAGTTGGGTATGGCAGAAGAATCACAAAAGTAAAATAAATGCGGTAGATATGAGAGCGTTGAGAAGCATGAGTGGATTAAAACTGAGTGACAGAGTAAGAAATAGTGTGATAAGAGAACGTTGTGGTATAAAAGAAGACGTAGTGACTAAAATTGAGAAAGGTATGCTTAGATGGTTTGGGCATGTAGAGAGAATGAATGAAAGGAGACTGACAAAAAGGATTTATGAGTCAAGAGTGAATGCGAAAGTTGGAAGGGGAAGACCAAGGCAAACGTTCCTGGACCAAATCCAGGAAATTTTAAATAAGGGCTTAATCAAGAGTACTCTAAACCGACGAACTTGTATGAAAGGTTTAATGAGAATGAAATAAGCGAAGCAGATATGCAAGGCAAGTGAAAGGATGTTTTCTCTGCCTACTCCTATGGGAATGAGGCGTGATGTATGTATATTTATACAAATCTAAAACTTTAGATTTCCCAGACTAAGAGGGAGGGAAAAAGGAAGATGTGTTAGGAATTTAATAGTTATTAAAATATTAAATGTGTCCCAAATTAATACGAATAATCAATACGTAAATAAAAATGTGTGTTTCGTCAATATTATTATTTTATATTTTATGTCAAATAGTACTTTAAATGACGAGTGGCACATGTTATCTGTAAATTTTAAAACCACCTAAGCTTCAGACAAATTAGCTTAAAAAACGCTGCACGTCTACGTGCTGCTATCAGCGTTTTACACGTCAAAATTATAACCTCATGCGCCTAAAGAAGTTTCACTTCAAAAACATTAATTGTCTGTAAAGTCGATCTGTAAACGAGAATTTTACGTAATAACGTCATAAGAAAACATTGATGTAAAATGGTTGTTGTAATTAAAAATAGATTTAGTCCGATTGCGCCTCTCTATCACTTGCACCTCGAAACGTGACAATGAGTCATGATATGCAATACTTCGATTAATAAGACATCAAAACTTTTCGTTACATTAAAATATAGAAACAATGCCGAAACAATGACAAAGACAATATTTATAGTTCAAATATCTTAAATGGTTCAGGGTTTTAGTTTATTAAACAATACTACTTTAAAATAATAAAAACAATTTATAGATTTGAAATAGGTTAAATATATAAAAAAAAATCATTTTCAAGGTTAAAAAATGTGAATATATATTATTTTGTATTTGAAACGTATTTCTCTGGTTGAACTGCATTTCATTTTACCTAATTAGTAAAAGGCCTGGAATTCAGAGCGATTAAATTTCATTCATGACTTAGAACAAAATTTTAAATATTTATGTGACAGTAACCAAAACTTTTACTACTAACTACTGTCATTTTATTTAAAATATACTGTTAATAATGTTACTTTAGAGATAATTGATATATATGTAAATGAGTAAATAATTGATGAGTTCAAATCAAATTATTGTAATGAAATACTTAAAATAAGTAATTTAACAACACAGATTATTTTTTCGTAGTACAATACAAAAATGAAGTTAATAGAGTGGTTTCATGAAGAAGAGGTTGATAGTTAATTAAGAGAAATAGTAAAATCCGAAGTACTATGAATTGCATTCACAAAAATTTGATTTATAAACAAGATCATATCCAATTACTTTAATGAAATTATTGAAATATATAAGTACAGTATATAACAAGTGTTTAATAAATCAACACCAACAGCTTAAGTAAATGTGGCACCAAATAAATCCATAGACATTAATTACTGTGTGTGTGACAGTGACATCAAATAAAATGTGCAAGTGTTAATGTAATATACAAAAGATGAAATAAATGCGCCATTGTGTATAATACATAAGCTACTGACAAATCATAGAAATAATATTATTAATAATTAATTATGCTCTAGAGCTAACTACATCGCTATTTTCATAAGCAAAGCCATTCGCGAAATGACTATTTGACTTACTGTTTCCACAACCGTCTCCTAACAGATGCAAGAAAGTAACAAAAAATAAAATTAAAACAATCATGGCGATGGTAAATTTGGTTATCCCCGTAAGGGCGCGTCTAATGCCGATATTGCGAGTGATAAAAAATAAAAGACTGGATATTGGGAATATAAAATGGATGATAAATAAAATGGCCGACGTGCTAGTAAACCACAAATGACTCTTTCTATTTCCTATAAAGCGATAAGAGATATTACAATTCCTACATAGTCTCGTGTACAAGTTTGTAAGGATATGTACAAATTGTATTTATCCAATAACCATTTGCTTGATATCCAGAATCAAGATAAAATTTTGACAATTCCAATAAATGATGATAATCTCGATATATGTTAAACTTTCTCTGATTGTATACTTATTTGTTTGAACTAGGGATGCATCGAATAGCGGTATATTCAAAAGATGGCGAAGTTAGCTGTATCAATAGTAAAACAACTCTTTTATCTATAGATATATATAGGGGTAGGCAAAGACCATGACGTTCTGCTTGGCACGATCCTTGCATATCTCCTCCGCTTCTTACATTCTCATTAAACCTTTCATACAAGTTCGTCGGTTTAGACTACTATTCACCTGGCCCTTAAGTAAAATATCCTGGATTTGGTTCAAGAACGCTCGCGTTGATCTTCCCCTTTTAACTTTCCCATTAACACTTAACACATAAATCCTTTTTGTCATTCTCATTTCATTCATTCTCTCTACGTGCCCAAACCAACTAAGCATACCTTTCTCAATTTTAGTCACCACATCTTCTTTTATACCACAACGTTCTATTATCACACTATTTCTTACTTTGTCACTCAGTTTCAATCCACTCATAATTCTCACCGCTCTCATCACTATCGCATTTATTTTACTTTTATGCTTCTTCTGCCATACCCACACAGACATACGGCAGTATCTGAATTTGCTTTATTATACTTTTATTAACGATATCAATTTTGTTAGTGACCGTTTCTTCCTTAGGGTAGAAATTGTTAATGATTTGAATACAATGCACAATTACAAATATCAATGTACGTAAAAAAGTCATAAAAAATATACTACTAATTTTTTAAATTGAATGCGTCTTGATTTTACTTGCAGCATTGAAAGCTTCGGACAAATACTAAATTGAAGTTTCTGTTGCATCACTAGTCCAAACGTTCTAAAGCCTTGCTTCATCTATTTCAGCTTGTTTTAATACTATTTGTGTACATTTAATATTACTACTTACCGTCGTGCATTAGCAGTACGTCGTGTTCCAGCGGATGTAGTGCGAGGACGAAGGCTGTGAGTATCTGATGGTGCTTCACGCACTTCTGGTAAAAATGCGTCGTCAGCCGCCGATGGCACTACATTTTTTCAAATCTTAATTGTTTTGCTAACATTTCATTCATTCTTTGAATTACATTTAACAACCTTTTCAAATCTTTCATCTTGTTTCTACTTGTTATGACAATTTCTTTACTAGATTTCTTTAATCACAAACATTCATTTTTAAATCCGATAGATGCCTATATTGACTTTCTTAGAAACTACAAGGAAATTATTGTATAAATTTACACTCGAAGCTATTTTTTATATATAATATTTTCTAAAAAGGTCTCAATTTTATCGATATACTAACTTACATTTATTTTAAATTTTAGATGACCATACATAGGAATTTGGTAATCGAAATCAATACGATATATGGAACTTTAATACAAATACCTTTCTTTTCATCGCTTGGTTCTGTTCTATTGCTATCAGTAGATCTTTGACGAGCAGGTGTGACAGGCGCCGTTGGTCTTATAACAGTGACGTCAGGTCCTGCAACGCTGCCTGCTGAAGAAGTTGATATAGAATCCGCTTCTTCCTCCTTTTCAGGACCAGCTTCAGGGCCCGATTGTGGTAACTCATCCTAAATTGAAACCAAAGCCACTTCTAGTAACTGAATAAATATCATAACTTAGTCAGTTCTCTGAACCATTGCAGAAAAAAATCAAGTCTGTTGTGTAAGTGAAGTGAAGTGCTTTACGAGTTACTTTTATTGAAAATACTACAACTAAATTAATTGTGTTTAGGGATATGTTAAAAAATTTCATAATATTTGCGCACTTATAATAAGTGAAGAAAATAATTTATTGGGTTCTTATATATTCATTTATGGGTCGGTTGGAATATATCTAAAGATCTAGTCATTTAAGGACATAATGCAATGAACAGGCTTTCATGCAAGGGTACATTTTTTTATAGAGAAAAGATGGAATTGATGTATTACTGGTACATAATATTAAAATTATGATGATACAGCAATAAAACTACGTCTCGCTGACAATTGAATTGCTTGAATTGCGCAATGTACTGTTAGATGAAGATATTGATTTTGAAATTGTATGTGTTATAAAAAATGTGTTGAAAAACAACAAACAAATACTAATGGAATTGTGTAGGTTTTACGAAAAGCAAAGAGTGTGTTAAACATGTGATCAACATAAAAATAGAAAACATTAAATGATTTGTGCCAAATTACGCGACAGGTAGCATTTGGTTTTACTTTTCTTTCTTAATTACGGATATGGCACAGATAGGGATCTAAATTTGATTTTAGGCATAGATATTTAAGATACGGCTCTACATTTAATAACAGTAATAAACATTTAAAGTAATTTAATTTCCCCGTTTTATTGGCATTGAATAAAGATGTTTACTTGCCTCATTTTGTTAATATATGTCACTCTGCTACATAATAATTAATAATATTAGTTTGACGGTCTCCACGAAAATATTTTCTAGACAATGTGACAGTTTGAGATTAAAACCGGGAAATTTGTCTACGAGATATGTAGCTCGCAATCTTCTTTAGTACATTCCTACTTCATAAAAGGTATCTCAAAATTTCAAGGATAGATAAGTGTAGGTTATGTGGAGAAAAATCTGTTATTCAGAAAGAGGCTTTTCATATGGATAGATGTATATGAAGGGTACATTGTTTTAAAAAGGTCATTGGGTTTTCTTTAGATTTATTTTGTTGTATGTAAGCTCATAATATAATCGATTTTAATCGTTCTCTACGTATCCGCATGCTAAGCAAGTCGCAAAAAGATCAACAGACTTACTGTTTCCACAATCGTTCCCTAGCAAAGACCAGAAAGAATATTAAAGCCTTTGCGACTATCGAATGGATGAAGGAAAACCATATTCCTGTTACATTAAATATTTAAATTATTGGAAGAAACTTTTCGATGTCTGAAGTTTAATGCAGATAGATATTTAGGAGAAAGTCACAAATGGGATAACGTATGTAGTATAGGATATTTTATACAATATATCAATTTATCTAGCTGTGAAAGTCAAATTATTTTGTAAAAGTTATTCGCCATTTTTTATTTTATGGATCAAAAAGACCCTTTCGCTTCAATCCACAGACACCGACTGCTTGCACAAAAGATCCGATGTTGCACATGACTCCTGGTCAGATCAGCGTTTGACTGTAATCTCACATGGTGATAAGTGGTACAATCCAGAATGAAAGCATTCTAACCTAGTAAGAGGAAACATACACCTTATAGCATGGTAATGGAACCCAATTTTTTTTATTTTGGCGGTAGTTCTTTGCTGGTAGTGTGGTAACACCTACAGCCGATGCTAGTTCCGACTATTACCGTGACAGATATTGAACCTTTAGGGTCCCCCAACTCTCCTAGAGAGCCCCATTGCTCCACCTGCCGGTCTATCTTCTAGGGGACGACCTATTTCCAGTGCGTCTTCCGATGCAGGTTCGCGATTCCAGAATCTTTGGGCACCAATCTTCATCAGTTCCTCGGATTTTGTGTCTCATCCATTGTAATTTTAGCTCGGCGAATCTTTCCTGACTTTATCTTCTATGTCTGATTTGATTGCATAGAGATACTCCGAAAATCGCCTGGTCCATTATCCACTACATTTTTTTTATTATTAATAGGCATGTGCTTGGCTGCAATCACACCTGATATTAAATGTAGATGCATCCTAAGGTGAACTGCGCTTACCAAAGTGGTGCGTATTCACTCTGACTTTGAAAATAATGGATCTTAGAAGTCTGGGTAAATGGAAGCCCTTAAGGCATTCCACTTCTTAGCGTTGCGGTTCAGAAACGATTGGCTAAATCATTTGGTGCGGACTTGCAGGTTGTCCACTATGTACGGATGCCAATCGTTTCTATGTCTTGATGTTCTATAATAAAAAGGGGACGGAGGAACAAGTTCATATAGTTCCTGCGCAAACTCTCCGAAATATATTCTGTAGAATACAGACAAACAGGCAACGTTAAGTTGATGCCGCAGACTAGTCATTCACCTATGGAGTTTTTCGTTGCCTATGAGACTCCGTGCCTCGGCGATCCACCGAATCCAATGCATCAAGCTGAAACTTAGCTGAGCCATCCCAAAGGCGGCTGCAATACTCCATGCTGCAGTACTTTGAGCTTGTTTATGAGGTCCTATATTGTTTATTTGTGGTTATTTACAAAGTAATTTGACTTTCAAAGATTTTCACAAAGTAACGCCTCAAATAACGATAAAGCAACTCGTCTATCGAAGATAAAGTAATAAGCGGGTATGGCAATAAAACGCGGAATAAGATCGGCTGGAAGGGCTTACTTCGGAGGCTTGCGAGGCGTGCTCATCCTCCTCCTGCACAGGGCGTACAGCGAAGCGCGCTGCCCCGGTGTCACTGTCCGACAGCACCTGTCGCGACCACGTTAAAGCAAGGTAAACACTACGACACTCTTTACATCTATACCATGTGCATTTTAGGGGCTTGCATAATATGTATGAAGCAGCTTATTTACGTCCCACTGCTGGGCACACACCTCCTCGCCTACAGAACAGTGGGTTTTAGAGCATAGTCTCACCACGCTGCTACACTGCGGATTATTGTATGCAAACAAATAATATTTTTTTCTATATCTATTGCTTTTTATGCGAAACATTTTGTCGCATTACGGTGTAAGTATGTGTCGGTAAAGTAAAAGGCCAACTAATCATGTATCATGTATATTATCGCTTAGTCGTGCATATTTACAAAAAAATCACTTGGTTTCACTGTTTAAATGGTTTCATAAAACCACAATGATTTTTTTATTATCTATGAATATTTATTAGAACATATAGTTTGTATTGTGAAGCTTGATTTTCGTGAATTATTAATCGAATTGTCCCCTGATGAAACAGAGAATTCTGATGATGATGATATTTTTCTCTATGACGACTTCGTAAATAGAAAATCTGTGAAGGTATGCCTAATTAGTCTTATATGACTAGCAAAGTCAGATTTGTTTTAAAAAATTAAACTCCAAGAGGTATTTTATTTGTTGCATAAATAAGTAACCAAAATATCTGATCGGTTTTATATTTTCTCAAGAATTTTTTTACTTACAAAGTACTGTATTTTTCTTTACTTATATAAATTAATAAAATGCAATGCCCCTGCTATGTTCATGGTTATATATTTCTATCGTGTAATAATAATTTCTATATATTTTTTTGATTCGTGTCGTAGTCTGTGCCAGGCTTCACGGAGGCACATCTAGCAATTTGTGATCTATATCCAGAGATCGAACCGATTTTAGGTTTATGAGATTTATAATGAGAAAAGTTCTAGATATTTTATTTGAATTTATCAGAGCTTTTATTGGCTTTGGAAATGTAATATTTAAATTTATACGCGTTTCATCGGCTTGAAAGCTTTTGGGTAGAATACTACTGAAAATGTTTTGTTTTTTTTAGAAATAATGTAAAAAAAAAACAAAGTAAAGTAATAGTCCTAATGACGTCCCTGCTTGTCTTGCTAAAAAAAAGACCTTCTCTTAAGAGGCGTAGAAACCTTATATATATCTGTATGTATTGTAAAATCAGACCAAGACCCATTTGCTTCTGCAACTTTCAAATGCTTTTTGTAAATATATCTAATTAAAAATATTCAAATCACTTTGACCTATTTAGGAATTTATCAAAATAATAGTATGACTTTTCGATCAATCAGTGTTTTGAACAATTTAAATGGTATTTAAGATTCCACACTGGAAAATCAGTTTAATGTCACTTATCTCAAAATATTCACTTTGCTCAGGCATATATTGTCATTTCAAATCGTATGTCGCTTTAAATTTATAAATTATTATATTCTATCTGTAATATCTGTCTATTAACTGTACATTTTTAATTTAACGCCACCTACTTTACTCTACTTGCTTTAGAGAATTAGTGGCATGGTATTTAAGGTAAAAGAAAAGGCTAAGTATTAGGTAAATTGTTAATTGAAGTAATTAATATATTCACTAATGATAAAATTACTATTGATTTGACTAGAAATATATTTTTTTAACAAGAGCGAAATACTAACTTTAAGTAACAAAAATAATTCAAAATTGTTTTGTTATTGTTCTGATTTTTTTATATATTTGCTAAATTAAATTCTGCAGTTTTCTCTTTCCTCTCTGATACGTGAAAACTAGAACGAACTGGACTGAATTTTTAACTGAATGTACTTCCTCTAAAAGTTCTCCTGAAATTATATTTATACGAATAATAAAAAGATCAAGTCATGTAAAAATAAGCGGAGAACTTTGTTAATTTTACATCTCAGTCCTTTGAGCCAACAAAAAAATGTATCGCATTACTTTGAAGACATGATTCTACATTTACATTTTACAATAAGGCCTCTGCGAGACAACAATGCTTAAGAAAAATCAAGTTTCACTTTCACGAAATAAAAACCCAAGAAATCTCAGAAGTTATTTATTTTTATAATTATTTTTATGAAAGACTTCATCATTCACATTCAAATTCTTTATTCAGGTAGGGTTTTATAGCACTTTTGAATCGTCAGATACAGTTTTCATGTTACTTTTAATATACGACTGATAAAGATATTAAAGAACGACTTAGAGTCTAAAGTTCCTTTTAGTTATAGTGAGTTTTTGTAATTATTTAAAAACGAACACACAGAATTCATTCACTTCTACCCTTTTTATCGTCTAAGTAATCATTCAAATTACAGTACGAGTTTTCAATCAGCTTTCTCTCAAAGGATGTAAATTTACTGAGTGACTTCTCTTCGTCAGAATTAGTATACTTTTGACTAATAAACTAAGATTTTTGAGTGGAAATCTTTTACGAATTATACAGGCCTAGTTATTTTATAATAGCAAAAAGTAATTAAATTAGAATTTTTAGTTTTAATCGCATGATTTTTCACTTTAAATAATATTCCAATGGCACTTAAGTTTTGCTCTGGTAACATAGATCACAAAACGCTCAAAGCATTAACGGAATTCCATGAAACAAAATGCGAACAACAAACAAATATCTGGAAACCCATTCAAACAATATGAATATGAAGGAAATAATTGTAAAGTTGCAACAAACATATACCGTCGCTTAACTTCTGACACTACTTAAGTTTTAAGCAAATTTAAGGAAGCACTCCAAAACTATATACTTTAAAAGAAATCTTTAAATTTTATTTATACAAAAATCAATTGCTGTTCGTAAATATCGCTAAAACTCATGAACGGCTGGACTGATTTGGCTAATTTTGGTTAAGAATTATTTGTGGAAGTTCAGGGAAACTTTAAATGATGAGAAAACATGAAAAAAAGGCTTGGAATATAGTAAAAGCAACAATTTCTTTATCCCTATAAAACTATACCTATCTGTCAAACATTTGACGTTCTTCCCATCGTTTAGAAACCAATTGAATGTAAAAGTCGTTCAGAAATTAAATTAAATTTAAAGGAATACTTTTTTTGGAGAGAACTCTCTCTCCTATGAGTAAGGAAGCCTGTACTCAGCAGTGGAAAATTATAAGGTGGTTTTTGTGAAAATCAAAATACTATAATCAGGTTCGAAATATTGTTTTAGCTATTATAAATCAGCTGTTTTGTTCGTGAATTGGTAATCATCTAATGCTCTAGAAAACTAAATATGTGAAGAAGAAAAACTAAAATTATTTTGAAGCGAAACTTCTTTAGGCACATGAGGGTAAAATTTTTACGGATGAAGCGCGTGATTAGCGTCACGAAGCTGTGCAGCGCTTTTATGTTAATTCAATTGAAGGTTAGGTAGTTTTTATATTTACAAATAACATGTGGCATTTTAATTTGCCACTCGTCATTTCATAATTTTATTTTTCATAAACAACATAGACAATTCATTCAAGAACAAAATTTCATTAAAAATTTCTAATATTGACAAAAAAACACGTGGCATTTTTATTTATAATTCGTCATTTGAGATTAATTTTCCATACTTAATATCTTAATGACAATTAAATTCATAACATATCTTCCTTTCTCCCTCCTTCTTAGTCTCGGAAATCTAAAGCTTTAGATTTGTATAAATATTAACAACACTTAAAAATTGCTTTGCAAAAGAAGTTTCACTTCTGACATGTGTACTTCGAACGCACGCACTTTTTTAATGTCCTTTTTCACATTTGACATTGACAACCAACAATTTCTGAACGCAACTATAATATTTTATTGACTGTGGCGAGAATCAGGGCGTAAAGGACACTTTTTTTAAAATCACGAACTTCTTTATTCCGGTTTAGATTTGACCACATTTTTACTAAATTTTAAACATTCTGCGATTATCATTCAGCTTTTTATTGACTTCGAGGTGGAACAACACTAAAAACCTGATAGAAATTACTTACGTTGTGTCAGAAGATAAACAACGATAACAATGTTAAATTCAACATGCTTACACAACAAACAAAGGGATATTAATTCAATAGTGTTTGTAACAAACAATTGGACACATATGCAAAAAGGTTCCAAACACAAAAACACAATTTTCATCATGATGATTGTATAATTAATTGCATCGTAGATTGCTTAATGAAACACGTTATTAAGTATTAAAATAATAAATTTTAAATTACAATATGCTACAGTAAATACTTCTTTAGGCGCACTGTCTTTATTTAATGGGTGTGAATGAGACTGAGTTGTTACGTTTTGCTATGTAACCCTCGAGAAAAATATTCTATATTTTAAGGCTTCGTTGACGCAATGGTGCGAGGATTTATTTATTGATATTTGGAAAAAAAACAATATACTTATATAATTACACAGTTTGTAACATTAAGCTAGTAAATCAGTAAATTTTCCACTAATATGTATAATACTCGTATATAAAGTTAGCCCTTAGATTGCCCGGCTGCGTTTTATTGGCCCCCGCAATATTCCCGCGCATTTTAACGCTCTTGGTGCTTAAATGTTCATGAAATACTACCAAATGTTATAATTTATGAGTTTACTAGTAGTTAAACTATATAATGTTATATTTTGTTTGTTAAATTAAGACACTGGTGTAGCGTCATGTTGCTCTAAACTTTGAGATAGTGAAAAAAGTCCGTCTTGTATTTGTAGGCTCATATCTTAAAAAATAAAACTTATCTCAAGGGTTTTCATAGTTATTCACATCACTTATATAATCGATAGTACAAATAATCACTAACAGTTTACAAAATACCACAAAAAAAATCATTAACGACCTGCGACACACGCACCGTTAGTAACGGTCACTTTGTAAGTGATTTATTTATGTTTTTTTATTGCCTGGTGTTATATTTACGGATACTTTGTTACGACAGTTACCGAGAAGCGAAATAGATAATACACATTATGAATTAAAAAGAAAGAGATGCTTAAATTTCTGATTGCACGAGTTGAGACAGAACTATATTTTTTTGCTTTTTTTAATAGAAGAATATATAAATACGTTTATGTAGAAAGTAGACAAAGGTACCTGTTGACACTGTAATACGTTGTTCAATTCTCGACACTAAAATTTGTTCGGTTTATGACTTACCTCTCGAATTACGTCGATAGAAACTTTTATATCTGCTACATCAATATAACATGGCGTGTGGTTTATATCACACGGTAATAGTGAACATTTTATCAACACGAGGTTAATAATATGATATAAAAATATATATATTTCTTGATACATGGTTATGATCAAAGGCCTGAAGCCAAATTTGTTTTGCGAAAATCGGGTGAAGGGCTCCTCCCTTTTATGAAATTTATCACATTTATAGTTTATATAGAGAAGTTTAGAATGAAAATATTTTATAAAAATAAGCATAATAATTATATAAAGCAATAAAAACAACACAACTGTGAATAGTATTATTTATGAGACACAAAGAAAAACGGTATTCTTTATTTTAAACATTTTTCGGTCCTTTTTTAATTAAATTTTATAAAATTAGATGAAAAAATAGGCAAATCAGCAGTGTTTCCTTGGCGAAATATGTGACTATAGAATAGTCTTTGACAGTAGAACCCTAATAGTACTCAAAGATATGATTTAAATTACTTTTGATCTAATTTCAACCTGCTAGGCGACCATTAGTGAATATAATTCTAAGGCTATATAGCTGTAAATCTATAACTATGACTACCAGCCGTTTTTATCGACAAGGACCAATATTACTCTACCGAGTGCTACATAGACCAGTGTGACGCCTCAGTCGCATTCAATACCCATATAATAAACGAGCGCAGCGTGCCTATAAATATTTTCCAAAAAAAAAAGAACGTAATAAGAAAAATAAAGATAACATAACATAAAGACATAGTTTGTCACAAAGTAAATAACGATTTCAGTACTGATAAAAAATACAGGAAAGTTACTTTTTAATGTCTAACAGTTTAGTACTTCAATATGATGTCATCTAAAGTTATACAGTCTAAAATTGATAGTGATAATTTACCTCTTATTGATTTCTACACAGCGAAAACACAAAGTTTTTGATTGACAATACTTCTTTGTTGGTAGGATGATAACTAGCCACGGGTAAACCCTACCACTATTCTAGAGCTAGACAAATTATCTAATATAATTTCAAAATTGAACTTTACTAGCTAAACGCACATTTGCGCCAGTGACGCTGTCAATTTCACTATGTACTTACCTCAGATCTATCACTAGCCGTCCTAAGCCTAGGCCCACCAGCTGCAAAGCTCGGTGGCGGTGGTCCCAGGGTGTCTGTGGATCCTCGGTTCACCAGCGACGGATGTGTCGCCATAAACCGATGTATCACAGCGAGATGATTCATCGTTTGCTCCGCCACGTCTTCTAATTTGCGTAACCTAAATTCTACACTCTGCAATTGTAGGAAATTGCAGTTGAATAATAAAAATTAGGTCAGAGAATGGAAACAACTGTTCTTAATGAGAGAAACAACGTGAAAGTTCGCATTTCTAATGTTGAATGGGGTCAACTGTAAACAACTTAACATGTTATCGCAGAGACATTAGAGAAGGAGTCGACAATGAATATGTTTCCATACAGATGGTTTAGAACCGCTTTGAATTACATCAGTTGGTTGGTTTCAAAATCTATAACGGATATAAGTAAAAACAGTTTTTGTTATATATATTTGATAACACAAAAACATTTCAACTGATGTCTGTTTTAAACTTTAAAATCAACTAAACTGCCCCAAACTGTTTTAGATCATTTGTATTGATCAAAATATAATTCATTATTTCTACTAGTTTTGATTATGCCTACTTATGTCCGCATTCCAGCTTGTTATTATTCATATTCATTCAAGTAGACCTTTACAGCCCTTTAAATGATCAAGTATAGGTTTTATCACACATTTATTCTGTGGCGTATGATAGATAGACAGATAGACATTGCGATTTAATATATATCTTCAATTAGTCCTTTGTTCGTCAAATATAATAAATATTTAAAAATCCCTGTGACTCTGTACCTCATAATAAACGGTCGTCATTCAACTAACCTATTAGTCAAACATCGCACTATAAGTGTGACCCCGACTGATGATGATGTTAACCAACTTAGAATCTAAAGCTACGAGAGTTTCTTCAGGTCCTGTCCTGAGAAGAGCCTACAAGATATACAGTGAGGTATTCTTTTTTTACCAACAACACAACATTATAATATAAATTTTATTAAATTAGAGCAACTCGTTCACTTCCACGCTTTTTAACGTCTAAGTTACCCTTCCAATTACAGTATTATTCTTCAATTAATTTTGTTTTAGTAAAGGATTTTAATTTATTAAGTGACATCTGTAGTGTCAATATCTGTTAGCCCTACTGGATGTTATAGCGTAACCGGAAAGAAGAAGGGGCTCTTAGGGAGGCCGCCACGTTTCGAGTGCGAGCTCTGAGAAACGCTCGATGACCGAAACTCGGCTTGGAGCAACATTATCATTTATCAATCGGGAATTGGGGGAGGGGGGAGTTATGAACTTTTCAAGAGTGCCCCCGAAAACGTGGAGTCCACGTCCGGGTGACGTTAGAAATCGGCGGCCTCGACTCCGCCGGAATACGTCGCCTGGCTGTTTGTTATAGTAACATATAAAGTTAACTTTAAATAATTTATTAATTTAAAGTATGTTGTACGACATGCAATCTTTGAAATATACATACATAGTGAACCGTCATTATTATCATGTAATTGGACCATTGGACCTAGGAGACTGCCTTGTATCACCTATGAGTCAACCAGTCAACTTTAACCTTTTATTATGCCTATTTATTTCACAAGTAACCCCGCATAAAAGCATCAAAGAAAATAAAAAAGTGTAAAGGTTAAAATGAATAAAACAATAGAGTAGATCAATGAACCGGTGTAGAGTAGGGTTGACGTGAAAGGCAAATATCCTATACGTAATTCAGTGTTCCGTCGAATATCCTTTCCAACTTATTACGGGTCGTTACCAATCGATTGAGATTTATGGTGCTTTTAATGACCCGTAAATTTGTGACCTGTTTTTTAGGATATAAGTACATTCTTCTAAATCGTGACAGTCTAGAAATTTGACATATGGATTTAAGCTGAGGCTTAGTACTGTTGAAGAAAATTTGGGACTTGTTTTTAAGAAGATAAGCAACTCTTTTCAACGCCACAATTATTAAGAAGTTTGACATAATTACCTTTTGCAGCTGCTTTTATAGGAGATAAGTTTCTCCTTTGAAACTCCCGATGGTTTAGAAGATTGACATGTGGATTCTTGTTAAGGAATAACGTCATGTCAAGTAAATTTGGGTCCTATTTAGTAGATGATAAGTATCTCAGGAGGTAAGCACCTATTTTTAATGAAGCGTTAGTCAAGAAGTTTACATTGATCCTTTTGTAGCCGGTTTTTTTAATACAAGTACCTACTTCGAAACTCGCGATGATCTAATTGTTTGGTATGTGAATTCTTGTTAAGAATTAAATTATGGAAGTAAAGTAGTTTTTACTTGGTGATAATTATCTCACTTTGAAGCAGTTATGGTCTAAGAGATACATAGATTCTTGATAAGGATTAGCTTTGTTGAAGTAAATTTGGGAAATATTATATTTGGAGATAAATAACCCTATTTGAAATCGTAATTGGATTAAAATTTAGACAATTGGATTCTCGCTAAGGTTTGGCCCTATCAGATCTTTTTCCTTTAAATTCACTTTGTGAAACTTTTGTTCTCTAATTTTTGTTTATAAGTCATCAATTTGTTTAAGTAAAGTAGGACGATGAGATAAAAATAAACATATACGTACCTGTATAGATTGTATTTGGCAATTAGCTTTTTGATTTAAGTCTTCCATTTTGGTCGTGATATGTTCTACTCTATCTGTTGTATTTCTCACCCTTTCTTCTATTGAATTCGACAATTTCACTTCCTTAAAAGCAAAGCATAAGTTAAATAAAAACTTGAATATAATAGTAAATTTCAACAATGACTTTTTAAATTTACTCTGCATTTAGAAATAAGACTATTGAAAATTATAAGGATTGTGATCGAACAAGTGATTATGTGGGTAACTGAAATATAATACCACTACGTGTCTGATATAGATTTCATTCCGAAGAGCAGAGTTTAGCTCGTCAGTAATTTTTAGACTTTTTAGTTTGATTATCTTTAAAAGCGTATTTTTTAGTTAGTCTTTTGAACTCGAATTTGTTCGCGTTATAGTTTTATCTCCTATAAAATAAACATCATTAATATGTGCAAATATGTTACCGATTGAGTTTCTATTTAGAAATATTTTTAATTTGATTCGTATGCTATTAATTTCTTTATGTACCTTTTGACAATGTACGAACTTTAGATCAAATCGAATAATTCAAATTGCGGCAAAATCACGTTCAAAGGTACAGGTGAAGCTTAATACAAACGTGTTCAAAAGGATCTGAGATTGCATCAATTGTTAACAGAATTTTTTCTTCAGTAATTGTTAAACTTTCAGTTAAGACCCGAAATAAAGTGGGGATGAACCTAAATATTGACAGGGTGTCTCAAAAGAAATTTTGTACATAGTGGATCAATTAAAGAAAAAGTAAGCCGTATATAGAAAAACTAGCAACCCGTGCCGGCTTCGCACGGGTAGACATAAATAGGTACAGATATTTAAGTTATAAGCATGATAATTAAAACGAACATGAATTGACAAATATTATGAAAAAGTGTGATTCCTAATACTAAAACTAAGTAGCTCTGAAAAGAACTTTTTAAGTGAAGCATAAAAATGTGTTAAAAAAACTCGAAATATTCAATGTCGCTTGCGTCCACTGCGTAAGGAAACCTAGATCATAATGGTGTACCCCCTTTTTCCGCACTGCCCCTCTCTCGTCGTGTTAGTATTTTTATTTTAATTTCATGATATCTTTTGAATGGAATATCCGATTTCAATAATTCAAAAAGCAATCATCAGGTATTGAGACAGTCTTGAATATTAAATTATTTATTTGGATAAAAATTTATAAATGTCTAAAAATAAAATTCAGTCCAGTCTCGTTCTAGTTTTCACGTATCAGAGAGGAAAGTGAAAATTGCAGAAAATAATTTAGCAAATATACAAAAAAATCAGAACAATAACAAAACAATTTTGAATTATTTTTGTTACTAAAAGTTAGTGTTTCACTCTTGTTAAAAAATATAATTTCTAGTCAAATCAATAGTAATTTTATCATTAGTGAATATATGATCGGCATTTCTATCAATTTGTTCAAATGTAAAAAAGTAGTTATAGTGACGTATCTACAATAGTTGGATATATGGTCTCGAGAAGTTTCTTGGAGATATTTATATATTCTATAATATTGTCGAACATTTTTTTGTCCTATCATTAATACTCTTCACAGCATATGCGATGAAAAACATTTTATGGCTAATTTTTTACACCTTCGGTTGGTTTTAATAGGAATTTCTAAAGATTTCTATAATAATATAGTACTAAATATAGCCTATGTTACTCAGTGATAATGTAGCTTTCTAATGAAAAGAGAATTATTAAAATCGGTCCAGTACTTTTTGAGTTTATTCGTTACATACAAAAATACAAATCTTTCCTCTTTATAATATTAGTGTAGATTATTAATTATTAAAACACACTATTTAGGGATTTATTTCTTAAAATTAATATCGACTAAATGTAGAACCTCGCGTTCTCGGGACTCGTTTAATTAAACAGTATATATAACATATTAACAGTATAATAACTTATGACGGCTCGGCATGTGGACTCAGGGATGGCTGCCATTTCGTGACGGATAATTTTTCAAATGCATCAGTGAAGTTGGTTTATTAACTTTGGATTTAAGATAACCCCATAGAAAAAAAGTCGATAATCGGTGTGAAATCTGGACTGGGTATAGGCCAATTTATGTCACCTCTCCGGGAGAATGACTTGCCTGAGCACATTTCACGAACACGTGGCAGAGACATATTGGACGTGTGTCAAGTTGTTCCACCCTGTTGGAACCATGTTCTTTGGTTACAGCCAGGAAAGTTTTGCAGTTCAAGTTCCCGGAAGTTGTCTAACATCTCCACGTAACGCTCTAAATTCGCTGTAACTGCATATCCACTTTCGTCGTCAAAAAAGTCTGAAGTGTACATTTCGGATTCGTTGCACTCCCTTAAGATGAAAATGAGCTTCACCCGAAAAGAAAATGTTGGTAAACGTTGACAATCTTGGGGATTTGAATTCCCAATTGAATTCCCAAGAGCCAGACTACCGATTGACATAACCCCCACGCCCCTCGGATACCTTGCGTTCACACAGTAAGCTAAATAAATATAAAATTTCTTTTGAGACACTTGATATTATTGGTTTATTAATAGTCAAATTTGTCTGTTTTTGTAACATACATAATATTAAAGTAAAAATTATCAATTATTAAGTTGTATATTTGCAAATAATTTACCTGCTCCCTAAAATAACCTTCAACACACTCCTCCTCGAAGTCGTACAACCTCTCCATATCTTCCTTCTCCAAAAATAATTTCAGTCCGTTGTCGTATTGGAATCTTTTATGCGACACGTTCCTTGTAACCCATTTACACGTGGCGTATATGTGACAGAATATTATAATAGGCGGTGGTAATACAGGTTTCTGTTCGTATTCCATAACAACAGTGAACCTTTGAAACATCCATACCTATAGATAAGAAATTGTATTTAGTTTCAAGAAATAGATTATAATCTTTACTCAAGTTGGTTCAAAAAGCACTTTTGAATCATCAGTAGTTTCCGCTGGGAAGAGATCAGCGGTTACTTTTTTAAATATAGTTTTGTATGGAACAATGTGTAATATTTTGCTTAAATAATTTTCGATATTACAATGCCTTTTGTAAAACGATGTCTTAATGCAGTATCTTATTAAAAATGCGTATGCTCAACCCGACAAGTGATTTTTGAACCTTCTTCACCCTAAAATAAGGCAGTACGAATTTGTTTCTATCTTTTGTATTAAAATTAGGTATTTCGTTTTTTTTTGCTGCATAAATGAATATTGTTACGGATATATAAAACCGGTTTTTTAGAGCATAGACCCACCATGCTGCTCGACTGCGGTTTGGCAAGCTAAATGTACCCCAGAATTAGTCCCGGGATACGCAGGTTTCCTTCACCGAAAAACACAATAATGGATTGTAACAAATAACAATCAAACACCTCATTTCGAGAAACTAAACGATGGTTGCTGTGGATTCTAATCCGCCATTTCTCTAAAGAGAATCTACACGTGTCACCATTAGGCAATCATGGCTTTTATTATTTACATTTAACGTAAAAGTAATAAACCTACACACAACAAAGGCACTTATTTACCGAAATACGCGCACAAATGTGATTAAGTTAATAAAGTAATTAGTTACTGTTATATCTTTTGACTTTTGAAACTGCCTCATTGGTCTAAACTGCCTCATTGGTCTAGTGGTTAGCATGTTCAACTACAGACATGAGGTCCTGGGTTCGAGTCCCAGGTCGGGGCAATTCAAATATCAATATTGAGTTTTCNTCCGCACTGGAGCAGCGTGGTGGGTCTATGCTCTAAAAACTCTCGCTCCTAGGAGTGAGGAGGCCTGTGCAAAGCAGTGGGACGTTAATGGGCTGCTACTTACTTAATTTTTTTATATCTTTCGAAGTTCCCGATAAATCATTTTTATTTGCACAGTGGTGCGAGTACTAGCTTTGCTAGCTTTTTTGTCTGGAGTCTGGAATGGTGGGAGGTTTCCGGGGTGGCTAGCTACTACCCTATTAGCAAAGACTTACCACCAAGCAAGAGAGTGGTATAATCACAATTAATGTCTAATCTATCAGCAAAACACTTGCTTTAAGTCAGGAAAATCACCAATAAACTTATTCAAGTTTAATTGTAAGTAGTAAAAAATTATCAATGACTAGTAACTAGTTGTTACTGAAGTCCATTATCCGGGACAGATTTTAAACCCGGGACTTAAATACCAAATCGTCAGAGACATTAAATAAAGAATACGGTTGTTTATAAAGTCGGTTTACGTGTAATAATATCGTTATAAGATAAAATTGTTTTAATAAAAATGAATTTTGGACGAGTGTGCCTCTCTATCGCTTTTTCCGCACACTGGGTTCAGGCGAAACATGACAATGAGTCATGTTATTTCGTGCCTGCAGATTTATAAGATCATCTTATAAATACTACTCCTACCTACCAATTATCCCCGGAACAGAAATTGAATATATATCTTTACATTGTATAAATAATATAAAACAATAATTGGTATTATAATAGAATAAATTGAATCGAATGGTAATTCTATAAGGAAAAGTCTAAAATCATCTCAAAATAATATTTCCATAACAAGAAGGATTTGTCATAACAATTTATAATGTCAATAACATATCTATTATTGTAGACATCTAATTTCGTATTTGGAAATTGGATAATTTACTAAAGATTAAACGAATTTCAAATAACAAATGAGCTTATTCCGTTAACAAAGTTACCCCATTTATTTGGAATTAAGTATACTTTAATTTTTTGTATTGAACTACGTCTTTAAGTGATTTTCTTCGGACGAAGGAAAGAAAACATTTTCCCTGGTAAAGTTTTCTTAGAAACTGCCAACTGACTTTTAAGACAAAATCATTACCGATTGACTGACGTTATCCTATCAAAAAGGCAAATATTATAAATTAATCCATCATCAGATCCATCATCAGAGATTCAAAATATTTTATAACTATAACTTTTTTATTCTCACGACAAATACTTTTCGCGTATAATAATGCTGTTTTGTTTAAAATAGGGTATTTATTTATTACAAGCACAATATATGTAGTTTTGTTATTATACTAAATACTTAAAAGGAATTTTCGTGTTCTTTCATAGTCGTGCAAAGAACATTTCAAAGACTGCCATTCTACGGAGGATAACAAATTTGTAAAATACAAAGGAACAAATATGAAAACATTTAAACTTAATTTCCTAATACATAAAGCAAGTATTAAATAACCTGTAACTAAACACTGAAAGCTAACATACACCGCAGAGAGCCAGTCAGTTTAATTATTGCACTGCTATATAAAGCTTTAACGGTTAAATCAGTCACGTTCTATGGTTTAGGAACAATTGCTTCGAGTTCCAGCAAAATGTATTGTAATTTGCATATAAATTGGAATAATTTCGGGTGAATATAATTTATATTCAAAATCAGTATTGGTGTTATAAGTTAATATAACATCATTGTTGAGCTTACACTAGTAATTGTCGACATCAATAATATAGAAATACTTAAAGCAACAAAAAATAAAAAAGCAAAAAAAACCTGATGCGAGACTTCATTGACTTCGTTAAAGATATTGTTAAACACAGCGATAAGAAGGTTTATGAGGAGAATGTTGGCGACAAGGAGGTACACCGTCATTGCGATGGGTGTGATCCAACGACCTGTCACGCATTTCTGGTTACCAACGTCCATACCACACGGTGGGTCAATGTCAGGAGCGAACACCTCACCGTACAACATGAAGTACGGTTGGTAGAATACCTACAAATAATAGTTGAAGTCAAAGGAATTCAAACAAAAAAATACAGTCAAAATGAAAAGCTAAAAATAATGAAAAGTAAGAAAGAAAACGTAATTGAATACTACACGTATGATGAATTTAAATGACATGATATCGAATCAAATACAACGATTAAAAATAACTTCTATATACTCAACAAAATATACTTAAGATACATCCAGCTATATAGATAAATATAAATCTACAAAACTGATAAATTAAAACTACATAGGACTTAAATACGAAACCACCCTAACCCAGTTTGTTTTAGCTAATCAAATCTCGCAACAGGCAACTACTTAATACATCAAATATTGAATTTACCTTGTGGACCATATCGTGGACTTATTGGATAAATTAACTTTTTCATTAATAGGCAAAATTTAAACAGTTTTTGTACCAAAATGTCAAAATAGATGCTAAATTTCGAATTATTCGGACAAGTTGCAAACTAATGCGAGGTCCTAAGTCATAAGCTCCTATATTCAGCATTGCACGACAATTTGGACGACTTAGGAATTAGTTGGAATAACCCGAGTATTTGGAGCATTTACTAACTTCAATGTTCGTTTTGTAATGTGGAAGTTTAGACCAACTATTTCTCTTATTATTGTGAAAATGCATAGCTTTCATTATACTAACAAATTAATACGAAAAAGATCATTTAATGACATTGGATACTTTGCAATCGAATTTGATAAAAATACGAGAAAGATATCAGAAAGAAAAAAATACCAAATAGAAATGTTGTAATAGATAAAATGTTATGATTTTTAGGTATATTTATTCGTAAAGGTTAAGCCAAACCTAGATTTTAATGATAATTTTATTACATAAGTAAAGAATTATTTAAATGTACTTTAATCGTGTAATAAAGACAAAAAGTAAATCAATTTCAGCTTTTAATTGAGAACAGCATTCACGAGAACTGAACCAGGATATGATCCACGTAACATAAAAGGATAATCGCAACAAAAAGAAACTACATAACAACGTCTACAATTTGCAATGTTGAACCTGATGCGACACTCCGTTGACTTCTATGAAGATATTATTAAAAACTGCTATGAGAAGGTTCACTAATAATATGTTAGCGATGAGCAGATATATGCTCATTACGACGGGTGGTACCCAGTGGCCAACACGGCACTCCTCTAGCCCTGGGAGACCACAAGGTGGTGCCATTTGCTCGGCGAACACCTCCCCGTACAACATGAAGTACGGTTGAAAGAAAACCTGTAATTGTTAGTAAAGATGGAGATCTATATACAAATAAATCAAATATCATAAAGGTTAAAGCACAGTTAAATATTTATCAAACCTGTGAAGAAAACACTGTAATTTATAAATACGTAAGTCTAAAGATATAACGTGAAAAATCAAGGAAACGAATAAGTCTGCATTAAAATGATAACCATGAAGAATATGCAGATATCGTACCACATAAATATCATATAAGCTTTTCCTTTTAAAAGTTAGCTATTTGAAAAAAATGATAAGAGACATGAAAGTTTAAAAGCCAATCAAATTCATGAATTTGTGTTTTTAGATAGAAGTTCTTTAGAAACAACAGTAAGTATACACATTTATTCGGTGGATTGTGATTAAAGTAACGGTAGAAAGGTATCTTTTTTAAAGGGTTACGTAGACTTATCATATTTTTCATATCCTTTCATAGACATTGTTATTATTACAAGACATCTGTCTAAAAATGATGACATTAACGACCCCTACACGTATAGAGTGAAGTGCAAACTCCTAAATTTATAAGACAGTGTTAGTTTAAAATTTAAAAAAAAAACGATGACCCAGGTTGTTAAATGGGTTGATGTTATATATATCGTCAATAATACAAAAACGTCGAATGAGACTTGGTAGAGTATACGAAGGGGTCGTCGGTATGTTAATTGTGAATAGTAAGGCATAAATTTAGATTCTACGACAAAATGTATGTAATATGATTTTATTTACTGAATAAAAACTAAAATCGAAGAACTTTTTTCCATAAGACAGGCTCTGTGGGTTTTTTTTAGTCACGTTTTCTTAATACCAACATACATTGTTAAACGCGATAAATGGAATAAAGGCTTTCAAAAGCGTGATTGCAAACAGTTGCACGCTTTCTTTAGAATTTAATCTTTCTAAAGCTTAACTTTTGCCACTCCTTATTTTTCTTTCTGACAACTGATATAAATTTTGCTCCCGTTTACAAGTGACATTGAAAACGAAATCTTACATTGTTAATTTTGCATTTTTATTATAAAAGTTAAAGCATTGGAAACAATAAAGAAGACTAGAGGATGAACTCATTTGACATTAGAAATTAATAGTTGCAAAACTGAAAAATCAATCAAATATTAAAACAGTTTTTGCACCAAAACTTTATATAAAATATTAGTAGTAGCAATCTTTAAACTTTTATCTATATTATAACATACTTTTCGGTCTATTGGGCGTATGTTATGGTCTGAAAGTATCATTTAATATTTTCAATAAATCGCCTCTAAATTTGATTTCAATCCAAAAAATTGTTACCCTGCTGACATTAACGAGATAAATGATTATACCATGAGTGATGAAGAATTGAATATTGCTAGTACAAGTTATGTTGATAACCGAGATGACCACTATAATACATATTTCTAAAAATATTATTATTGTTCGTCATATAGTCCGGAAAATAAGACAAGTGCAATATGCCTAAATATAATATTTTTTATTAAACGTTCTATGACAATTATAACAATAATCAATAAAAAAGATGACAAGCAGGAATATTACTTACCTCTCTAATTAAGTACCAACTAGCCTCTTTATCAGGGTACAAAATAGCTTGTCTCGCCACTCCGAATGACATTAGCACAACCAATAAAAGCACCACGAAGTATATCATATTCTTAACCATTTTACCCATCATTGTGACTAGAGGACCTGTCAATAACATTCTTGTTTTAAAGTTAGGTCTTACAACTTAACTAGTACTTATTTCATTGTCCTTCCATTTCCAATTAACCATATTTCATTTACATTGTTATAGGGGTAAGGAATAAACGAATAAATATATTTCTCTCTATGTTTGAATACAATTCAAATTTATTACTTGCATGTTTGATCCCTGATAGACTTCAATCCAGCAAAAACTTGTCATTGTTTTTAATAAACTAGATAATGAACGTACGGTTAAAATGGCTTCAATATTTTGCTAATGAGACAAGAATGTCTACATAAAATAGCATTATAAATGAGACTGGTCTTCTATGAGGATGTAAGATTTTAAAATCAATAGCAAGGAAAATAGATGTGACTCACCTAAATACTTATTAACTCCTAAAATATTGAGGATCCTTAAATACCAATAGATAATATCAACACAGTAGATCACCCGGCCGACGTCCATGGAGCTGGTACGCAGCCGGAGCGTCAGGCCCACCAGGAAGAAGATGATGAACCCTGCGTCGTACGTGTTCCACATATTCCATGCCCACACGCTGAACTTATGTCTGAAGTTTGAGATTGTATTTACTAGGTACCATAATAAAATTAATAGATACATTACACTACAGACAAATTACAAAGAATACAGAGTTTAATTTAGGCAAACAGTACAAATATGCCGCCTTATCCCTAGCTTTTGATAGTCAGTCGACAGAATTAACTCAAGAAAGAGTTGTAGAGTTTAAGAACATTTTTATGTTGTCAATGAAGTGACAATGGATTCAATAAACTGACATCCTGCCATAAAATATAAGTTATATGTCAGTATCTCATAAGCAAATCATTAGCAGTAAAAGAAGGCAATAACACAGAAGTCTGTTGTTTGTTGATAAAAGTGGCTATTAATTAATAACTCATTAACATGAATTAATAGTGAGATTGAATGATCCATCAGAGTAGTCAAACAAAAATGAATGATTAGATAAAGACTAAAAAATAAATAATAAAAAGGTTTAAGTAACCCTGTAAATTAGAATTCTGAATTAAAACAAAGACAATAATGAATATTAAAAGAAATATCTGTTGTTAATAACAATTCTCAATGCAGCAAAGAAGTTCTAAGATGTTTATTCGATCGACATTCACAAATGAATATAAATTCGTACTTACCTAATAGCAACAGGCTCGGACGTAACAATTTCCCTAATCTTCTCACATAAAAACGTGAGTATATAACATATGGAGTAAATCTCCGGCCAAGATGGAGTCAAATCCATCTTGACTAATACTGTATAAGTAAACATCAGTAGGAACAATATGTAAGCGATCTGCAAGAAAAACATTAGTTAGTGCTTTATCTCCTTGTCTATTTTTAATACTTGCAGGTTATTACGACTACCTCTCATCTAGTCTGATAGTGAGATTTATACAGTCTAAGATAGAAACAGCTAACCCAGTTAGAGTTTATTTACCTGTCGTGGTCTCTATACAGCATCTTACCGTAATGCAAATGTTTTGTTTGGCGGTACGTCTTTCTTATGCTTCGTCTCCGAAGCCTCCCACTAGTCACAAACGCAGGAAATGCAATTTTCTAAATTTACCCTCTCAGAAATAGACTCAAATAGCTTTACATGCAAAGCGAGTACTGGCATCATCACACCAGCGAGGCCACCAAAATGAGATAGAAGGTAAAGAGTTGCCCAAATCCTACAGCTTCTGTGTCCTTCTTTTAGACTAGTGCATACTCCCAACAGACGCTATCAATTCTATTCGCCTTTTTATGTTCACTGAATATATTTAACGACCGTAAATATTCTTCTACACCATAAAAAGTTTAATTTTCTTTAGGCTAATGTACCTTTGTAAACAAATTTTCTTAAATTTACTTTTAGAACATAGAAAAGAAAAATAACAAAGCGAAAATTACGCACAAATAAATATACGCCGAATTTAATAAAATTCCATTCGTAGTATTTACGAAAATAATAATAAAAGAATAAACTGCTACTGAACTGACAGAAGTTCGTTTAATTCCCAGAACGAGATACTAATGGAAAATATTTGCATAAAAATTTAATATGGGCGATATTGAAAATTTGAGAAACAAGTCGCTAGAGGCAGTTTTAACTTTGAACAGGTTACTCAGAAAATTTTAAATCTATTTTTGTACAGTTGAGAATCCCATGAGTATTTAACAAATAACACAGTAGAAGCATGAGGCGCAGTCAGTAAGGTCTATATTAAAACATATTTACAAAAATACAAATTATGATGCACATTTATAGGTTGACAATACAGTAATGGGTATCGCTCAGATACAAATCAAGATCTTTAATGCTGAAATCGAAGAAGTTGAAAGCTTTGATGACAACTAATTGCAAGAAAAGCTATATAAATGCTTAAAATTTTTATTAATATACATACGTATAGCATCATGCCTCATTCCCATAGGGGTAGGCAGAGACCACGTCCTTTCACTTGCCACGATCCTTGCTTCTCAGCTTCGCTTCTTTCATTCTCATTAAACCTTTCATACAAGTTCGTCGGTTTAGAGTACTCTTGACCTGGCCCTTATTTTAAACTTCGCCTTGGTCTTCTCCTTTCAACTGTCCCATTCCCTCGACTCATAAATCCTTTTTGTCAGTCTCCTTTCATTAATTCTCTCTAAGTGCCCAAACCATCTAAGCATACCTTTCTCTATTTTAGTCACTACATCCTCTTTTATACCAAAACGTTCCCTTATCACGCTATTTCCTACTTTGTCACTCCATTTCAATCGATGTATAAGTATACTTCTCAACGCTCTCATCTCTACCACATCTATTTCACTTTTATGCTTTTTCTGCCATACCCAACTTTCACTACCATACATAAGTGTTGGCATCAACACTTCTCCAAGCACAGCCAGACTAGCCCTTTGAGACATCCTCAGGCTATTCATGGAGTTATTTATTAATATCATATTGCTAAAACTGCAGCAGTAGCTAATGATCATGTTAGTTATTAGAAGTAAACTTAGAAATTATCTTTATATTGAGGCAAATGAATGTCAGAAAATTTAATGAAATATGGAAGTTACTTCGTGTGGATATGATTTTTTTTTATATCTCATGAAATGACAGCCGTGCTCTATTGCCATTCCTAAATATTTACGAGTAATGCATCATAAAATGCACGATACACATTAAAAAACTTTAAATATTGAAAGAGAAACTCACCGAGTCGGCCCAAAACTTAGTTATGGGAGCAGTGAAGAACTCGTATATCTTCTTTCTCAGTCTCAAAGGACGCATCCTCTTATCCTCAGGCGCGTGGTATTCTGGTAGGTCCCTGTACGTCGGATCCCAACCAATTTTACCAACTTTGCCGTTCTGATCGACTCTCGTTTCGCATTCGGCCCCTGAGCCAATCAACGCCTGCTTGAGTATAGAGAAAATCGTATAAAGGTTACCACGACATTTCCAAAAGAGAAATATTAAGAGTTAAGGCAAAAAATTTAAAGTTGAAGTACCAGGATGAGGTTAGATAGAAACGATAGGGAAGATAGAAGCTAAGCAACATCTTTTAGACATAAAAACGTATTCACTCAGTTAACAAATAGGTCGGTCAATTGCAAAAGTCAATAAAGTAGTACATAACATTTTAGATGCAATTAATGAATACAACAATAACACTTTCCTTATATAAAAGACTTTTGCTCCTGACCTAATTACATATAAGCTACAAAATTATCCCAAGAATCTAAAGACACAGTTATTAAAGTAAAATTAGAAATAAGTAGAAATTTAGAAAGCCCAATACTACTTATTAAAAATTGTTATTTAAGTAGCGTGGTTAGTAGTGACTAAGAATACTTAATTAGAAAAAAAAAACAAATGTTATAAAAAGCAAATGCGAGATTTAAAAATATGTACAGAAGTTGTATATAGATTAACGAATATAGGTGAATTTGTGTTGTGTTATAGTGTTGAGATTTTTATGTGATTTGTATATATCTCCCTCTTTATAGCGAATACTGTTGTAAATTCAGAAGATTTAGCAATGTAACAACTATGTATTTTTTTTATTTATCATGTGATAAGATCAATTGGCTGTCTGTAAAGTCCGTTTAAAGACGATAATTTTAAGTGATAACGTCATAAGAAAACATTGATGAAAAATTGTATTAATAAACAATGGAATTAGGCCGATTGCGCCTCTCCATCGCTTGTAAGCTCGGCTCTAGCAGAACGTGATAATGAGACATGCATTTTCGTGCTTTCGTCCGGCGTTCATTGATTTATAAGACATATTTCATTGTTTACCTCATTATCATCTCTTTTACGTATTGATACCTTAATGTCATCCTTTTGTACGTAGTTACCTACATCTCTATCGGATAAAAAGTTCGAAAGCATTACAGGTATATCTAACATCAAAACTTTTTTGAAAACAATTTTGGCTCCAATCTTCTGCCAATTGGTATATACAAGAATGTAAACGCATCATCCATAAGATCATAAAATCATGACGTATCTATTAAGAAACTCTAATTGTGGGTGGACCAAACTACGAAAAGAGTCTTGCACATTCTGGAGGCAATTCTTGGGTATGTGTTAGACTTCAATTCCTGTTGATACCGAGAAGTGAGTTTAAGCCAAACCGTCGTCGATGGACGTCCACTACTGGACATTTGTCTCACGTAATGACGTCCACAAGGCCCGAGCTTGCGCCGCTTGTGGGTCTGCCTACACAGCGCGCTCCGGTGCGGGGTCGCCACTCCAGGACCTTCGGCCCCCAACGTCCATCGATCCTTCGGACTATGTGCCCCGCCCATTGCCACTTCAGGTTCACGATTCGTAGGACTATGTCGGTGACTTTGGTTCTACTACGGATCTCTTCATTTCTGATTCGATCACATAGAGAAACTCCGAGCATAGCTCTCTCCATCGCACGCTGAGTGACTCTGAGACTTGCAAAGAAATATATCAATTCTCCCATAAATATATCAGCAAACAATAGTTTCTAAGAGTTAACTGCGTATATCTTAAACAGAAATTTATTGCAAACATTGTTTCAAATTTTTATAGTAGTGTAAAACAAATCTATACAGAATGCAATTTTTTATTTCAATGACATTACGCTTTTCAATTGGACCTATAATTAAAAAAGTTGCAAAAATTTCGAACACATTTTAGTTTTTAGCAGACGCCATCGGTTTTGTTAATAAGCTTTCACAAATGAATTTAATATAAAAAAACGTCGTAAATTAAATGTATAACTTCATCAGAATATTGTAAAAAAACTTTCCTTTTTTCAATGAATTTACTTTAAATACAATCCTCATTTCGGCGAATGAAATTTGTAATATTATTTTATCTAATTCTCCACGGAAAATAGCAAATCATATTAATAATTATTTTTATATTAAAATCGCAGAGAGAACCAATATATTTCTACATTAAAAAGAAAATGTATACATAAAGGGTTCATTACCGTATAAAAATGCTTTGTATAACACCCTGAATATTTTATATATAACAGGCCCTTTTCTTTTATACAAATGATGTAGCGAGATGTTTTGGAAATGATCCTTTGAGTTATCTCTTAAAATTGCTTCTGTTTATAAAAATATACGTCATAGATGTTGTTCAAAATAAAGAAACTTGAAATAAAACTAATTTTACAACACACAATAATTATAAGGTGATTAAAGAGAAAGTTTGTTTCTACACTTAATTACATTTTAAATGGAAAAGTTTCATACAACTTCGTGACACAAATATTGCGCTTCCCCAAGTCATGATTCATGTCACTTCAATTAAAGATATAAGTTTAGGAATAAAAAAATTAGTTGTTCAATGAAACTTGTTGGAAATAATAAAATTAGACGTTCAAGAGCTTAAAAGAATGCACAATAAAAATGAAAGAATCAAAACTCATTACGAGTTTCAAAAAAAGTTGAAATAACAAGAGGAAAAAGGTAAAAAACAAATTTATTGTCTCATTTGATAGTAAGTAAGATAACAGAAGACTATGGTGATTTTATCTAGGATTTACACCACATTATACCTGAACGATAGTTTAATAGAAGCGTTACGCTATTAGAAAAGGCAAAAACAGTAATTTTAAATAAAACTTAACCTTATAGCATGGATTTAAAGTACTTCTTATATAAAGAAGAGGATAAAATAACAATAAAAGCACTTTAAATCGAAGTATATAGGAAATGAAATTTGCAACAAGTAATGTATCTTGCTAGTTGTAAGTAGTGCTAAATCTGTAGACTGGCAGATTGGCAACATGTTTGGGACGAAGCCTTTTAGTCCAAAGCTTGACTTGCCCAACAGATTATCGAAACCAAAGTATCGAATAGAGAAGCAGGCTAAAATAATTCCACCAGCAAGGCTTTAATAAGACTAGCATTGATTTCATATATGGACAATTTACTGCAAGGTACCTTAACGCTTTTAGCCTGTTGTCCTGGCGGTATAATCTTCTTAATAGAGATTGTACGCCGTTTCGCCACACCGACCTAATAATCAAAATAGCTCATCCTCTCATTCATCCATGTGTACTGTTAAGGCTGGTAGATTTTAAATACGTTCTTTGTAATTTTAAAGAGCACGTGATAAATCGTCAATATTTGTAAATTTATCTATCTTCTTTAAATATTCAATTAAACCAGTTTGATTATATTTTACTGGTGTCATTCAGGCTTCATTTTGTACTATAGGTACGTCAAAATTAGTTACAGGAGAAAAGATTATTATGAAATCAAATATTTCACATCCACAAATTGCATCGTTATTACATGACATATATATTAACGCACTATCAGCAACTAAAACTTTAGATGCAACCAAATCAGTCATTTATCGAATTCCTACTTTTTCCAATAAACAGTCATATCATACACCTAAACTTCAGCTTCATTGCTCTCTATAATAATTACTCTATAATTTTCAAGTGTAAAATGAACTTTTAGTGCAGAACTCTAATGTGCATTTTGCAGTATTTTTGCTAGACTTTGTAACGCTACATTTACGGTGATTGGATTCATCACTTCATTATTAGTACCTGGATGTTCTCACTCTGCTGCCCGGGTGGTACAATCTTCTTAATAGAAAGTGTTCGTAGTTTTAACGTCCCGACCTAAGTAACAAATCTTGTGTAGTTCAGGCAATTGTTCATTAAACATGATATCAAATTTACTCGTCAACTTTTCCATTAGCAGATTCCTTAACTTTTCCATTATTCACAAAAGAAGTAAGAATAACGAAATTTGTATTACCATTTTTCACAAAAACTGTATTTAATACGAGCACATTTATACTAAGAAAGTCTTTTACTTTCAAATACGCATTTTCTCTTTTTTTATAATCGTCAATATCATCATAATATTGACAATTGTTTAAATTTTTATACGCTCTTTACGTTAAACAAAATATATCTCCTGCTTTAGTTTTAGAAGACGAATTTTGTTAACATTTGTATCCGAAGTTAAACTAACCTTTTATATCTGAAAAATCAATATCAATTTCGTATGTTTCGTCGCTATAACCTTTTAACGAGTTAAATTTCGCTTGCCAATTCATAAGTACTTTTCAACTACTTATAACTTTAGTTATTCCCTTTACATAATGTTGTTCTCGTTAATAGTAAAGTGTATGTGTATTTAGAAGTGTTGGTTTAATCATTTTTGTTATTTATTTTGTTAATTCAAACCCAACACCCACGAATATGTACACGCCTTTCGTTAGCAAGTTTATTTAGTAAAACAATGTAATCAATTCGACTATACTTCAGATTTAATGGTCAGGTTTAATAGTTAATCCCCAATTAAGTAGACAAAATGACGATATAATTTTAAATATTATACAAAACCGTAAATCTGAAGAGTTTAAAGCGGCTCTAATCAACATGATTTCATCGTCTAGTTATGATATGTTATTTACAGCGACGATGGAAGCAACTAAACACAAAACCTTACCTCGGCATCGTTCGGATCCTTCGTACTTCTGTCATCTTCCATGGACTCGTTCTCGAGATGCTCCTCCTCTGTTTGCGGCATCAGCTGTAGTTCCTCCTTCGACTTGAACTCCAGTTGCAGAATGTACAGCGGACACAGCAGGCTCAGAATTACCTTCGAGATCACGACAAAGCCGATGTGGCAAAGGAAACGCTGCTCGATCGATGCTAACTATCACTTCGACTTTAAGCATCACATGCCACAATTAGGTTCAACTATTTAAAAAAATCTCGACGCCGATTATGCGGAATTGTAATGTATACCAATTTACACTGAAAAAAGTTGAATTGTCGCAAAAGCTGTAATAGCCTTAGCAATAATTCACCTTTGAGTAACCGGACTGTCACATTTAAAGACATAATAAGAAACTACAGGCTTCCATTCAGTCTAACTATTTTGGGAACAACATAAATCATTTTGTGGTCGTTTATCACGACCGTAATATGTTGTGGTTCCGTAAGAAATTTCCAGTTTTATGTCTTTAAATATAGTAAAGTGAAGATGAAATTTTGTGGGAATAATCGACGTCAATTGCATGCTCTTTAAGCGGCTTCTTGGCACACGGACATCTATCTCGTAATCGTTCGTTACGATATGGCGTTGTTATTTTCTAATCACTACTACGTGCCAATACAGGTCTGTGCGTTAACAAGATGAAAGAAAGATTTAAAGAATGTGTTTAGTTTGTATGTTACCTTCAAGTTGGTGTTCTTCCGGGTCCTAAGACCTCCCATCCATAGATCGGCGAGGATAATTTGTGAACAAGGATGGGCGAGTAGGGCTCGATGATTAGCAGCTACAGCTAGGCTTAAGCAAGTCTGTCCTGACCAATTTTGTAGTTCACACGTTAACAATTGTTGTGCTTGATCATCATCTTGACGATAACAATAATCTAACAACTCCAGTGCTGAAACAATACACTTTTTATTTTCCGCGTAAATGAAGACAACTACGTAATATGAAATTGTTTCAAAAAGGCCTTTTGATGAAACATTTGTTTCCGGAAAAGAATAGGTTGTATTTAATTAGCGGGTTTTGGTTTTGATGTAGGTAATCTTACAATCGCCAGTGAATTTTTAAAAAAAATCTTTATATAGAAAACAATGCGTTTAAAATTATAACGCGAATGTTTTCTGGTCAATGTTTGACTGGTTTGGAAGGAAATATTTACATATTTGTCTCATTGGCTGACAATATGACAACATACAACAGTGGCTTTAACGGATTTATGTCGTGATATCATTTGAATATTTATGAACAAAAAATATCAGGCAAAATGAGTACCTATGTTCTGCTGAATAATTGAAAACGAAAGCAATTATTTATTTTACGATTTGGTAGGTTATTAGAAGTGCAGATAAAATCAAGCGTATAAAATCCCTTTTCACAACTTGATCCCTACAGGCAATTGGGGATCAGTGGAAAATTGATTCGCAATTTATTATGATGACGTGATTGCTTCAACATTTTTTCCACATAAATTCATTTTTGTTACATATTGTTAAATATTAGACTTACAAAACGTTATACAAAATCCTTATTAATCGAGTAGTGGTGCAAGTTAAATTTTATTCCCTCCTTGACCTTATTATAACATAATAACAAACTAAACAAATAGTAATTTACATATAACCGTTTAAAAAGTGCACTTACTTCTAAATCAAAGACCAGTAATTATTATATGCAACTTAATTGTAGTGTATTTTTTTTTTTTTTTTTGAAATTATTTCAATATTTATTAAATCAGTGTTTCTATGACGTCAGAGACTACATGATGAAAAAACAGGACTAAGGATTTAATAATAACGTATCTTGAAATTAACCATGACAACATTAAACTTTTAGCCTCAGGACCCCACGGTCCCAATGTCTCCACGCCAAAAGGCACAAATATGTATTCTAAAGCAAGGCTCTCATATTTGCGCCTCTTGGCGTTTTCAGCTAATTGTAGTGTAATTAATTATAATGTTATACACTTTTATTGCAGTGGATGATTTTTATTACTTTAAATTGACCACAAGATTATCAGGCCGCGTTTTATTGGCCACCGTAATTTACCAGCGCTTTTTAAAGAAATAAATAAATAAATAAATAATCGTTTATTTGGGATAAACAATTAACAAGATGTAAGATACAAGATACAAGTAAAAATAACAGATATCCCAAATGAGAGGCACCTCAGCATAATGCCGCATTGGTACGCAAACCAATATGACGCTGATTTTCAGGCGTCCCCGAAGAAAAAATAGAAAAAAGAAAATAAAACTAAAAATACAAAATTAAATAAATAAAAATAAAACACAAGTAGCGTTCGGACCGCCTCGGCCTGTTGACATATTTTGCGACTATACTAAGTAAACTACAATATATTCTTATATACTAATTGAACTACAATAACAGTACTACAATACGGAACTTTTAACGGTAATAACCGTCGCCTGCCCCTCCTCGCACGGGCGTTTTTGCGTCGATTGCCCCGAGGGTCCAGTGACGCGAAAATGTTATGATTTTTATGTTTGCTAATAGTTAAACTATACAATTTTAAATTTTGTTTATTAAATTAAGACTAGTGTAGTGTCATGTTGCGCTAAACTTTGAGATAATGAGAAAAGTTAGTCTTGTTTTTTATTTTTTTATAGGCCCATATCTTAAAAATTTAAACTTACCCCGAGGGTTTTCATTGTTATTCACATTACTTATGTAATCAAAACACAAATAATCACTAATAAACACTCACAGTTTATAAAATGCCACAAAAAGTTAAGAACCTTCGACGCGACACACGCACCGTTAGTAACGGTCACTTTGTCACTGGTTTTGGCAATCTACTTCAAACCGGCCTTATCAACCGGTAGTTGATATAATTCTCTTAACGATTGAAAATTTGAATAAGGTATAGAGAGAATCGTCTGGAAGTTGATTTCACTGAGAAGAAACCGGCAAAAAACTCAGCGATTATTCTTTCAAATATATTTTTTTTAGGTTACAATGTGTAATATTTTGCTTCTGTGTCCTTAAATAATATTATAACATGCCTTTTGTAAAAGGATGTTTTTGACATATTTTTTTAATTTATGTTGATGCGAACTCAAAAGTGGATACGGGTATTTTATTAAAATACGTATGCTCAAAACAACAAATAATTTTTGAGCCCTCTTTTTAAAATATGGTACTACAAGTATGCTTTTATATCTTGTATTAAATTTTTTATAATAATGGTTTGAATTTCTCACCTTTTGTTTCGAACTCTTTGCCGTAATGCCTCAGTTCTTCATACACCTCAGTCTCCATGTCATCTTCAGCAGCTTCGTGTGCCATCGCTTTATACAATTTACAAGCTACTAATGATTTAGCTAGAGCCTCTTCACCATGTGTCCACATAAGTAACGCCATTTGATGCCGTTTCGTCAACACTGCCCACATCTATACACAAAAACGTATCATAAAATTGTTTATTTTTGGATTTTTGAAGTGAAAACTTCTGTAGCATCGTTGTGATTTCAAAATCGATAAAACGAAAACGATGTAACGAAAAAGCAACAGTAAGAAGAGACATTTCAATCCATAAGTTTGAACGTAGGAGAAAATGAGAGAATTATACAGTGTTTCTTATTTCTATATTTATAGTCTCTTAAGTACATTGAGGGGCCATTAAAGGGGATTATTTTCAACTATGGAGTCCCCTAAGTACATTTAAGACCAGTTATAATGATTGTTTCTATAGATAAGAGATTCCTTAAGTACATTTAGGGGTCGGTTCAGGGGCTGTTTCTATAGATAAGCGGTCCCCCAAATACTTTAAGGCCAATTAATGGGATTGTTTTTAAGAGGTTCCCTAAGTACATTTTGGACCAGTTATAATGATTGTTCCTATAAATATGAGGTTTCCTACGTACATTCAGGAGTCGGTTCAGGGGCTGTTTCTAAATATAAGGGGTCCCCTAAGTACTTAAGGCAAATTAAGGGGATTGTTTCTAAGAGGTCTCCTAAGTACCTTTAGGACCAGTTATAATGATTGTTTCTAAGGCTAAGAGGTTCCTTAAGTACATTTAGGGCTAGTTATAATGATTGTTTCTATAGATAAGGGGTCTCCTAAGTACATTTAGAAGTCGGTTCAGCGGCTGTTTCTATTGATAAGAGCTTCTCTAAGTACTTTAATGCCAATTAAGGGGATTGTTTCTAAAAGGTTCCTTGAGAACATTTAGGGGTCGGTTCAGTGGCTGTTTCTATAGATAAGGGGTCCCCTAAGTACTTAAGGCAAATTAGGGGATTGTTTCTGATGTTAAGAGGTTCCCTAAGTACATTTAGGACCAGTTGTAATGATTGTTTTAATAGATAAGGGGTCCCCCTAAGTACATTTAGGGGTCGGTTCAGGGGCTGTTTCTATAGATAAGAGATCCCCTAACAATGTGATAACCAAGGAAATGTTGGTGAAATCGAGCATTAAGCCATTTTAATACAACTCGACGTAATATATAAATACTTATCATTATGTTAAGCCCAAAATTTTTGAAGGTTTCACTTCTACCACGTGTCAATTGCATAGGAGATTTTATATAGTTTTCTATATAAAATATGAAAGTATATTCGACGTTTCATAAGTGCGGTAAATGCCTACTTGAATAAAGAATTTCAATTTGAATATAAATAAAATCGTGCTATACACGTGAAAAATGTGGCCTTTTTTAAAATTAATTACATATTTTAATCACGTGAAACGTTATAAATTTAGAACTTTAATAGGTGTTTCGTGCTTAGTATTATTTGCAAATCACGCAAAAGCGCGTTAAGTCTAAGTTTTACTGCCCTGTATAATAGTGTTAAAAGTAATTTTTCCAGCGAAAGTAATTTACATACAAAATTTACCATTAATTTTCGCCTAATCTTTTTTGATACGTTTTTGACATGAATACGCTTTTAAAATCGCAGCTATAGAGAGGTAATTCAAAACACGTAAATATCTATCACCTCGTATCTGAAATTCAATTAAATCACAAAAGCTAAAGGATCAAAGCGTTTAATACGCTACGTAAGGACTGAACACATCGCGATCGGCGGAGGGGGAAACCTCGTTACGAGACGTGTTAACATACAACAAACGGCCGTGTCTATAACATAGTCACACCCCATTCTTTTTTCATCATTACGATATTATTTATATTTAACGTTAGTAAATTCACTTCAACGCTTTTATATTTTGTAATCAATCTGTAAATGTTATAAAAACAACACCCTCCTGTGTAAACGAAAAGCTCAAAAACTACTGAATGGCTTTTCATGTGGTTTTTAAGAGTAGATAAAGTGATTCATAAGGAAGGTGTATATAATATAGGGTTTTCCAATAAGAGGTTTCATTTTGATATTTAAAAAAAACGAGTATATTTTAAGAGAAATCAGTGGATATTTATTTCATTGTAAAGAGAAAGGTATGCCATTAACGATGGAAAACGATATCAGCCAAATGGCCGCCACGGCTACAGTTGCAGCACCATATCCTATTCATGAAATTTTCCATGACCAATTCGCACATTTGCGGCTATATGTCCTCGATAACTTCACGAATTCCATCTTTAAGGTCTTTAATAGATTGTGGAGCATTAGCATAGACCTTATCTTTCACGTGGCCCCAAAGAAAAAAGTCTAAAGGTGTTAAATCACAAGATCTCGGGGGCCAATTGTGATCACCTCTTCGAGAAATAACACGGCCAGGAAACTTTTCTTGCAAAATTGCGATTGTTTCGTTGCTTGTGTGGCACGTAGCGCCATCTTGTTGAAAATAAACGTCGTCCACATCAATATCTTCCAATTCCGGCCATAAAAAATCATTAATCATAGCTCGATAGCGCAATCCATTCACCGGAACAGTTGCACCAGCCTCATTTTCGAATAAGTAAGGTTGCATTTTTAAGCTTCAAAAGTGACAGCTGCCCAGATAGCGCGCAATTCAAAATGAAACCTCCTATTGGAAAACCCTTTATATGTATGGGTCGCACTAATATCCTCATCAACCTTATGGCCTGCACTATTATCCTTACAAAACTTGTGGCCCGCGCCAATAGCCTCATAAAATTTGTGAACCGCATCAGCCAATAGTCTCATAACATTTGTGGACCGCATCAATATCGTTATAAACTTCCCGCTCTAATACTCTTACATAACTTGTGGCCTGCGCCAATAGCCTCGTAAAATTTCTGGCCCGGGCCAATAACCTCGTGAAATTTCTGGCTCGGGCCAGTAACCTTTGAAAATTTCTGGCACGGGCCTATAGCCTCGTAACATTTGTGGCCCTCCTATAAGAAAAAGGTTGCCTTAATGAAATAACTACCCAATGTAACATATTATATCGCACCTTTATAGATCTATTGTACAAAAAAGTCCGCAGTGAGTTGTATTAACTTCATAATATGATAATTAAATCTAATCTATATATTCGACGTATTAAGCTTATGCGTTCCGACGACACATAAAACTGATACAAATGTCTTACTACCCATGTGAAGCCGGGGTAGGTTACTAGTATTATATAACAGCTAATAAACAATTTGAACAGAAATGTATTAAGACATTTGCAGGTCTCCGTGAAAAGTTATTTATGGGTGAGGTAAAAGCATCACGCACAGCTTTTATCATTTAGTCTGCGACAAAAATTTTATTGAAATTATGGTGTAAATGAGTAGGTACTTGGTTTTGTTAGCAAGGGTCCTGGATTCGATTCCCGGCAGAAAAATGAATTTCTAATGCATCTAATATTTAATACCGTTACTTATAATCAGATTTTTATTAGTTTATTCTAGCTGATTATAAGCTGTAAACTTCTTTAGACACATGAGGGAATCGCGTGATAAGCGTCACGAAGATGTGCAGCGTTTTTTATGCTAATTCATTTGGAGGTTAGGTAGTTTAAATATTTGCAAACAATGTGGCATTTTAATTTACAAATCATCATTTGAGATTTCAATAAATTATTTATATTATTTTTTTAATATTTTAATACTAATTAAACTCATTAAATTACTAACATATCTTCCTTATTGTCGGAAATCTAAAGTTTTTGATTTGTATAAATGTAAACAAGACTTAAAAATTAATCTGCCAAAGAAGTTTCACTTCTCACGTGTGTACTTTGTACGCATGCACTTTTATACATTAATTATCTATTTCAATATTTATAATTTCCTTCATTATAGTTATGTTTTGTGTTTCTGGAAACTTTATCGGTTTATGTTTGTCTATTTAGTTTATTAATATGTATAATATAACTGTATATCTCAGACTGTATCATCACTTAGCATCAGGTGTTATTAAAATCTAGGAACCTGTCAAAAATAACGAATTTATGAAGTTTACTTACCAACAGCTCGTTAAATGGATAGTCAAAAAGCGCCATTTCCGTCGTGACAGGCATAAAGCCAGTGATGAGGGAGAGACCACCAGCATTGTGGCGGGTGAAGGATGCACTGTTTCGGTGAACATTGACACTCTTGTTCATCACCTTCGCGTATATCGGACGGAACTTTCGGCGGGTGTAGTAGCATCTAAAAAAAAAGTAAGTAACATCCCATTAACGTCTCGCTGTTGGGCATAGGCCTCCACATTCATATGCGAGTGGGTTTTTAGAGCAAAGACCTACTACGGTGCTCCACTGTGGATTGGCAGGCCTAGTACACAAGCAGAGTTGTTAGGAAGGCTGGAGAGTGCCTTGATTTGGACGAAATCCGAAGGCTTAGGGCCCATGCGGACAGAGTCCTAAGCCAAGTGTGGAAGGAGGATCTCGAATACCCAACTGCAGGTGTGTACACGGTGGAGACGATTCGTCCTCGCCTAAAACAATGACTATCTAAGCAGCACGGATTGCTTTCTTTTAGACTGGTGCAGATGCTGACCGATCATGGATGTTTCGGTAAATACTTGCATCAGATAGCGCGGCGTGAAGAATCATCTCGTTGAAGGAGGCAATGGAGAGAGATAGGGAAAGTGCTGCTTATGCCCCACCCCTTTGAAGGAGGAGGCCGGGCGGTAGAACCACTCTTTGCCGGTTGCAACCGGAATTGTGAATGCGCAAGGGAGGTTGATGAGCTAACGAGTCCCAGACTCTCTGTCCTCGTGGTAGGAGTGCGTCAAAGCATTTCCCAGTAGGAAAAAAAGAAGGCCTAGTACATAAGTGCACTTTCTATTCTCTCACTCTCATAGTCCGGTGTGACGGGAATCCGACACGACCGGAGAGAGATCAAGAGTAGGACCGACGGCTTAACGTTCTCTCCGAGGCACGGGGTTGGATCACACCGCCAACTTCCCAACTTCGGGAAAATATTGAGAAAATCTTAATAGAAAACTCAATATCATTTTTGAATTGGCCCGACCTGGGAATCCAACCCAGGATCCCATATCAGTAGTCGAACATGCTAACCACAAGACCAATGAGGCAGTAATACCATCTGAGAGGTGTTAGTTCTAAACGAACGGCCCTNTCTGAAGGCTTAGGGACAGACAGAGTCCTAAGCCAAGTGTGGAAGGAGGATCTCGAATACCCAACTGCAGGTGTGTACACGGTGGAGGCGATTCATCCTCGCCTAAAACAATGACTATCTAAGCAGCACGGATTCCTTTCTTTTAAACTAGTGCAGATGCTGACCGATCATGGATGTTTCGGTAAATACTTGCATCAGAAAGCGCGGCGTGAAGAATCATCTCGTTGAAGGAGGCAATGGAGAGAGATAGGGAAAGTGCTGCTTATGCCCCGCCCCTTTGAAGGAGGAGGCCGGCCGGTAGAACCACTCTTTGCCGGTTGCAACCGGAATTGTGAATGCGCAAGGGAGATTTTTACACCTCCAATTCAGGTTGATGAGCTAACGAGTCCCAGACTCTCTGTCCTCGTGGTAGGAGTGCGTCAAAGCATTTCCCAGTGGGAAAAAAAGAAGGCCTAGTACATAAGTGTACTTTCTATTCTCTCACTCTCATAGTCCGGTGTGACGGGAATCCGACACGACCGGAGAGAGATCAAGAGTAGGACCGACGGCTTAACGTTCTCTCCGAGGCACGGGGTTGGATCACACCGCCAACTTCCCAACTTCGGGAAAATATTGAGAAAATCTTAATAGAAAACTCATTTTCATTTTTGAATTGGCCCGACCTGGGACTCCAACCCAGGATCCCATATCAGTAGTCGAACATGCTAACCACAAGACCAATGAGGCAGTCATACCATCTGAGAGGTGTTAGTTCTAAACGAACGGCCCTACGTATTTAGTTATGTGACTCCTTTCGCAATGAAGACATCCCTTAAGTACAATATCTTTAATATTCTATGAAATTTCTCGGGTGACACCACGGCCAATAAGCTAGTTGTTAAAGTAGGGGTCGGTTTAACACGCTTGATTAAAGACGTAGTATGCAAAAACAAGCCACTCGACGATTTCAACGCGGCGATATGAAATCGGTCGTTTCAATTTCACTCAGCTTCCAATAAATCTGTTGGTATTGAGTCGAAATATCACGGGGTAGTTTATCTCCTTTGTTCGGAATTTTTTGTTGTATGGCCGTAAAATTGCAATTACTCTCTCTACAATGCTTCAATAACTTATTAATATCCCAAAAGCTTTAGTGCATATGATCTACCTATGTACTTTACACAAAAATTAAGGTAATAAATAAATAAATCATTTATTCAGCCAATAGAAAAAAAAGAAAGTAGCTTAAATATAGAATTAGTTTACATGGAATGTAAAAAGAAAAACAAAACAGAAACAAAACAAAATTAAATTATCTATATAGTAAGTAAGTAAGTAGCAGCCCATTAACGTCCCACTACTGGGCACAGGCCTCCTCACTCCGAAGAGCGAGGGTTTTTAGAGCATAGACCCACCACGCTGCTCCAGTGCGGATTGGCAGGCATAGTACACAAGTGCACTCTCTATTCCTTCACTCTCATAGTCCGATGTGACGGGNGTGCGTGCGTGTATATAAACATGTGAGTGCTTTTATGTGTGGGTGTGTGTGTTGTTACTTATTTAGCCTTGTACTATTCTAAAACGGCTGCTTTATTTCGGTTGGCGTTATTTATTCTATACATACCGTAATATATCAAACTTACGCAATCTGTATTAAGTTAATGCTGCTATTATTGTTTTTGTGTTTCCAGCAGTAGTTTTTTAAATAAATTTTTGAAGCGAAATATAAAAGAAATTATAGGTAGAAATATAAATGTTTACTATGTCTTTGATGAGCTGTATCTTATGATAAAATTGTCGTATTTAAAGTATAAAAAAGCCTTTTGAAGCCTTAATTACAATTCTGAAATTTCAGACCAATTTTACGGTTTGAACGTAAATAGAACAGAAAGCGCGATAACATTTTCTTAAAAAAAAAGAGAAACATCTTCTTGCTAGTTAGTCCATTGAAATATTACGCGATTTGCTTTTTACAGGACACAATTTTATTCTTAAAACATGTGTGGGGGGGTCAATAGAAGCGTAACCCCAAGTTTGTGGGTTTGTCGACTTTGTCCTCAGCCCGCCGTCTTCGAAAAAGGGGTGCAAACACCTTTTCCACGATATCTCGGAAACTATGCATCGTACAAAAAATTCGTTACGACTTAATTCGTAGCAAATTGCTTTGCCTACAAATATGTTAATATAACTTTTTGCCCTAATTTTTAAATTAAAATAGTTATATGCAAAAAAGTGAGAAAATCTCTTTAACTTTTTTTATATATTTTACGAAAAAGACTCCTCGGACAGATCTTGTAGATGATATTTTGAGGAAATGTTTTTTCTACAACTTTTTTAAATTTCATTTATTTAAAACGCTGTTACAGCGCTCCAAAGTTGACCTGGTTCGTCGATACTTATAAGAATCCGGTCAAAACAAAATGTTGAATTCGAGTTTCATAATCTTTTTTTAATTGTTTTTATTCTCTTAAAAAAAATAGCTAAATCCGTACAATTTTACTTGCTTGTACGAGTATGCATGCACGTCTGCACGCATGCACGCAAGCAAACAGATATATTTGAGATGGCAAACAGACGGTGGTAACTGAGTTAGTACTGCCTCATTGGTCTAGTGGTTAGCATGTTCGACTACAGACATGAGGTCCTGGGTTCGAGTCCCGGGTCGGGCCAATTCAAAAATCAATATTGAGTTTTCTATTAAGATTTTCTCAATATTTGCCCGAAGTTGGGAAGTTGGCGGTGTGATCCACCCCCGTGCCTCGGAGAGCACGTTAAGCCGTCGGTCCTGCGCCTGATCTCTCTCCGGTCGTGTCGGATTCCCGTCACATCGGACTATGAGAGTGAAGGAATAGAGAGTGAACTTGTGTAATATGCCTGCCAATTCGCAGTGGAGCAGCGTGGTGGGTCTATGCTCTAAAAACCCTCGCTCCTCGGAGCGAGGAGGCCTATGCCCAGCAGTGGGACGTTAATGGGCCGGTACTAACTGAGTTATTAAACAATTTAAGCTCTTTAAATTATTCGTAATAATATTAGTCAACTACATGAAATTTAGAGAACCTAATAAATAATTGTAAATCTTAAACACGGTGGCACTCCATTTCAAGATAACGTGAACAATCCATCAACAGCTCAGTCCTTATTGAAAACGCGATTTCACGAATAAGTAACCCCATTTCTTTTATCAACGAAATGCACGCAGGGCCTGATATTTAAAATAATAAAGTAAGAAATTGAATATTTGTTTCATACTTTGAGAAGGTATTTAAATATTCGACAGATAATTTCATTGCCAAATGCAGACTTAGTTTAAAAGTATCATACAAAGTACCATTTAAAACAATGAAATTTAATTATCACTGAAGTGAAACTTCTTTAGGCGCATGAATGTAAAATATCGATGAGGGAAAAACGTGCGATTAGCGTCACTAAGATGTGCAGCGTTTTTTATTATTGCTAATTCGTCTGAAGGTTAAATGGTTTTCTTATTTACAAATAACATATGACATTTTAATCTGCCACTCGTCATTTAGTAATTCATAAATTCTCTTTTCTAAATTAATTAATAATTTCTACTATTGGCAATTTTATTTACAATTCGTCATTTGAGGTTTCAATAAATTATTTGTATTAATTTTCGTCATTTTATGACAATTAAATCCTTAACATATCTTCATTTTTCTCTCCCTCAAGTCTCGGAAATCTAAAGTTTTAGATTTGTATAAATATGAACAAGACTTAAAAATTTGTTTGCCAAAGAAGTTTCACTTCTGACGTGTGTACTTTTGTTACTTTTTAGTTCGATTTTTATAGGAGATAAAACAGCCATCTTTAATATGTAGAGACATGGTGACGAGTGCGTCTTGATTTTAAGGTATTCTCGTCGGTAATTTAATTGTTATATTACGCCTTTTTATTATAACATTATCAAGCATATTTTATAAGTGTGCGAAGTTTAAATTGAGACAAATTATTGTTCAAAGATTCCCTTAAATTTATATGTATTAGGCAACCAAAAAAGTTCATGCGGTTTTCATTTATTGTGTACTTATATGAACTGTATTTCGCAAGCAAGATAAAGTAGTGGAGTAATTTTTTGTACATTTAAAAGCTGATATTAAGAAGTATCATTAAATGTGTTAGATAAGTATGTTTACTTTAACTAAAACTGTACAAATTCATAAAGTAAATAAGACTAATTGCATTCAACACGGCCATACTTTAACAAATTTATTTCCAGTTTTATTTAAAATAAATAAACTTATCTAAAACATTCAATGATACTTCTTAATATCAGCTTTTAAATACACAATAAATTGCTCCACTACTTTATCTTTTTTTTTGTCGCTGGGAAATGCTTTTACGCACGGAGTGTGGGACTCGCTGGCAATGCCAGAATACCCACTAAAACTCAGTAACTGCATTGGGAGCCAGAGGTTTGTTGAGACATTCATCTCTGGCTCACCGGATGAGGCCGGCTTACAGATTCTCTATAAGGGGCTAGGTTATAGGAACCACCTTCTTCTGGTACCTACTACCCCCCGTCGGGACTGGAGTGCCTCGGCGGCATTCACTCTATTCTTTTGACGTGCCGCCTTTTACGAGACTATCATCTCGCTCTCGGTCTCCAGTCCTGCTCACTGACGAATATTGCATCCACAATACCTGCCAGTAACACTACTTTATCTTGCATGCGAAATACAGTTCATATAAGTAAACAATAAATGAAAACCTCACCCTTATAAATATTGCAATGCAGCAACAAACGTAAGGTCTTTGCCATTTGATTACAGACAGTTATATATTCTGCCATAAACCGCACTTTTATTTTAAGCAATTAAGGAGTTCCATTGATCATTATAATTGACTATGACAATCACTTGACCATACCAACGTTACGGTGGGTGACTCAAATATGTGGATAGCCTAAAAAGGTTCTGCCAAGTATCGTTTATTTGCTCCTAAGAATTGAAGAGTTCCGTTACTCTGTCAGGGAGACCTTGATCAAAACTAAACACTCATTAAACATCCCTTAAAGTATATCCTTTCCAATAAAAAACGAATCATTAAAATCGGTTTACGTGATCTTGAGTTATTCGTACATTTGTCGCGCACATGCTTAATGCAAATTTAAGACATACAGTTTTCTCAAGGATGCCATCATCAGAACTGGACTAAAGAGAATAATCAAGTTCGGTTCACCCAGTCGGAAGATATGAGGTAACTAACATTAAAAAATACATACGATGACAGAACTACAGCTAGTTGAAACATATCTACTCACCTATAAGCACCTCCCATAAGTTTGTTTATCACGAGACCAATATCATGCAGTGTGTATACATAGCCTCTTGGCAGATGAGGTCTGACATCTCTAAGAATGTATCTCAAAGTGTTACTTGGACCGCTTTTTGTGTTATAAAGCTCTTCTAATCGTGGTATTGTGAGGAACTTTCTCATTGAGACACCGTTTTCTAGAAGAAGCTTCACAAAGTCTATCCGATCGTGTTCCAAAGCTTGCATCATTGCTTCATCGAGAGCACCTGCAAAAAAACATATGTACTTTTTTAAGAGTGAACTACTTTCCCAACACATCTATATATATAAGAGATATCCAGGTATCTATTGACTCATCACGATATCTCTGGAACCGTGAGGCGTAGAGACTTGTAATTTGATAGGAAAATTCCTTTTGCCGAGTAGAAGTCAACTAACAACGGATTTTAAGAGATTCCACCCGCAGGGGGGGGGGGATTACGAGGGTGTTAACTATTGACTCATCACGATATGCTTTTCTAAGCATATGCATGCGAGTTTTTATTGTTACTTCATTGCTGTTTCCTGCAAGATATTGTATCTCCTATTGTTAAATATAGATTATTATATCTGTATTAATATTGTTCTACTCTGTTTGTTATATTTTAAAGTGGCAAAATTTACTATATTATATTATAACAATATTTTGTTAGGATTGACATTTTTAAAATCGTTATATCTTTTGAATGGAAAGTCCGATTTAAGTAATTTAAAAAGTTTTTTACAGGTACTGAAACGCTATTTAATAAAATCATTTAATAGGATCAGGAATTAATACAGAGGTATGAATAATATGGTTTGATTAGTGTCAACACGTTTATTAACTCTTAAAATGTAAAAAAGTAGTTATAGTGACATAACTACAGTAGTTGGACAAATAGTATGCTGGACTTCTTTATAGATATTAATACGTTCTATAATATTGTAGAACATGTTTTTGTTCTATCACCAATAGTTTCCGCAGCGTACGCGATGTAAGACATTTTGTAATTTATTTTTCTACATCTTGGGTTACATTAATAAAGCCTATGTCACTGAGTAAAAATGCAGCTTTATTATAGTGAAGAAATATTTCAAATCCTATATACATACATACATCAATGTTTCCTCTTTATAATATTAGTTTACAATAGACACGTTCATTATGTTACAATATAGAAATAGATTATGACAAAAAAAAACTTAATATGAAAGAAATCTTGTAAACTAATAGACACATTCATTATGTTAAATCCGAAATCAGAAAGAAATCCGGTGATGGTAACGGCGGGGCAGGGGGTGCTAAGTATCTCCGGAAGAGATTCCGCTGCCAACCCCGACGACTTGATGACGTTGGGGACCGAAGGTGCTGAAGTGGCGAACCCGCACCGGACGTCGCAGCGTAGGCAGACCCCACAAGGTGGACCGATGATATAAAGAAGGTCGCCGGTAGCCGCTGGAGCCAGGCGGCGCCAAATCGGGCCTTGTGGAGGTCATTACGTGAGTCCTATGTCCAGCAGTGGACGTCCATCGGTTGAAGCAACGACGACGATGAAAGAAATCAGAACTTGCTAATGTAGTCAGTGAAGTTGATAGTAGAAATCTTCCTAAATGTGATTCAGTTACCAATGAGGTACTTTAGCAACAATGTTATGACAAAGGTCAACACTTGGGAACAAAGGGAGCTTAAAAGTGCTATCCAGACAATACGGTCATTACTATTCAGGGAGGGGATCAATATTTGGTGAGACGAGATCCCTCGCTGTAGACTGAGTTTATTCATAAACTGTCACTTCTTCACACCTGATGCTTGCTCGAAGTATTCGTAATACTATCTTCCTGATTAGTTCTCAACAATATCACTTAATAGGATAAGGATTAATACAGAGGTATGAATAATATGGTTTGATTATTGTCGCCAATTTTATTAACTTTACAAATACAAAATATAGTAATAGTGGCATATTTACATTGGAACGACATATGGTATCGGACTTTTTTGTAGATATTAATACGTTCTATAATATTGTAGAACATTTTTTTGTTCTATCATCAACAGTTTCCGTAGCACACGCGATGACAGATTATATGTCTCTATTTTTTCACACCTTGGGTTAATTACCACCATTAATGCATTTTTATTAGGGATCATACATATATTTATATGTAAATTGCTCAAATAAAAATCTTTTAGATTCACTTTTTATAAAACAAACATAGCATTGTCTCCACTGAAAACCAGCGTTGGGACGAAATCTCAACAATCGCTGAGCGGTGTTCCCTTTTTCGGCATCACATTTTTTTTTCTGCGGCTACTTTACTTGTTTTATGTAAGTGTGATGTAAAAAATAAAAGGTTATTATTATTATCACGCCTCATTCCCATAGGGGTAGGCAGAGACCACATCCTTCCACTTGCCACGATCCTTGCATATCCCCTTCGCTTCTTTCATTCTCATTAAACCTTTCATACAAGTTCGTCAGTTTAGAGTACTCTTGACCTGGCCCTTATTTGAAATCTCCTGGATTTGGTCCAAGAACGTTCGCCTTGGTCTTCCCCTTCCAACTTTCCCATTCACTCTTGACTCATAAATCCTTTTTGTCAGTGTCGTTTCATTCATTCTCTCTACGTGCCCAAACTATCTAAGCATACCTTTATATACTTATGTACTTTTTCTAAAAACGTGTGGGGGTAGTTCATAAATAATACGAGGAACTAGATGACTCGCAGTTTGTTCGCCGTATACATTGTTTGCATATAGTTTTACGTTTTCGCTCGTGTCTGTAATTGGTGTTTTACTTTATTATAATATTAAGGACATTAAATCCTGTTAAGGGTAATTTGATCTACATGAAATTTACAACGTATGTGATGTATTTAATTAGATAACCAATAATACTGTACTGTATTAAACACCTTGGTAAATAACACACTTTTTTGTAATATGTAAAATAAAAATGGTTGCAGTGGGTTATTCTTTGGAAATGAATACATATCATTGCGGATTTTTTGGTCAGTTTTTTTAAGATATACAATTCCGTAGTACATTAATTTGATGTGTCTCATAAGGTTTAGCCAGCGTTTGTGATTGACTGCATTGTTCTATGAACTTAGATGAAATATTGAAAATATACGAAAATAAACATTAATTCTTGTATTTGCCTGTGAAAGACTCGTAAATTATGGAGATTAGTCTGAATTCACAAATAAACTGTTTAGAGAGACAGTGAGAGAGAGAGAGGGTTTAAAGAAATTCCATTATTTCAAAATGAAAGATAAACAATTCGGTTTCATTAAATTATTTACAACGATATTATATTAAGAGAGGAATAAACGTAGGGAAATAGAAACTTTGTTATAAATTACAATATATACATATATTTAACACGCTTTTATTGGCTTTGCCATTTTAAAACAAGTGTTTTATTAATTCGAAATATTTAATCAATTTTCAAAGATCAATTACAATACAATAATAAAAAAGGGGTACTTATTATAATTATCATCGAGCATCCTACGCTTTTTTATTGCTGAAAGATTAGTAGTTGGATCACACTTGATGGTAAGTGATGATACCGACTAAGATGGAAGCGCTAATCTGGAAAGAGGCAATTCCCCGCTTATGGCTTTCAGACATACTTGTATTAGAAAACAAATTACATTGCTTGGTAATACGTCTTAGCTAGCAGGAATGTAACTAGCCACGGCCGAAGCCGACCAAGCCAAACTCAGGAAAATTAGAAAATGTGATTTAGGAAGGCCTAACGCCGTTAGCAAAGCAAGTACATAGAAAATGACTTAAATAGGATTTTTTTAAATTCAGACCTAACTGATTGACAACATACGAAATCGATTGGTATAGATATATTATTTTTATTATATAACCTAAGTGAATACTAAAAACTGCATTTGAAATATCACTCCCCAGGGGTAGATAAGGGAATAAGTTTGTGTGGACTTTCGTAATTTTTCTACTTGGCCATATGCCAGATCGAAATCCCTTGTGAGACGACAGTCTAATAAAAATTCTAACATATAAATATTTTACATACAACACTAGCAGTTCCGTGCAACGTCGTCTGCGTGAAATAAGAAAGAGGACGAATTTCATTACCATAAAAACGGTTGTAGTGAGTCAAACTTAAGAAATAGATATTTCGGAGAAAAAACATAGATGCCCCGGCACATCATCATTAGTGGAATCCATAACTTGACCTCCAAAGTGTGGGCGTCGGTGGGTAATGTTAGTGCAATCAAACACTTAATTAACTCAGATCATAATGTCCAATCAATTAATGTTCCCGATATCAAATTACACAAACACATTAACAGCAATAGTTAAGATCGCGCGAGATTTTCAATAGTCGACCGCTATGGCGGATCGAACTGTCGAGAACGCCGCCAGCCTGTGACTCATTGACTATGTCCAGCGCCGATAAATGGCGCGTTTTTTTGAGAACTTCTATAAGGGAACAATTCTGTCATACGATTTTTCTGAAACTTCATTAATGCAGCCAGCGTTAAGTCAGTGCGACGTTGTCTGCAGGCGTTCTCTATCACCAATACGCAGGCACTACTTTCACAGACCTCAAAAAGATCCCTATGAGGGGCGGCAATAAGGGTTCGTGTAGACAGAGTAATGGTGGAATCCAGATGAAATACGTGGGCCTCTCCCTGGATTGCCGCTGGAGCTTTGAGGTGCATTGTAAATCACAAGCCCTACGGCCCATCCAACTCAGCACCTGCACTCGGTAGATCGCTGCCTAATGTGGTCCCGAATAGCCCTGCAGGACATTGTACGTAGGTAACGTCGCCGGCACACCCGGTATGGATGCCCTGACCGCATCAAATATCTCCTGCTTGCACAAAGCTCAGAGGGTAATAGCGATCTGGGCAATCCGAGTGTACCGTATAGTATCCTATCCTGGAACCTTCTGGCGGACGACCTCCGTGGGAGCTGCGGGCGGAAGCTCTAGCGGTCATGTATCGGAATGCGATGCACGCCATCTTGATTCCAACGAAGTCCGGAAGATTAGAGCCCTGGCCAAAAATGTAGGGAAAACCTCGAGTGCCCAATAGCGAGCGTGGCCACCATAGTGGCGATCCGTACTCAATAGACCGGACATGGATGCTTCGGAAAGTTCATGCACCAAATTAGCCGGGAGGAGGCATCCGTTTGTGATCAAGGTGGGCTAACTATCGACTCAGCTCCTCACACTGTAGCAGATTGTACAGCCTGGGAACCTGAGCGTCTCATTCGAGAGCATTGTAGAGGCGATGCCCTCCTGTGAAAGATAATTGCCGGAAGCCATCTTTTGCGAGGCGGTAGACTCGCTGAAGGAAGCCAACGAGAGGGAGAGGGAGAATGCAGTGCATCCCAACATGTTTGCGCACCTTAACCCGCCACCGTGAAACCTCAGTTGGACTCATCCGGAACACCAGAACAGAATGCAAAAGCAAAACACCTCGGGCCTCACCCGAAGAACCTTCAACCTCGGATGAAGAGTATTCCGCTGGGTTTTGGTAGATAGGCATACAAATACAAATACAAATAACAAGTATAGATAAATATAATGCAAAAACTATTTTTATCTTCCATAATAAAGGGTGTGCTAAATATCTAACAAACAATATTGATCCATTCTCAATTTGACAGCAGACTAACAACAAACAAAAGAGTGCGTGTGTGTGTCAAATATATGATAATGTGTGTTATGGTTTTTGCATTGATTTAATGTTTTTTATGCGTAATTTCAAAAAATATGAGCTGGGAAATTCCATACACCTCCGTCCGCGGAATTTTTGTACAAAGGGGTACGAAGTTTTACTTCACGTGGCTTGTAGTAACATGAAAGTAAAAAGAACCTTCATATATTTTGATTATAGTCGTGTGTTGACATGGCGAAATGGTGATCAACACGGACATTTCTAATAATGCCTCTTTGATGGGCGTTACCCGAAGGGACAGAGGACTTTTACAATCACGTTCAATGGACCTTTATTAATTTCCTTTGTCAAATATTGTCCCCCATCCCTACTGTGTTTGAACACAATGTATTATTTCACCTTAATCTTGTTTCATTGAATTCCTAATATTAGCTCAACCCTCACCGTATATATCTCGTTAAATTTTTGAGTGGTTATTTAAAAAAAACGATATATACACACGTAGACGTTGAGGAACGTTTTTTATATTGTATTACAGTCTACGAGTATAAGGTAAGTAGCAGCAGTATTAAAGTACCAATGCAGGTCTATAGGAATGGGGGTTTTTAAAGCATAGTCCCATGGGCTGAAAATAGACACGACCGGAGCGAGATCAGGGGCAGGGCCGACAGTTTAACCTGCTCTCCGAAGTTCGGGGGTTGAACATACCGTTAATATCACAACTTCAATGAAATACTGAGGATTTCTTAACAGAAAACTCAATATTAATTGTTGAATTCGCCCGACACGTGAATGGAACCCTGGACCTCATTTCTATTGCATACAAGCTAGAACGCTGAGGCAGTTATCTATATATATAAAAGAGATATCCAGGTATCTATTGACTTATTACGATATCTCTTGAACCATAAGGCGTAGAGACTCGAAATTTGGTAGGAATATTCCTTTTGATGAGTAGAGTTCAGCTAAGAACGGATTATACGATATTCCACCCGCATGGGGGGTACGGGGTTGTTAACTATTGACACATCACATAAGGCGTAGAGACTTGAAATTTGGTAGGAATGGGTCAGCTAAGAATGAATTTCACGAAAGTGATTGAAATTTGATACAGCGATGTTCTGGAGCCTGAAAAAGGGCTATTAGCTCTTTGCTGTAATACACAGAAAATAACTCATTGAAATATTTATACGTATGCTTTTTATTTGTATAGCAATTTGCCGAAATTAATGAAAATGCTACCCATTCAAACCTGTGAAAAAAACATTCAACGCAGACGAAGTCGCGGGTTCAGCTTGTACTATATACGGCCAGAAAAGAAAATCTTTCAAACTGAGTGGGAAGAGAAGCGACATGGCGACAGGAAGAAAAACATAAAGAATTTTCCTCCACGCCTATAATAGGGTTATGAACTATTGAACTGCTCTGCTTTGGTTTTCTAAGCGAGAATCATTAAGTCTAACCACAATACATTTAATTATCCACAAATAGTTTTAATTAAGCATGGTTAATTAGAAATGTCTCATCAATCTAATAGTCAGCTTCTCCGGATATGATATCCTGGGTTCGAATCACGGATCAGTCGAATTCAATTGAGATATTACGTTTTCTGTTAAGAAACTCTCAGTATTTGGTCGAAGTTGTCGGTGTGCTCCACCTCCGTGCCTCGGAGAGCACGTTAAACCTTCGGTCCTACGCCTGATCTCTCTCCGGCAGTGTTGGACTTCCGTCATCTTACCATGAGAGTGAAGGAATAGAGATTGCTTCTATGCTCTAAAAACCTTCTCTTCTATGAGTGAGGCGGCATGTGCCCATCAGTGACGCATAAATAGGCTGTTATTTACCTTTTATTTATCTTTTGAAGTCATACAAGCTAGAGCAAAGAAATAAATGAAACACGGGACTGAATTCCAGCGTTTACTGTTCCTGTAGATATTTAATATGTGTCTTAAATCTATCACACACGAGGTTGACAAGCCCCTAAAATGTTACTAAAGCTAGCTGTCGTGTTCTGTAGATATTTTGGTTCGAATAATATATTACCTAACTGGCGCAATGCACCATTTTTTTAAATTTGTTTTCATATATTTATCTTACAAATGTACATAAAGGCATAGAAAAATGTGTACGAAACTATCGATATAAATACGCATACGTAAGCTATACAAGCTCGTATACAGTGAAGGTATCGTTTGTTTAATATTCTAATAAAGATATAACGAAATTTAAAAAAAACGTGATGAACCTTTAACTAATTTGTCAAAAATCTAAATGAAAATGTGAATAAAATAAACACATGATAACAAGTAAATAAATTGAAATTACTGGACCCCAGCTCAATTTTTGATGATTTTTTTATTATTGACAGGTTAGCGCTTGACTGTGACCACACTTGATGGTAAGTGATAATACAACCTAAAGTGAAAGCGTGCTTATCTAGTCAAAGGTAATTCACCTTATGGCTTCTACACAGTACCGTACCAGGACAGAAACCTCTTGCTTGGTGGTACGTCTTTGCTTTAAGGTACGGCCGAAGCCTCCCACCAATTCGCCCTACCGGGGCTCAAACTCTCACCCTCGGCTAGCAAAACGAGTACTCATACCACTGCGCCAGCGTGGCCATCAAAAGCCTTTTTTAGGCTTTAAACTATCTTCGTACCAAATTTAATTAAAATCGGTTCAGCACTTTTGGCATAAAAACGGGACAGACCAAGTTACTTTCGCATTTATATCTGTAAAGATTTTTGCCGACTTAGATGAGTCTTTTTAACAGTAATTTAAAAAAAATTTGATTATATAATTATTCATTCAAAGTAGCGATATATAAGAAGTATAACGACGGTCATAAAACCCGGTAAATTGTATCACAATGCGCTTTGATCCTGGGGGGCTTATGAAAACAAATTCACCTTCTTTTTTATGAACCCTTCCGCCATCTAATCATGACGGAAAGCCTCTCTGTCCTGTTTAATTAATGGAAACCAAACGATCCTTTATCCAGCGCGTTGTTGAATTATTTATTTCATCACATTCACTACAAAAGGCTGGACTTATGTTGACTAGCTGTTACGGGCGGGCTTGTTTGCGTGTTTATTTTGAATTTTTTATTTATTTACTCTTCCTTTGCAAACCGCATAAGAGAACAATATAACTAGCTAAAGTAATACAATAAAATATACTAAGCAAATGCGGCCTCATCGCTTATAGCAGGGATCGGCAACCTTTTCTTATAAATGAGCCACAAATGTTTTTGAGGATATTTGTAAGGACCACGAATGTCAGGATATAGATACGGGCAACTAATGTTATGAAAATATTGGTGTGGGCCACAAAAGTTATGACTATATTCGTGCGAGCCACAAATGTTATTGAGGATATTTGTACGAACCACGAATGTCATGTTATTGTTACGGGCCACAAATGTTATGAGAATATTGGTGCAAGCTACAAATATTATGAAAATATTGGTGCGAGCCACAAATGTTATGACTATATTGGTGCGAGCCAGAAATGTTATGAAAATATTGGTGCGAGCCACAAATGTAATGATGATAACGGGGCGGGTCACAAATGTTATTGACGATATTTGGACGAATCGCGAATATCATGATATGGTTACGGGCCACAAATGTTATGAAAATATTGGTGCGAGCCACAAATGTTATGATGATATCGGGGCGGGTCACAAATGTTATTGACGATATTTGGACGAACCACGAATATCAGGATATTGATACGGGCCACATATGTTAGGAGGATATTGGTGCAGGCCACAAGTGTTACGAGAATATTGACGCGCGCCACAAATGTTATGACGATATTGGTTCGGGCCACAAGCGTTATGAGAAAATTGGTGCGGGCCACAAATGTTATGAGAATTATAGTGCGGAACACATTTCGTCTAATAGAGACATTTTTTAAAAACGAAACTACTCTGCCTTTTTTTACGATATTCAACGTTACTCTGCGTTGGTATTACACGTTATTTAGCAAGCATTGTCTTACTGGTCGCTGGTTGACGACCCCTGGCTTATAGCGATCTCTCACACACATCCTTAAGTAAGAAGAAAAGAAACGGTAGAGAAAAAATAGGGTGTGGCTGTGTTATGGACACGGCCGTTTGTTGAACGTGAATAGGTCTCGGTAACGGGGCTTCCCCTCCACCGCGCGCGATGTGTTACAGTCCTTACTTAGCGTATTTAATTCTTTGATACTTTAGCTATCGAACCGCGTTATTGAATTTTGGACGGAAGTGATAGATCTAATTATAGCACCAAACTGTTTCTTTTAAAGCTCTCATGTGTAAGTATGTATAAGTGTCTATTAGTGTACAAGAATAAATGTATTTGTCATATATAAGGCGAATTAAAAATATAATTGTGATATCAATTGAATACATTACAATAGGAGTGCCAAAAGCACTCTTTTAAAATTACGTATTGAACCTTTACAAATAAAGTTAATTCTTCACCAGAGGCGTTTTTATTATATTAATGAATATAACCGCATTGTTTTACGGATTAATTAATTATTCAACTGTTCGTAAGCGCGGGTATATTTTGTATGGCTGAATTATAATTGTTTTTAATTGTAAAGATTTGTAACGTGGGGATCTTTATAACAAGTATTATTTTTATTGCTGACACAGGCTATAGATAGACTGTGATCTTTTTAGTTAACATTTAGTGTGTAGATAAATAAACAAATTTTTTTATTACACACCAAATACTTAACATGAAAGCAAAATTATTTGAAAACTTATAACAGTTATGAAACCACAGCACGCATAGGTGGTCTTATAGCAAAAGCAATCTCTTAACAGACAACTTTTGGGTAAAGAAAACTGTCTGTAATAGAAAGGAGGTGGCGCAACAAAAGAACTTAGATGAAATAAATATATATGTCGGAGAAAAAGAGAGAAGAAGAGAAGCATAAAGCATATAGGCGTAAGGTTCTCCGCCGACATCGTCATTAATGGCATCAATAATTCAATTTCCATACTGTGGGCGTTGGTGGGTAATGTTGGCGCAATCAAAAATTTCATTAAATAACTTAGATTATAATGTTCAATCACCTAATGTTCCCAATATCAATTTACACAAACTTATTAATAATAATAGCTAGGATCGCGACAGGTTCGATAGTCGACCGCTCTGGCGTACTGTCACCCGAGAACTGGAGAGACGTGCGCCAGATTGTCACTATTGTCTGCCCCATGGCGATAGACGGATGACGCCAGGGTTCCATAGACTATTGCACTCCGACATATACAATATATAAAAAATTAGAAACAAAAATATATGTTTAAAAATACTAATACATTTTATAATATCTATATATAAATAATTGAAATTAAAATTTATATCATCTTTTACGAAAAGTGCTCGGACGGTGTATAAACATTGCTCATGTCGCGTCATCATAGAAGCATACATATATATGTGGCAGTAGTGTGTGCGTCAGTAGCGTGTACATGCGTGGAAAGTATGTATGTGAGTAAGCGGTGCGCATGAGTAGTGTGTGCATGAACAGTGTGTTCATACGTGAGCAATATGAGTGTGCGCAGACGGCATGCTTTTGCGAAAGCGGTATGCGTGAGTAGTGTGTGTGCGTGAACAATGTGTTCATACGAGAGCAGTATGAGTGTGCGCCAGCGGTATGCATGAGTAGTAAGCATGTGCGTAAGCGGTACGCGTGAGTAGTATGGGTGCGAGAATAGTGTATTCATACGTGTGCAGTATGAGTGTGCACAAGCGGTATGCATGAGCATTATGCGTGAGTAAACAGTGTGTTCATTCATGAGCAGTATGAGGGTGCGTAAGCGATATGCATGAGCAGTATACGTGTGTGTAAGCGGTACGCGTGAGTAAACAGTGTGTTCATACGTGAGCAGTATGAGGGTGCGTAAGCGATATGCATGATCAATATACGTGTGTGTAAGCGGTACGCGTGAGTAGTATGTGTGCGAGAATAGTGTGTTTATACTCGTACGTGAGTAGGATGAGTGTGCACAAACGGTATGCGTGAGCAGTATACGTGAGTAGTGTATGTGTGCGTGTGTAGTCTGCTTGCTAAAGCGGTGTGTGTGTAGGTGAATGTGTTTTCTATCTATGTGTTTTACAATCGTGTGTTTTTATTTAAGATAATCGTCCCTTATAAGTATATACCTCCTTCGATCACTCTATTGGGTTCTATTATTGGTATTTATTTTTTATTTCATTATGACATTCGTAATTAATGCTGTATTTTAAAATTTTGTCTAGTATATTTAACGACACTAAATGTTGTTTACAAAAATCTATAAAATAAACAAAAATATAATCAATTTTATATGACACCATGTCATAAAAACGTGCCACAAACAACGGGGAAAGGGCTATAAAGGCACGCAAAGGTAATTAAAGCATCCGAACAATTATTATCAGGGTACTTTGTGTCCATACTACAAGTATGTACAAAATGACCTGTTATTACTTAGTAGGGTGAATTAAAATCTTAGATTTATTGAGATATATAATGAAGTGGATGTATCATTAAAATTATATTCGCAAATGGACCGTTATACTACGGAATGGTCACATTTGTCTGTTATATCAACTTAGATCTCATAAACTATTCAACGGATTTTAATGCAGTTTTTAGCAATAGATAGAGTGATTCAAGAGGAAAGTTTATATGTATAATACATGCAGATTATCAAAGACAAAAGGCGAAAAATTTAAAGATTTGTAATGTGATGTATTTTTGTGAGCTTAAATTTAAAACGCTGATTAAACCTTACAAGATAGATCACATAAATGTTCTACGAAATTGTATATGTTAAAAAGATCGATAAAAAATTCCTCAATAGTATTTATCTTTAAAGGATAAGCCACAGTAACCATTGTTATCTTTTATATATTACAAAAATATATATGTCGGAGAATAAGAGACAAGCGCAAAAGAATAAAGCACAGGGGCGTAGGGTTCTCCGCCGACATCGTTATTAGTTGGATCCATTATTTTATTTCTTATTCTGTGGGCGTTCGTGGGTAATGTTGGTGCAATCAAACACTTTGTTAATTAACTCGGATTATAATGTTCAATCACTTAATGTTCCCAATATCAATTTACACAAACTCAATAACACTAATAGCTAGGAACGCGACAGTTTCAATAGTCGACCACTCCGGCCGACCGCCGCTCGAGAACTGCCGAGAGGCGCGCCGGACTGCCACTTATTGACTCTGCCCCAACGCCGACACAAAGATGGCGCCAGCGTTCCACAGACTATTACACACGGACCAGCGATCCACAGACTCTTGCACTCCGACATATATGTTATTTACCACGCTATTTATACAATACAGTGTTATTGTTTATCCAATAAAATACATTATATACATTGTATATTTCATGTAGATCAAAACTGTTTATAATAGCATTTCATTAAAATGGATATTTTAGGAAATATTAGAGAATTAATAAGCGGAGTCACCGCTGGTGCCGCGGGTTGAGGTATAGTTACATAAGCTTCAAATAGATATCGCTGTACTTTAAGACCCTAAAACACAGTTAAGTAAATTACTTATTATTATTTACGTACGTACGTAATTAATTAGTTAGTTAAGTAAACTCTGAAGAAAACATATTTGCAGTCCAAGAATTCCTGTCTAACATCTACTTGTATCTTACCTGGTGGCCATTCCTGTCCATAAACGAAGATCTCTGATCTCGCAATATCCACTCGGTTCCAAGTGAGCGCCAAGGATAACTGTTCACTTGGAGACAGGTGTTGTGCTCGGAACAGCGCAGTCAATATAACCTGATCCAACTCTTGAACTTCACCACCTTCTGCTCGCTCTTGTATTCTGAACACGGTAATCTGTAGAAAAAATCAGTTGAAACCGTGTTATAGAAACGGACCTTAGTCTTGTGAAGTGGCTTGCCCCTCCGTTGCTCGAGATGTGTTACAGTCCTTACTTAGCGTAATAAATTCTTCGATCTTTTAGCTATCCAGTGGTGAAATTTCGGATGGAGGTGGTACATATGTAGCTACAACACCAAACTGAATCCCCCGATTTGGTTATCATACGTTTTTTGAACTACCTTTATATGGATGCGATTTTAAAAACGTATTCACATTAAAGTGTGACGGGTTTAGCGCTTGATTGTAATAATGCATGATGGTAAGTGATGATGCAGTCTAAGATAGAAGCGCGTTAATCTGGTAATAGTTATCCCTTAGCTATCCCTAAAAGTTATGCCTTAGATAGTCTCGCCGCGTTTTTTTTCGGCCCTAGTAGTTTGCCCGCTCTATTTAACGGAAATAACCGCCGCCTGCTTGTAGTTAAACTATACGAGGTCTTTTGTCTATTAAATTAAGACTCTGGTGGAAAAAAGTCCGTCTTGTATTTATAGGCTCATATCTTAAAAAAATTAAAACTTACATCAGTTATAAAAAAACGACGCAGTAGGCGCAGTGGTCGCATTGCTCGCTGAGGGGCCCCGGGTTCGATCCCCGGTTGAAAGAATTTAGGAAATTATATTTTCTAATTTGTCTGAGTCTGGACTTGTGGGAGGCTTCGGCCGTGGTTAGTTACCACCCTGCCAGCAAAAACGTACCTCCAAACAAAGAAATTTGTTGTTCGATACGATGCTGTAGAAACCATAAGGAGCGTATCGCCTCTTACCAGATTAGCGCGCTTCCATCTTAGACTGCATCATCACTAACCATCAGGTGAGATCACAGTCAAGCGCTAAACTGTCAGCAATAAAAAAACCAGTAACACAAATTATCGCTAACAAACAATCAAAGTTTATAAAATACCGCAAAAAACTTAACTACCTTCGACGCGACACACACCGTTAGTAACGGTCGTTTTGTTACTGATTTATATTTTGTTTTTTCTATTGTTTGGTGACATTTCGACGCATATTTTTTACGACAGATATCGAAAAGCGAAATAGATAATACACATTATGACTTAAAAAAGAGATGGTTATATTTCTGGTTGTCCTCTTGCTTGGCGATACGTCTTTGCTGGTAAGTGGTAATTAGCCGGCCTAAGCCTTCCAACAGTTCAGACTCAAACAAATTAGACAATGCAATTTTGTAATCTGCCTCTGACCAAAGAATAGCAAAGCGAGTTGAAATTTAACAGTGACTGCTTTCACGAAGTAGATGCACACTAATAATGTATGACACCACTGGGAATAGCTAATAAATTGTATATGCTCGTCTTTACTTCCTAATTTCATCCGTCAAATGTTACTAAGATCCGACATCCTCAGGAATGAAGAGATTATAATTAAACTGAGGAAGATTTATCGAGTAGAGCTTTAATTAACATGAGATCGAATTTATTAGGGTGACAAAGATTTAAAAAATAAAATGTGCATGCGTTCAAAATACACATATCAGAAATGAAACTTCTTTGGCAAACTAATTTTTAAGTCTTGTTTATATTTATACAAATCTAAAACTTTACATTTCCGAGACCTAGAGGGAGGGAAAATGGGAAGATATGTTAGGAATTTAATTATCATTAAAATATTAAAAGTATCAAGCATTAATACAAATAATTTATTGAAAAGTCAAATGACGAATTCACAATATAAAAATAAATCGCAAAATGTGTTGGTAAGCGCATAACTCAACAACCTGGACCAACTTTGCCAACTCTTTTTTTTTAATGTTCGTTGAATCCAAGGATGGTTTTTACGGAGAGAAAAGTTCAAATAATTGCAGGGGAAAACCCTAATAACAGACCATTTCTGTTGCCCATACAAACGTTTTCTAACTAAAATGTAAAGTCAATTTGACCTTTATTGCTATTTACATACAAAGCCTCATTCCCATAGGGGTAGGCAGAGACAACATCCTTCCACTTGCCACGATCCTTGCATATCTCTTTCGCTTCTTTCATTCTCATTAAACCTTTCATACAAGTTCGTCGGTTTAAAGTACTCTTGACTTGGCCCTTATTTAAAATGTCCTGGATTTGATCCGGTAACGTTCGCCTTAGTTTTGCTCTTCCAACTTTCGCATTCACTCTTGACTCAAATCTTTTTGTCAGTCTACTTTCGTTCATTCTCTCTACATGCCCAAACCATCTAAGCATACCTTTCTCAATTTTAATGACTACGTCATCTTTTATACCACAACTTTCTCTTAACACACTATTTCTTACTCTGTCACTCAGTTTTAATCCACTCATGCTCCTCAACGCTCTCATCTCTACCGCATTTATTTTACTTTTGTGATTCTTCTGCCATACCCAACTTTCACTACCATACATAAGTGTTGGCACCAACACTCCAGCATGCACTGCCAGTCTAGCCCTTTGAGACACCATCTGGCTATTCATAAAAGCATGCAGAGCACCATTTACCATATTCCCTGCATTCACTCTCCTTTCGATATCACTTTCACATGTTCCATCTTTTGTAAATTTAGATCCCAAGTATACATATTCTTTCACCTCTTCCGCTTGTTCCCCATCTATCAAAATATTGCCATTCATCATAGATACGACGGGGATAGGACGAGATGGAATCTGCCTAGCTTTAGTTTCTAAGCCGTTCTTTAAAATCATCAATCATACATTGGAAATAACGTACATAAAGATTTTTTGAATTGGAATATATACATGGTGTATACATTCCAATTCAAAAAATCTTTATACATAATAAAAGATAGATTAGATGTCACACATTTATACAGTTTATAAGGCGATCTTAAAACCACTTATTTTGGGATATTCCACTTTTTTATGGACATTGTTTCTATATTCACTAATAATAAAGCTATAACGACAGCTGCGTGTCATTTTGTTAAATGTGACCCTAATTTGTCCTCATAGAAAGAGATTTATACGCAAAGTAGAGTTTAATTGAAACGACTGGGATGGAAAATTGAACATTTTATTATATTTCAACGAGCACGGCGAATACTGTAGCGTTAAATTAGTTTTGTGATGCACAAGGGATTCAAGTATTATATCCACGGTTTTCTTAACTAATAATTTAAGAAAATTTAGAAGGTTGTAAACCTCTTTTTAAAAGATTATGTATATTATACCACTAACGTGCATGTACATTAGAGATGCCTGTGGTTTTGTAAAAGAGAATCCTAAATATTTCGAGAAAAATGACGGTAATAACACAGGCTGAACAATAAGATTTCCCAATAAGTTAGTGATAAATAAAACATGTAAGAGTACCTACAAAAGAGAAAGCATACTTCATGGCGGTGAAATTATTTAATAAATTACCAGCAAATTTTCAAAAGCTAGATGCCTTTATGTTTAAGAAAAAGTTTAAAGACTGGTTGCTGGAAAGAACATTCTACAACGTGGACGAATATCTATTATATTCTTTGACTTTCTTTTAATTTTGACTATTATTTCTTCTTGTGTAGTTATGGAATATTTTAAGTAATTTGAATTTAATTTATGTTAATTTAATCTAATAATATTTACGTCAGTATAGAAGTCTTGACTTTTATATAACATATTTGCGTGCCAATCATTGGCTGAACATTTGTACTTTTGACATTTTGTACCACCCTGTATTTTCAAATGTGTCTTTTGGCAAATAAATTATTATTATATTCTATTCCAATACTTTCATAAGTTTTACGAAAAACAGTAATCTTAAAAACTTTACTACACCATCTAGATGAAACTCATTACATAGAAAGAAACATTTTAATGAGATTTCAATAAAATAGAATAAAAATGGTTTATTTCGTTAATTTCAGCTCTAATGTATAAAACCGGTGGACCGATGATATAAAGAGGGTCGCCGGTAGCCGCAGGAGCCAGGCGGCACAATATTGGGCCTTGTGGACGTCATTACGTGAGACTTATGTCCAGCAGTGGACGTCATTACGTGAGACTTATGTCCAACAGTGGACGTCATTACGTGAGACTTATGTCCAGCAGTGGACGTCCATCCGTTGAAGCGACGACGACGACGACGAATGTATAAAAGGGCCTTCTTTTAAGGGCAGAAGTAAACTTTATGACAGAAGACTCCGCTCTTCCTTAACAATAACAAAAACAAATGACGAAACAAACAAAGACATTAAAGAAAAGGAAAATAACAAAACGGAAAATCAAATTTTGCAAAATAAATAAATTAAAGAAAAAACTATTTGAGCTTGAATTGATCAATGAATACTTACAATATTTTTTTGACGATTGCGAGTTTAAACAAAATGTATATAGACAAGAAGGAATTGAATAAACAATATTGAAATGTTTTCACTATCAAATAAAAGTGTTATCAAAAAATCTCTTATCAAAATATCTTTTGATGAAATCTGATATAATATATACAACAGTAAAAGGTAAGGTAAGCAGCTAATTAGCGTCCTACTGCTGCGTACAGGTCTCATAGGAGTGAGGGTTTTAAGAGCACAGACCCACCACGTTGCTCCACTGCGGATTGGCAGGCATAGTACACAAGTGCACTCTCTATTCCTTCGCTCTCTCAGTTAAATAGGACGACAAGTACAGCCTATAGCAATCATTGACAAAACGAATGACCAAAATCGTATAACAAGTTCATTGACCAATGAGAAATAGGCAAAACCAGGAGGCATCACAAAGGAAGAGAACTGTAGCAGAGTTTACTTCTATCTGAAGGAAGAGACCGAGGCTCAGGAGATGCTTTTAATGTGACAGATATTCAAGGAGCCCTCAAATGTTCCTAATAAACCTCTGGTGCCCCTGTTCAAGAAGCGGTAAATCTAGCTGCGTTTAAGTAGGTATTCAGCTCTGCAGCGGTGCCCACACTTCTAAATGAACCTATCACTTTCGTTTGAGGTGCATTAATGCATTTCCCAGTTTAAAAAGTCCCTAGTTCCTACTCCTCTAATATTATAGTTAGTTTTAGCTATGATATATATATATATATATATACTCCACCATTCTATGTATCAACACGCATTTTTTATATCTCCTCAAAAAATTCGTTCCTAGTTTCGTTTTCGTTAATAACATCTCCCTAATCTTCGAAATGGTTAAAACTTAAAAACCTTTTACAGAAAGATACGATGTCAAAATCGATTAATAAACTTTAATTGTTCACAAATTCTCCGACAACGATAAAACTGATTCTGACAGACTTTTAATTAGCAGCAAGATGACTATAAAAGGAATTTAACAGACTATTTTATAGTTGGGAATGAACTTCTTGTCTGTGCTAATTAATATCTTTAAATAGGAGCTCTTTCGCAAATCAGCCGGTCTTCTAACTAATCGTTCCCTGAGGTGTCATTCGCGTAGAACTTGAACATAATGGAAACTTTGTTAAATATGAAGTCTTTCGCGAATATCTTATAAAAGAATGATTTGAGAGTCTGAAATGTACATAGGTAGAAACATTTATCGTATTTTATTACTCTAAAAAAACTTACAAGATTTTTCTTTCGCGTACATTGCAACAGTTCACTGTATAAACACTCCGCCTGTTGTAGTGCCACTTCGAAGGTCTTCTGGATGGTCCCTATAAGGTAATCCCTCATTGATTCCAGCACTGTTTGCTCTCCACTTTCTGATGCATATCTGTTGATTTACATTTGCTTTTTAAGCGAATTTCTAAAATGACCTATGTTAATTTATAAATGCGAACTAGACGAATAAAAGAATAAGTCGGAAGAATAGAAACGATGTAGACATAAATAGGCCTCTTATGAATAAATTAGGACTAAATAGTAATCCAACGAGTACGTTTAATAAAAATTCATTAAAATTACGCACTTTTACAGACTGTTAAGTCTTTATTGTACTTTACTTCAGCCATGTCTTTATTGTTAGACTATAGATAGTTGGGTGACAACACCGATAGCTCTGAAATGTTGGGAGATAATGAGTTATATAGTGGCAACACATAAAAATACCAAAAAACATTGTGAAATATTACAAAATGTTATGCAATACATTTTGCGAGTATATGTTATTACTTTACTAAAAAAAAAACCAGCAATGAAACACAAAATTAAAAACAGCTGAGGCACGGGTCAACGACCGCTAGCAGTTGCCGACCGTCAACGGTATTCAATTTTGTGTTCCATTGCTGGATTTTTTAGTCATGTATTTTTTATAAAATCAATGTTGCGGGCCAACAATTGAAAGCAGACAAATTCTAAAACATCCACTTTCGACGACTTTCAGGGTTCCTAGTATTAATACACGACTGGTCCTTAACCTACCTACGGGAGCTGTCCAGTGACCTGATCAGTCACCTGCAACCTGCCGTACACAGAAGCTGCAACGCGGACTAGACATTGCAGTGGATTGAGCCCTTAAGACTTCTCATGCTGTATCATTCCGTAAACCTACGACCCGATCACCTACTATGTACTGTAAATAAATTACTAAATAAACTATCTAAAATACGATACAAGGTCGTTTTGTTTCCATTCCATCATCAATGGTACTACCGTCTGTCTTCATTTTCCGAAGCGGTCTCCTAACACCTTGTATAGAGAGAATGTGAACCAACAGTGGTGTTGAAAAATTATCACTCTTATTTTCTATTGCATGGCATCAGGAGTAGTTAAAGTCAAATCTTACTTGTGTACGAAGGCAATGAGATCAGCAGCTCTACCGCTTCCATCACATACTACGACGGGAACTGGCGGCGTATCTGTTACATACTCCAATACTGCTCTCACCGTATTAGTACCACCTTCTATAACGAGACACACCACTGGTGTTGAAGAATGGGTGTCTGAAACAAAAGAAATATCAAATTTACTTACAACTTTTAATAAATGAAACAGCTCAATATAAAATTGACAATTTGAAGTAAAGCACAAATAGAAAAGTCATTAGCAAGATTATTAAGAGATTAAACAAATATAGAGACGCTTAACAATATTTTTCCGAAGTAAATTCATTAAATATCAATCAGGCACAAGTCATTGAACAAGTTAAAGAGGGGACTCTCCAGGATTAGGGACGCTTCGGGATATTTTCCACCGGAGGAGTATTAAAAAGTTGAGAAACATTTAAAAGTTCCGAGTCGATGAAATAAAATCTTTATGGAAGTTGGAGAAAACAAATTTGCGTTCAGATTGACTTGATAAAAGATTACACCTTTTCATTCTACACGATTTTAATTAGTTTTATGCAAAGTTATATTGATTTATATATAATATTAATAGACGCACACAACTTCGTCTATAATGAAAGAGAAATCGGGCGCCTTCTATTTGATACATCTGTATTTTAATTTTTAGACCAAATTCACAAAAACGAAATATAAATCATGAAATTTGGATGAAGCATAACTTCATCACGATCACAGGTCATTTTTATCCTCATCATTGTGCTTAAAAACATGATATTTAAATCACCAAGCTATCTATTTCATGCTTATGTACATTAACTTAATTAACAACAGAATACTGTATCGAAAGTTCGTATTTTCGGCAATATTTTTGAGTGATGAAATTGCTACTTTGTTTTCCGATTAAATAAATGCGTAACTTAGTGCAAATGCCCCAAATTATTGACGCATGCGCGCCTGATTTACAAGCCAAAAGATTTGGCAATTTGTTGCGCTGCCACATCAAAGTTTTTAATTCATTTAATTCTTCTTACGATACATTAAAACTTATTTTCTTTAATTTAACTAAAATATTAAAGCCATTTTTAGGCTACAATATAGATTGTGTTTCAAAGTTGTCATAAATAAATGAGTAAACAACTTATGCTTAGTTTGAAGATGCAAGTTAGAAGCATGCGAGTTAGTGATTTTAAACTTTATTATTTACATTTTTGTCGAACTTTCGATTCCGGTCTGATGAAAAAATGTATATCACCACGGGAAGAAAGTATGGCATTGCGATCCCCGTTTTAACACGCGAGCGGCAATGTTATACTTTCGACTCTAGGTGCGTAATATACTATTTATTATTGAGCGAATCCAGCAAAAAGAAAAAAGTTTAGTTTCCGATCTAGGATCCATATGGGATGGGAAAATCCATATTAAATTGTAAATCTAAGCCATTCTCGAATCCACTTGAAGACACACAAAAAAAATCAACAGAATCGATCCAGACGTAAAAGAGAACTTCAATGACATACATGCAAAGAAACACTTGTCTGTATATTTGTAATAATACCTGGTAAGTATATTATTAATACCGGTAATAAGCAATTATTACAGCGTTATAACTGACCATAACTAATATGAACGTATAAACTTTCCTTCACGTGGTACCCTCAAGGGAATGCTATTACGAGCGTTTTCCTGGAAGATTTATCAAATATATGTGATAAGTAACCGCGAACTCGTTATTTATGTTAGCACTTTCATGCAGCAAATATGGTATATAATTATAGTAATCTCTGTTATAACAGCTATAACAGATATTCGTCGTCGTCGTCGTCGTCGCTTCAACCGATGGACGTCCACTGCTGGACAAAGGTCTCATGTAATGACGTCCACAAGGCCCGATCTTGCGCCGCCTGGCTCCAGCGGCTACCAGCGACCCTCAATATGTCATCAGTCCACACTCTCAACCAGAGTTCAGACGAAACCGAGAAGAAGAAAGTACAAATGCTTTGTCTATTTCCAAAACAAAAACGTATTCTCTATAGACTTGAAAGCTGTGAATCGTTTTGCAGATGAAGACTGTTATTGTTAGTGTGTGAATCCTAGGTGAACTAAAACTCCAGCCATAATTCAATTGGACAGAAACTATAAAAAAGAGTCCCACACCCTCAGTCCGTGGGGTAAGGATTAGAGCAGAAATGCATTTTCTAATGATAAAAGAAGACTTGTAAAATGAAATAGAACTTTAACTCATCCCAGAAATGGAGTTTTGCATTATATTGCGAGTGAAGAAGACAGCTGTGCTTGGAGTCTTGAAGCTGCGTTTGGTATTCCAGTAAAAAGTTGTTTGTCTGACGATGATTCATTTCTTTCTTTACATCGCCGGTGATGCCTCACTGGAGAGCATTATATGCGCAATGCTCTCTAGTGAAAAATATTGGGAGAAAGTGGCCATCTTCTGCGAGATCGTAGTCTAACTAAAGGAGTCCACCGAGCGAGAGATAGAGATAGAATGCAGTAAATTCTCCATCTTACAGCTAAACGAGGCTGTATACTTGGTGGCCCATATTTCCTTCAGTCTCAATTTGACTTATCGGGAACAATGCCTAAGTTGATCCTCTGGTGTCTTGATGGATTTAAGTGAATTTTGCAAGGTATCCTCTTGTGCAGAGTCACACACTTTTGACCCATATGCTTTAAGGAATTTGCTGACTTTGTTGGTTGCATCCTAAACTTTCTGAACTCCATCCACGGACAAGTAACGAAATGCAAAGAAATGTTGCAAGCTACTTACCCTATTTTACGTGCTACAATCAATGACTACACCTCAGTTATATGAATATCTTTACGCAACACTGTTACTTTGTTTTTCAAAGATATTGTGTATAATTTGTACTAACATCATATCTCAATTAAGTTCTCTCAAATAGAGGAAAGGGTTTTGGAGAGAACTCTCCTCTCAAAAAGCAGAAAAGATGTTTGTTATGTAAACATATAAATAAATAATAACTTTATTATCAAACCCGCCGACCCGACAGACTTCGTTCTGTCAAAAAATTTGGAATGTAGCAGCTTTCATTTTTACAAATACTAAACAAAACACAATCGATTAAATGACACAGAGAATCTTTTTTGTTTTGAAACAAAAGATAGCGTAAATAAATGACATCTTTACATAACCTATGAAAGATGAATAATTTTTAAACAAAAGATAGTAGCATAAATGAATGCCATATTTACATAACCTAGAAATGAATTAACAAAACCGTTGCTATAGACAACGGTCTAATAATTCANTTTTACGGAGCTATTGTTATTCGCGACAGAAGCGCGCGCCGCGCGCGCTCGCGCGGTGCCGGTGTAATAAGTGCTTATTACCGGTATTAATAATATACTACTGGTAAGTATATTATTAATACCGGTAATAAGCACTTATTACAGCGTTATAACTGACCATAACTAATATGAACGTATAAACTTTCCTTCACATGGTACCCTCAAGGGAATGCTATTACGAGCGTTTTCCTGGAAGATTTATCAAATATATGTGATAAGTAACCGCGAACTCGTTATTTATGTTCGCACTTTCATGCAGCAAATATGGTATATAATTAGAGTAATCTCTCTTATAACAGTTATAACAGATATTCGTCGTCGTCGCTTTAACCGATGGACGTCCAGTGCTGGACATAGGTCTCACGTAATGACCTCAACAAGGCCCGATCTTGCGCCGCCTGGCTCCAGCGGCTACCGGCGACCCTCTTTAAGTCATCAGTCCACCTTGTGGGGGGCCTGCCTACACTGCGCCGTCCGGTGTGGGGTCGCCACTCTAGCACCTTTGGCCCCCAACGTCCATCGGTCCTTCGGACTATGTGCCCCGCCCATTGCCACTTCAGGTTCGCGATTCGCAGGACTATGTCGGTGACTCTGGTTCTACTACGGATCTCTTCATTTCTGATTCGATCACGTAGAGAAACTCCGAGCATAGCCCTCTCCATCGGACGCTGTGTGAATCTGAGCTTCCGCTTGAGTCCCATAGTCAGCGACCACGTCTCAGAACTGTAGGTCAACGCTGGCAACACGCACTGTTCGAAGACTTTGGTCTTCAGGCACTGAGGGATATCGGACGAAAATATCTACAGATCCTACGTCCGCTCCAGACTGACATATTCGGCCCATGTCGGTTACTCCTTTGCTCAGGGTACCAAAAGAGAAGGTTGCAGAACAAGCGCCTACTTATGATAGTAGGAGCTACGAACTACGTCAGGAAAGATGTAACCTACCGTGACACCAGGACCAGCTAGCAAGGAGCTTTGTTTGCTTAGCGGATAACTCCCTGCACACACACCTTAACGGGATTTCCAGCCACAACCCTAGCGTGGAAACCACTGGGCGTCCCTTGCCTAGTTACATCCTACTGTCACCGCCATCTGGCGTGGGCGATGACAGCTTAGATGACGGCAGTGGCTACACCCGAAAAGACATTTACTGGATTGGACCTGGATGGGTCTTCTGGAACCGCCGGCGTCAACCACCCCGTTTGACACCACAGGCAAAAAAAAATTACCGAACATCCGCGTGGTTTTCGAGGCTAAGCCCGGGTAGTGGGGCAAATGTCCTAAGGCCCGTAATCCTCAACCAGAATTGAGACGATCCCGAGAAGAAGAAAGTACAAATGCTTTGTCTATTGCCAAAACAAAAACGTTTTCTCTATAGACTTGAAAGCTGTGAATCGTTTTGCAGATGAAGACTGGTTAGTGTGTGAATCCCAGGTGAACTAAAACTCCAGCCATAATTCAATTGGACAGAAACCATAAAAAAGAGTCCCACACCCTCAGTCCGTGGGGTAAGGATTAGAGCAGAAATGCATTTTCTAATGACATAAAAGAAAATTTGTAAAATAAAATAGAACTTTAACTCATCCCAGAAATGGAGTTTTGCATTTTATTGCGTGTGAAGAAGACAGCTGTACTTAGAGTCTTGAAGCTGCGTTTGGTATTCCAGCATATATTAAAGTAAAAAGTTGTTTGTCTGACGATGATTCATTTCTTTCTTTGCATCGCCGGTGATATCTCACTGGAAAGCATTATAGGCGCAATGCTCTCTAGTGAAAAATATTGGGAGAGAGTGGCCATCTTCTGCGAGATCGTAGTCCACCAAGCAAGAGATAGAGATAGAATGCAGTAAATTCTCCATCTTACAGCTCAACTAGGCTGTATACTAGGTGGCCCATATTTGAGCACTTGCTCCCTCAGTCTCAATCTGACTTATCCGGAACAATGCATAAGTTGATTATCTGGTGTCTTGGTGGATTTGAGTGAATTTTGCAAGGTATCCTCTTGCGCAGAGTCACACACTCTTGACCCATAGGTCGGGTTTTGCTTTAAGGAATTTGCTGGCTTTGGAGTTCGGAAAGTTTAGGATAACTTTCCGAACTCCATCCAAGGACAAGTAATGAAATGCAGAGAAATGTTGCAAACTACTTACCCGATTTTACGTGCTACAATCAGTGACTACACCTTGTTTTTCTAATATATTCTGTATAATTTGTACTAACATCATATCTCAATTAAATTCTCTGAAATAGAGGAAAGGGTTTTTGAGAGAATTCCCCTCTCAAAACGCAGAAAAGATCTTTCTTATGTAGACATATAAATAAATAATTGCAAAAGACCTTTATAATTTCAAATTAAGTTGAAAAGTTTGACGAGAAAACTTATAATCAGTATTTTTTTTTCAGGAGTACATTTCATCATGATTTAAATATTATATAAAGAGCAGCAATAAAAAAGTAGAAATACTTCGATGGAACCTTATAATTAAAAATTCAGGCACGCGGACAAGGGGCTTGATCTTTATTTCTTATTAATACTCTTGAAAATTTGCGGAATTTTAAGTAATTAAACTTAGTTCTTCCATAAAAATTACGTAATATACTATTATGTAATATACCAGGCATTGATTGATGGACATATATACTAATATATGTTTATTGGTTGAGCTTGCGACTTTGTCCGCGCGAAATAGTGTTTTTGGTGGTAATTTTCATAAAAAGGGCTAATTATTTAACAAATAAGACACATGTTTAAATACTTTAATGATCTATTTGCAGTATTTCACTGCAAAGAACTAATTTTATTTTCTCAGGCTCTAGACTATTTGTGTAACAAATTTCATTTGTATCGGTACAGTAGCTTTGATGTGAAAACACAATAGACAGACAGAGCTACTGTGAGGTTTATAATATTAGTAAGGTTTGTTATTTTACATTCATTAAGATAAAAGTTTTACAAACTTTGAATGCCATATTCATTTATATCGAAATATCAGTCTAAAAATATGTTTCAAACTTCTTTCTCTAAATAAGACGACACTTCAATCTTTTACAAGCCTTTTTTTACATTAATAAGTAGCCTATATCCTTTCTCAGGCTCTAAACTATCTTTGTACCAAATTTCATTTAAATCGGTTCAGTAGTTTTGATGTAAAAACGCAACAGACAAAATTACTTTCGCATTAATAATCTTAGAACCCGCGTATCTTTTGATGTTAAGTCGTCGTTCATTATAATCACAATTGGATTTATTTAACAATTCAAAACTGCTGTAAAAAGCTTACTTGAATAAGTTTATTTTTCTGTGCGATATCAAGTGCTTGTCGATAAAATGAGGCTTTACTATCATGTAGTACAAACACGATAACATTTTCGTGTACATCGTAAAAATAATATTAAGCAGTAACTGTCTATAGAGAAGCAATGAAACTTTTAAAGGCGGTTTTTATCACCTGTCACACTTTTTTCTCCAACGTCGTAAAACAGCTCCCTATAACACCGAAATTCGCTTTTTATATCTATTTTATGATTGCAGATGCAATTGAAAACAATTAAACACGTAAATAGAGAGAGTGTAAGTTGATTCTCATGACAACAAGGATATTCCTTTCCAGGATAGACATTCGGGCAATCCGGGACATTTTGTTTTGGGCGACGAGGCTCTGGGCCAAAAATGGAACGAGAACTTCGGGTCCCCAGCAGCTGGCGTGGCCATTGTGGCGGCGATCCAACTTCATCTGTAACAATGGCTTTCCAGAGAGCATGGGTCGCTCTCTTACAGATTGGTGCAGGTTCTGACCGAGCATGAAGGCTTGCCAACTGTGTGGTGTGCTATCGACTCAACGAATCGCACTATGGCAGATTGTGTAGCCTGAGGACCTCGGCGTCACTTCCTGGTGGCGCTGATTGGCGGCGATCTCTCGCCGGGGATCGTTATAGGTGCAATGGTCTCCGATGATAGGATATGGGCAAGAGTCTCTTTCTTCTGAAAGTTAGTAGTCAGAATGCAGAGGAAGCTTTCCCTTACCGCCGAACGAGGCGGGGTAGTAGACGGCGCGTGTTTGCGCATCTCCTCCCACCTCCTTGTATCCTCAGTCGCATTTATCTGAGGCACCATAGACGAATGCGAAAGTTGAACACTTGATGGAGTTTTGCTGGGTTTTAATTGCGAAATGTCCTCCCTCACTGCGTCCCATACCCCCGACCAGGTACTTAAACACAATTTCCAGCTAAAAAAAAAGTAGGGATATTTTAATCCTCAGCGAAGTCCCCCAGCATCTCTCATGAGAGCATGGGCCTCCATCTGCATAGCGGTCATCCTTTAGAAGGAGGCATTAGACAGGTAAAGGGAGGTCACAACTTTATTGCAGACGCTATTCTGTCTCAATAGAGTAGGGGTAGCCAGGAGGTTCTCCCTAAGCTAAACGCTTAAGTAGGATTCACCCAGACCTGCTTGAAGACGATTCCGCTAGGTTTAAGTGAGTATCCTGATACAGCCAGCACAGTACTACATTCATAGGTGGAGGTTTATACTTCATCTGGTGCGCATAAAGCACTTCCCATCACAAAATACAGTAAAAGTTAAGTTATTACGGTTTATTAATTTCCATCAAAGTGAGCATTTTCTTGATATAGCCCCTCAGTAAATGATAAAGTAAACCATCAAAATGTAATATAAAGAAGTCAATTCAGTAGAAAGTCTAGCACTAACATCTTAAACTCTTCTATCAGCAAAAACATACCATTTCTGCACCGGTACGATACTGTGAAAAAAACGTACGAGATAAATTGTCTCTTACCAGGATAGCGGGCTTCCACCTCAGATTTTATCATCACTTACCATGAGCTAACCTGTCAGTAATAAAAAAAACCAGTACTGGACAGATGAAAATTGTCTAGACATACTACCCTAGAAACGATGGAAATAAGTCAAACAGATGAAGGTTTTTAGAATGTTCGCCATTTATACATAAGGACCTATAAAAGTTTGACCAATACAAAAGAGGACATTGGTTAATGTAATTTGATGAACGTGTAGAGTTTGATAACAAAATTGAATATTAGTACAAAACGAATGAAATTGCAGTCGAAGTGCTATACAAAAGAATAGCTTACAAGACAAAGAAAATTAAAAATTATCTTTCCACCCTCAAAAATTGATGAAAAGGCTTCGGTATTTCTATCTATTTTGTCGCACAAAAGATAAAGGGCCATATATATCCTTTATGGCTATCAGCGAGAATTGGTATCAAGCCAGTCTTGACTTATGCACTCCGTGAAAGAATTCATTTTTACAACGATGAAACAGCTAAATTACTTTTACAAAAAGATGTCAATGTGGGGAAAATATAGATTTTTTATTATATGAAACACGTGATTAATCTATACTAATAGAGAACTACAGGAATAACATACAGGGGAATAGCTAGTAAGTAGTAAATGCAATTATATTACATTCTGTGACAAAAAATTATTTGGTTTGGTTAGGATTAAAAGGGGTACATTCAACTTTTGAATCACTATAAATCCCTAATGAAATGCTTGCAAACGTCAAAGAATTAGTGTCAGAATACACGGAGTGGTTTCCTGTCGGAAGAGGTGTTCGACAGGAAACCACTCCGTGTACGTCACTCAGTTGTGTTGCGTCACCATGACTGTTCAACCTATTCATGGATAACTGTTTGACAGATTTAAAAGAAAGTATGTATGGGTTAAGAGTGAATAAATTACTCATCAAATGTTTACTCTACGCTAATGATCGAGTAATACTTGCGTCATCTGCTAAAGAACTACATGAGGTGGTAAATATTGTGAATGAAGCTTTGAAAGGGAAAGGAATGAAAGTGAATTTAAGCAAAACGAAAGTTATTTTTGAAAGAAATGAATCTATGATGAATGGCAATATTTTGATAGATGGGAAACAAGTGGAAGAGGTGAAAGAATTCTATACTTGGGATCTAAATTTACAAAAGATGGAAAATGTGAAAGTGATATTGAAAGGAGAGTTAATGCAGGGAATGTGGTGCCCTGCGTGCCTTTATGAATAGCCAGATGGTGTCTCAAAGGACCAGACTGGCTGTGCATGCTGGAGTGTTGGGGCCAACACTTATGTATAGTAGTGAAAGTTGGGTATGGCAGAAGAATAACAAAAGTAAAATAAATGCGGTAGAGATGAGAGCGTTGAGAAGCATGTGTGGATTAAAACTGAGTGACAGAGTAAGAAATGGTGTGATAAGACAACGTTGTGGTATAAAAGAAGATGTAGTGACTAAAATTGAGAAAGGTATGCTTAGATGGTTTGGTCATGTAGAGAGAATGAACGAAAGGAAGGAAGGAGTCAAAAGTGAATGTGAAAGTTGGAAGGGGAAGACCAAGACGAATATTGCTGGATCAAATCCAGGACATTTTAATTACGGGCTAAGTCAAGAGTACTCTAAATCGACGAACTTGTATGAAAGGTTTAATGAGAATGAAAGAAGCGAAGGAGATATGCAAGGATCGTGGCAAGTGGAAGGATGTTGTCTCTGCCTACCCCTATGGGAATGAGGCGTGATTCTATTTATGTAAGTATGTATTTTTCCTTATTTTGGCAAACTGGAAATCGAACTAAGGACATTTGTTAGTAAAGAAAGTACCGGCAACATTATCAATATAAAGAAATTGAAAATGTGAAATGTATAATGGATGAAGTTTCATGAAATATTCCGAAGAAAACATCACAATACTTCACTAATCTTACAACACGATTTTGTAATTTTTACGCATGAAACGCGTAATTAGCGTCACAAAGACGTGCAGCGTTTTTTATGCTTATTCGTTTGAAGGTTACTTTTTATTTGAAACTCGTCATTTGATAGTATAATTTATTTTCACTTAATACTGTTTTGCCTTATCTTGTTTTGTTTTGTTCTTTTCTCTAATTTTTAAATTCAAAAACAAAATTTAATTAATATTTTATCTTATTAGCAAAAAAACGCATGGCATTTTTATGAACAAAAAATTTTGTATACTTTTAATATTTTAATGACAATTAAAGTCATTAAATTCCTAACATATCTTTCTTTTTCCGTCCCTCTAAGTCTTGGAAATCTAAAGTTTTGAGTTTGTATAAACAACAAGACTTAAAAATTAGTTTGTCAAAGAAGTTTCACTTCCGACATGTGTACATTGTACGCACGCACTTTTAAGATTTTTGTATTTACCAAAGCATTAGACACTGTTAAGTTTTAGGAGTATTAATGAGAAAGCAACAAAGGTCGAAATATTATCCATAAAACATTTTCCTTAGTCTTATTAAATTGTTAAGATGACATTTCACAAAAAATCGTCTCAAATAATATAGCAACGGACTATAACGAGCTGAATATTAACGAAAAAATGTAAACAGAAAATGCAAACAAAGGTGTTTGTATTACTAAATCTCATCTAAAGATCAAAAGGTACGGAGCCTATAAGATGCTGCAACAATTTTGCTATGGTGTCAATTCTGTTAAAAGATTTACAAATCTAAAATATATTTTAAAAAAATACCGCAAATTTCTTTTGTTTAAAAGCACAAAACTAGATGCGGAAGAGGCAGTTTTAGATAGCCCATTTATCTAGGAAACTTATAATAATATACAAATATTAGCTATAAAAATAGAAGCGGAATAGTAACGAATTTTTTTGCAATGGAATAATTTTATTCCCTTTGACAGCTTCCGTTGCGTACGCTGCGTAAACGGTTAAAGTAACCTAACAACCATGTATGAGGGAATTATTCCTATTCATAAGATCTAAAAAAAGTCCAAACAGCATATGTCTATCTTTAAAGATTTAATAATTATAACCTTTTTAATGGCAATCAAATTTGTTCTTTCTCTCTTATGTGATACAGACGAACTTGTTAGGTGCAAATTAAAATGAGCCTTACCTTTAAAGACGTAAAGAACACTAGAATAACAAGCTTCAAAGGCAAGTTTGTTATATTAAAATCTACTTTAAATCATAGACAATAAGGTTTATATTCCATTGAAATTGTTTGTAGTAAATAATAAATTACTTGCCTTATCTGGGAACCTATGGTAATATACAAATATTACCTGCAATTTTTTTGAAGCGGAAGAATTTACTCCTTTTGACAGTTTCCGTTACGTGCGCTGCGTAAATGGTTAAAGTTACGTATACAACTGTATATGACGGAATTGTACCTATTCATAAGATCTAAAAAAAAGTCCTTAATAGCATATGTCCATCTTTTTAGATTTAGTAATTACAACCATTTTTATGGCAATCAAATTTGTTATTACTGAACTTGTTAATTGCAAATTGAATTGAACCTTATTATATTGATTTAAAGAACATTCTAGTTTAACAAGTATAAAAGTTAAATTTGTTAGGTTAAAATGTTCTTTAAATCGTAAACGATAAGGTTTATATTTCATTGTAAAGCTTTGTAGCAAATAATGAATTGCTTGCCTTGTCGAACTCCAACACGTTCAGTGACCTGCGCGTCGCGCCGCTCGACGCACACAAAATGGCGGAGAGCAACAGCCTTGTATTCCCGCGTAAATTGTTAAAGAAATTCATTCTATTATACAAAGAGCTGCCTTGTTTATGGGATAGGAAATGTGTTATGTATAAACAGAGGAAGAAGCGGCACGATGCGATAACTAAATTAACGGAACTCCTCCAAGAACACGATCCAACAGCGACTAGAGTTCATGTGTTGAGAAAGATAGAAAGTCTTCGAGCTTGTATCAGACGGGAACATAAAAAAGTACAAGATAGCAGATTGCAAGCTTCCAGTTTCGAGGAAGTTTATACTCCCCATTTATGGTATTACGATTTGTTGTTATATGTTGTTGGCGAGGAGGGGAATATTAAACAAAAAATAGAGGCTCCAGAATCGGTAAGTTCCGTACTTAATTTCCGTATAATTCATTGCTGAAGCTCGTGGTATACATGGATATGCTGCTTCCATTTCTCTCTATCCTCGGTTTCCCTTAGGGCTATTGGAGTCGCCTAATTTGGTTGGAACAAAGGAAAATAAGCAAATCTTTAGTCTTTTCTCTTTGACCCTTTCCACGACCAGTTTCTCCAAGTTATCTGGCTGTCTTCGGGCGATAAGACTAGAATAGTAGAGTACTCGTTGGTAGCAGGTGCAGCGGTAGGTTTAAGAGATAAATACGCTAGATGTACCAATTGTTTTCTTAACGGCAGAACTGATTTTGATGAACTACTATTTAGTTACATACGTATAGAAAATAATATTCATTAAAACTATCGGTACTCTACGGTGATTCTCGTAGTTCCCGATCCCGTGGAAACATGAAGAAATCCTTTAAATAAGGGGTCAGTCAAGCGCGTATTTTGAATTATATATTGCAGTTTCTAGCGATTTTGCCAACGTAAATACCCGTTACTTATTAGGTCGAAGTTCATGAATCATCTTGAAAACATACAAATGAGGTCATTAAAAATAGGTCCAGCTGATAAAGAGGAATTCGCTTATATAGACATGTACAGAAGAATTATATGTATCAAGTTGTGTAAGAACAACCTAATAACGTCTCATTGCTGAGCACAGGCCTCCTCAATCATCTGCTGGTGCCCCGCCCCTGCGAAGGCGGAGGCCGGGTGATAAAAGGCGTCATTTTGAACGCCTTTTGCCTCCTCCTTAAACCACTTTTTGCCGTTTGCAACCGGAAGTGTCAGAGCGAATGCGTAAGGGAGCCTCTGACTCTTCCAATTCAGGTTGATGAGGGTGTCACTGGGTTTTAGTGGGTATTCTAGCTAAGCTAGCGAGTCCCACGCTCCCTGCCCTCGTGGTAGGGGTACGTAAAAGCATTTCCCAGCGAAAAAAAAAAAGGCCTCCTCAATCATAGGAGAGAGGATTTTTAGAGAACAGAACCGCCAAGCTACTGTCTGGACATGCTGGTTTCTTGACGATGTAGTCCTTACACAATGATAAATTAAGATAATACATTTAGACACATAACATTTACAAAAAGAACCTAATCGAGCCTTTATATTACAGCTAGTAAAACATTTATTTCATCCTAATTTAAATAAAATCTGAAACATTTTCCGATCCAATTAGAAAGCAAATTTGATAAATGCTGATCCTTCGAGCACGAAAATTTTGCTATAATTAAAGGATTGATTAAATAGTTATTTCACTCATAAATCAACAGAACTACGAGGGCCTGATTGCTGAACATTTTAGATTGCTTCAGCGCGGGGTTAGATTAAAATAAATTATAATAAATAGGCATATTATTATGTTAAAGATTATTTAAGATATAAAAACGGTTGGACTCGATTTCAGTTGCACACTGAAGCAAAATATTACACATTGTAACATACAGAATTATATTTAAAAGAGTAACCGCTAAGTTTCTTGCCGGTTTTTTCTCAGCGGATTCAACCTTTCGAACCGGTGGTAGATTTTTTACCACCGGACAGACTACTGACAATTCAAAAGGGTTTTTTGAGCCTACCCGAATAGAGACTATTTTGATTATGACTGATAGTAACATATGGTCAAATATATATAAATAAGTTAATCACAAATATAAAACCTTTACCTATAGAAAGCTATTTAAAAATCGTGGGACACAAAAATCCTTACTTAATGATCAACTACTGATCAGATTTAAATGAAATTTGGTACACAGATAGCCTAGAGCCTCAAAAAGGATACTTTCTAATGTGAAAAAAGAGTTTCAAGGGTTAGAAGTATCTTATTATCGAAACTTATTTTTTAGGCTGATGATTCGATATAAATATGACTTTGAAAGTTTGTAAAAACTGTAACGTGGGTGTAAAAAAAACAAGACTTACTAATATTATAAATGCGAGACTAAATCTGTCTGTCGCACTTTCACCCCAAAACTACTGAAACTATTTAAATATAATTTAGTACACAGATGAGATCTCATTCGCTTCTTTCATTCTCATTAAACCTTTCATACAAGTTCGTCGGTTTAGAGCACCTTTGACCTGACCCTTATTAAAAATGTCCTCGATTTAGTCCAGGAACGTTCGCCTTAGTCTTCCCCTTCCAACTTTCGCATTCACTCTTGACTCATAAATCTTTTTGTCATTATCTCTACGTACCCAAACCATATAAGCCTACCGTTCTCAATTTTAGTCACTACATCTTCTTTTATACCACAACAGTCTCTTATGAAACTATTTCTTACTTTGTCACTTAATTTCAATCCACTCATGCTTCTCAACGCTCTCATCTCTACCGCATTTATTTTACTTTTGTGATTCTTCTATCATACCCAACTTTCATTACCATAAATAAGTGTTGCCACCAACGCTCCTGCATGCACGGCCAGTCTAGCCCTTTGAGACACCATCTGGCTATTCATAAAGGCGCCCAGGGCACCATTTACTATATTCCCTGCATTCACTCTCCTTTCAATATCACTTTCACATGTGCAATCTTTTGTGAATTTAGATCCCAAGTATACAAATTCTTTCAACTCTTCTACTTGTTCCCCATCTATCAAAATATTGCGATTCATTATAGATTCATCTCTTTCAAAAAGCATAACTTTCGTTTTGTTTACATTCATTTTCATGTCTTTCATATTCAAAGCTTCATTCATTATATTTACAATCTCCTGTAGCTCGTTATTAAACAATCCTACCCAACAATACTATTATGGGCAACGAAGTCGCAGGCACAGCTTGTTGTTACATAATAATGATGAGAAAATAGAGGGAATATTCGTAAGTTAAGATTTTGAAGTCATTCTTTCATCATAAGTTCTACATTGAAATAATATAACAAAGTAACTATAATTGATGAATTCAAAGCTTATTTGAATAAAAAACTTTTGATTTGATTTGCAACTTATTAATCAATTGCAAAAAGATTAAAAATCAAAAACGATTTGATATGAATTATGATATCTCGCTAAACGCGCTATACAGCAATTTATCATACACAATCATCGTGTAATATTAATTGATATTCATCATTTGTAAGGTTCATTGGTATATGAATATACGTTGGATTTTTCTACGTTTTCAATTCCTACCACTTTGTTTACCTATATATCGCGTTATCTTCTTTTGCTATACATGGTTCGTTATATCCAGCTAAAATCTTTTGACTTATTACAATAGACCTCCAATTACGCGAAATTTCAACCTTGGATAGTTACCATTCTACCAGACGTGAGATGTACTATTTTAACTGAAATCATGTGATTTCAAAAGACGGAGGGATAAATTTACTTAAACTGCCATCTAAAGTTAACATCATAATCAGAAAGTGTTAATTCTATACATTTTTTATTTCTTACACGCTATCATTATGGCAAGTGATGAAACAGTCTGAAACAGAACCATTTCTATCTAGTATGAGACTGTAAATTATTAGGTAGTAACACTGATAACTCTAAAATATTGTAAATTATTAAGCCATATAGTGGCAATACTTAAAATTACGAAGTAACTTTAATGTAGAACAATCGAATCAATAAAGTCTCTCGTAATGCCTTGTGCTGTGGTTGTTGTAAGAGAAATAGTGCAAAGTTGTGCTTAATACTAAAACACCAAATCATATTAACAATTTTTATTCACTTCACTATTTCAATTTACATAATTTTTCACTATTTCTCTTAAAACAGTTACTCAAGACAGCATGAGATACTATATGGATGTGATACCCTTAAAATAACTTCGTATGAAATAATGTTTTGTAATATTGTACAAGGTTTTAGTAATTTTAAGTATTGAGTGGCAATACATTGCTCACTAATTCACAATATTTTAGAGTTATCAGGGGTGCTTCCAAATCTATAATATAAAAATGAATCGCAAAATGTGTTGGTAAGCGCATAACTCAACAACGCCTGGGTCAATTTTGTCAATTTTTTTTTAATGTTCGTTGAAGTCCAAGGATGGTTATTACGACGACAAAAGTTCGAGTAATTGCAGTGGAGAGCCCTAAAAACAGCCCTTTCCTGTTTCCCATACAAACGTTTTATAACTAAAATGTAGAGTCAATTTGACTTTTAATGCTATTCAATAAAGTTCATAATAAATTACAAGTACTCACTGTTGTTTAAGCAATGTAGGTTTGTTCCTAACGTCAAAGAGTCAATATGCAATTCATTACCGCTGCGCGAAGTTCAAAATCAATTGAATAGTCACAACTCGACCAAATTGAATAGTCACAAAATGGAAGAGCTATAGATATTTAGTATTTCATTTTGAAAATTATTCGTTTTATTCCAAATCTTTTTGACAGATCGAAGTCTGCTAGTAATATATAAGTCTAACACTAGCATTGTAAGAAATAGTGTGATAAGAGAATGTTGTTGTATAAAAGCAGATGTAGTGACTAAAATTGAAAAAGGTATGCTTAGATGGTTTGGGCATGTAGAACGAATGAATGACAGGAGACTGACAAAAAGGATTTTTGAGTCAAGAGTGAATGGGAAAGTTGGAAGGGGAAGACCAAGGCGAACATTCCTGGGCCAAATCCAGGACATTTGAAATGAGGTCTATAGTACTCTTAACCGACGAACTTGTATGAAAGGTGTAATGAGAATTAAAGAAGCGGAGGAGATATGCAAAGATCATGGAAAGTAGATCGTGGTCTCTCTAGGCAGAGGCCTACCCCTATGGGAATGAGGTGTGATGCTATCTGTGTGTGTGTATAACTAGTATTAAACTAGAACTTTTAGCTTGGCGGCACAGCTTTGCTAGTAGAATAGTATCTAAGTTGACACAGCCAGATCCTTAAACCAAATTAGACATTAAAATACCAAACATTATACTAGAGGGCAAAAGTTTTGTTCTGTCCGCTTTTAGAAAAGCATTTCGTTAAGATTTAAGATACATTTTCCTAAATTTGCCCTGTGTGGACTCGAAGCCTGTACTTCTTTTGGCGAAGAGAATACTAGTACCAATACAAATACTAGATTCAGATTTAAGAGGAGTTCCATTCATTTGTTAGTTGTTTTAGTAATATCTCGTCAATTTGTAAATTGCGTCCAAGTGATCGATTGCGACAGTCCGCAAATCATTTATAATTGTAACCGCACGCGTCCAATTCCGTAATGGAATATTCAAATTAACTGTAAACCAATATATCTTTTTCAAAATTTCAATCTATCGATATATCTAGCAAAAACTCAAGTCCAGCTGGACTGATTTGGCTAATTTTGGTTTTGAATTGCTTGTGGAAGGCCAGGGAAGGTTTCAAATTTGACCTCGAACTATGGGTGAAAAGATCCCATGGGGTGTTGTCTTTCCATCTCACACAGGTCCTCTCGGGGCACGGTTGCTTCGGGAGGTACCTGGAATGTCACGTGTGTGGCGCGGTGGAGGATTACTGCTGAACACACACTCGCTGCGTGTCCGCAGTGGGCTGACCAGCGAGCAGCACTCGTGGCAGTAGTCGGAAACGACCTTTCCCTACCCGCTGTGGTTAACGCCATGGTAGGTAGGGAAGTCTGTTGGGAGGCGATGGTCTCCTTCTTTGAAAATGTGATGTCGCAGAAGGAGGCGGCGAAACGTCTCAGAGAGGTGGAATGAGACGCTTCCGCCATGCGTAGGAGGAGGCCGGGGCTAAGACGGGCGACCCACGATCGACGTCTACCCCCTTAGGAATAGCTCGTGGCAACTGGTACGAAGCCTGTTGCCCGAAAGCGAGGGAAGACAGGTGACATGTCGAGTGCTCCGGGCATGCCATCCGAGCGGAGGAATTTTGTCGGGAGGAGCCTTGTAAGGCACATCGTAGGCAGGAGTGCGGACGTATTCCGATCCCGTGCTTTCGTCAGCGAACGTAGGGAGGAGCATCGTCAGGTTTTAGCCGGTAAAAGACCGGCATAACTTGCAACGCCTCCCCATGGTGTTGCAGGTATCCACGAGGATTTCCTGACGTTAAAAAAAAAGGTTTCAAATGTAAGTAACTATTTATTTTTGACATTTGACATTGACAATCATCAATTTCTGATCGCAACTATAATACTTTACGGACTTTGGCGGAAATCTGCACGTTAAGGTCTCTTCTTCTTGACTACGAATTCTTTTTGTTCCGGTTGAGGTTTGACAACATTTCTTACTAAAGTTGAAGTTTTCCGGGTCAGCTAGTTGAATTTAAAGTTCAAGCTTTCTGTTTATTCGTATAAAAAGGCACTAATATGTACAGATTTGTGCATCTCACCGCATGTCAATTATGCAATACGCTGGCAATTCATCAGGCGAGAGCAAATTGATTCTCAACCTTAATTGCTCTCCCGCAGATGGATAGCTTGCATTGAATACTACAAAATGGTGAATATCGATTTGAATTTCAATTTTGTCTATTAATAAAACGATTCTACATTAAAAGGTTTCGAAAACAGATTTTTGTACCAGCTTTACTAAATACTCGACTCATCATATTTTACCTCAGATATTTTAATGTAGTTTTCAGCAATAGATAGAATGATTCAAGAGGAAAGTTTTTTATATAATACTACATATTATAGTTCAAGAAAGTAAAAAATCATTGATTTGTTATGTAATGCTGTAACAAACAATTTTGAGCTCTTAAATCGGAAACGCCGACTAAACCTTATAAGATAGATCAAACTGTGTGTTATAGAATTGTAAATCTTAAAAATTAAGGAGGTTATCAATTCGTCTGTATTTTTTTATGTTTGTTACCTCATATCTCTCGACTGGGTGGACCGATCTTGATGATTTTTTTTTAAACGAAAGGTGGTGCTCGTCATAGGGTCCCATTTTTTAAAAACCAGTTCTGATGATAGCATCCATGAGAAAAGCCAGATAAGTCTTAAATTTGCATAAGCATGTGCGCGACAAATGGACGAATAATTCAAGATCACGACAAACAATTCCGATGATTCTTTTATTATTAGAAAGGATATACTTCAAGGGTTGTTTTGTGATAGTTTGGTTAGGTTCTGATGATGGAATCCATGACAAAGTGACGGAACTCTTCAATTATTAGGAGCAAACGAACGATACTCGGCAGAATCTTCTATAAGCTATCGAGATATTTGAGTTGCCTACCGTAACTTCGGTATGGTCAAGTACTAATCGTAGTTAAATATGAAGATCAATGGAACTCCTCAATGGCTTACAGTAAAGGTGCGGTTTATGGCAGAATATATAACTGTCTGTAGTCAAATGGTAATGACCTTAGGTTTGTTGCTGCATTGCAATATTTAAAAGGTGAATTATATGTGAAGCGGTGGTATAAGGTTGCGGGTATGGCGATATTAATGTTAATTTAACTTTGTAAAGTTGTTTCATTAAAACGGTGTTATCTAATATGAACAACACGTTTTTAGGCGTACACATGTTGAGACAAATTTGTTATTTTACTTCAAATTCACTAAAACTCAAAAAATAAATAGAAACTTTAACAACTCTAAACCGACGAACTTGTATGAAAGGTTTAATGAGAATGAAAGAAGCGAAGGAGATATGCAAGGATCGTGGCAAGTGGAAGGATGTTGTCTCTGCCTACCCCTATGGGAATGAGGCGTNCTTCGTATTGTTATATTCGGAGTCGGCGTCAGCCAAGGAAAATGTTCCCCGCGTGTCCACCTGGCAGCTCCCGCATCTCTCCCACCTATGGCTATGTATGTAGGCACCTCGGCTGACAAAGACTCCAAATACAAGAATACGAAGAATACTAAAGGAATACGCAATTATTTCATACTTTTTAGAGCATATTAATGTATTTGTAAGTTTGTTTTGAAGGCGGTTCTTTTTTTGTTAAAATTTCTATTTATTATCAATTACCTATTACAAAAAATGTGTTATTTATCAAAAGCTATTTATACAATACAGTATTATTCCCTATACAATTCTTACGTCTTACATTTCATATAGATGAAAACCTCCCTTAACAACATTTCATTATAATAATTTATATATCTTAGATTAGGACATTTTAGAAGATATCAGAGATTTATATAGGAGGCATAGCGTTTTTAGGCCGTACGTTTCGCTTCGGCTGAGCAAATATATAAAATATATAAATTAAATAAAAAAAATATAAAATAAATGTAGAATCCAAATATATGAGTGCAGTTTTTGCTACGAGTTTAGCATTTGCCACTTCACAATTAAAACTCGCATTACTATACCAACATAAAGTCAAAATCAAAACATCTTTATTCAAGTAAGCCTATTACAGCATTTTTGAATCGTCAAATATCGTTTTTCTATATATTATGATAACACTAAAGAACGGCTTACAATCTAAAGTCACGAGGATTGAAACTAATTTGAATTGAACTTAAAACTATTATAATGCAGAGAAGTCACAAGCACCAGTTAGTCTTTTTTACAACGTGAATAGATGGTCGAGCGATTTGAATTAAATTACTTCAGTCCAATGCATTTATCGATAGGAAGCTTATTATGTTATCCGCTTTAATAGACTAGGTTCCGAGATAATACCTACTACGTTTAAAGTAATATCGACGATTGAATTTTAATACACCATTCATATAATAATAACAATATTAATTCATTTATTTCAAGTAACTGAGACTCATTTTGTTAGTAACATTAACTTATTTCTATGTTAGTCCCTTAAACCTATAATACACGATACACGTTAGTAACCATTACTTATTATCTACGTTAGTAACATAAATTTAAATTAAATTAAATTACGAGAACCACTGTTATGCCATCCCATTAGAAACGACACAACAGTGATTCACATAAGTGCAGTCTGATCTGCTGCCAATTAATTTCAGGATGCTGTTGTTGCTTCTCCGCAGCCTACGTGTCAGGGATCCACATCTTTTTCACATTGTTGCATAGAAGCAATCAACCCGTGCTTCTGCGAACATCCCTGACGCGCTACAATAGCGAGGCAGCCCCAACATCACCCCAAAACGCGTTATTGTACTGGACACGGAGAGCATTGTACGTTTTCTGTGTATATTTGCTTCACAGGCTACATGTGTAAAAGATCGTGCCATAAGCCTTAAACAAGGCTATCTTTACCATGTTAGAGCATCGTGAAAACCTGCGAGCCAGCATGTTGGCTCTCATTGACAATGCTCTCTGTTCCCGTTCAATATCGGTGTCGTCTTTGAGATCGGGAGTTAATATCTGTCCCGGATAATAGTCACCTATATAGTAATTTAAACAAGTGTAAGTGGTGTATTGTTAAAAAAAGATGTTATTAATTAAATTTGAAGTTAGACAGTGAAATGAAATTTTAAAGGTCAAATTAAAAGCATTATAAAAATGTTAAGTTTTATTAATCGAAAGTGTAATGATGACAAGTTTAAAGGCTTTTTAGGAATTATGTTGTTTTATATGGTATCAAAATAAAGGTTATCAAAATGAAAGAAAATACGAAATAAAATTATAAATAGGTTGCTTTATTCAACTAAAATTAAACCTTACTGCATACATACATAGCATCACGCCTCATTCCCATAGGGGTAGGCAGAGACAACATCCTTCCACTTACCATGATCCTTGCATATCTCCTTCGCTTCTTTCATTTACATTAAACCTTTCATACAGGTTCGTCCGTTTAAAGTACTCTTGACTTGGTCCTTATTTAAAATGTCCTGGATTTGATCCAGGAACGTTCGCCTTGGTCTTCCCCTTCCAACTTTCGCATTCACTTTTGACTCATAAATCCTTTTTGTCTGTTTCCTTTCATTCATTCTCTCTACATGCCCAAACCATCTAAGCATACGTTTCTCAATTTTAGTCTCTACATCTTCTTTTAAACCGCAACGTTCTCTTATCACACTATTTCTTACGCTGTCACTCAGTTTTAATCCACTCATACTTCTCAACGCCCTCATCTCTACCACATTTATTTTACTTTTGTGATTCTTCTGCCAAAAACAACTTTCACTACCATACATAAGTATTGGCACCAACACTCCTGCATTCCTGCATTATGAAGGCAAACTGAAGGTTTCAAGCTGTGTATATTGATACACCGCCGTATATACGTAGGTATCACGATAAAAAGTGTGGTGTTATCAAATTGGATAACGACACTACTTAACTAAGACCACATCTATTGTAGTTAACAATTGTTTCATGTATAAAGAACAAAATGAGCTACGTCTTATACCTAAACCTAATTTTTATCACACATTTTACAAAAAGCTTGCGATACGGGATTGCTAGTATCATAAAAATACTTACAAGGATGTAACTTCTGCGCTGCGATGTACTTTTCAAGTTTACGCCTTAAGACTATCTCAGCACCATAACGACCAACTGATCCATTGTCCACCAGTAAGAAATACGCGTGACGATTGTTGAGCACCGCTAACTTCGATCTAAAACAATTACAATATTGTTAATATTAATACTTAAGGTTCCTAATAATGTGACCCCAGTAGCAACCGATCCCTAAATTTGCTCAGAATGAACATTGTAATAGAAGAAGTAATGCTAAAGTCACTCGTTGAAATAGTTTTGCAGATCTCGTTAAGAATAAGTGACTGTTTTTATTCCTATTTCTTGCAAGATCAACGAAATGCAAGAAAAGCTTGAGTAGACATTAAAGAAAATATATAGTATTAGTAAAGTTTTATCCTACTTCATATCATCAATTACAACCAGGCGAGATCACAGTGAAGCGGTATCCTGTAAAAAGTATAAAGTATATGCCTCTTTTCAGGAACCTGAAATTGAAGATGAAGGAAACGATATAACACCGCAAGAAGATCACTCATACGAACAGATAGATAACTATCAAGATTATAGTGTCAGTCCAAACGTGATAGATGTAGGAGGATCTTCTATACAAAAACAATTCGCATATGAAGAAGATAAGTCTAAAAGGCATTGCACAGAAGTGGATGATGAATACGATGCTATAGGTAAGTTGGGTTTGTAGGATTTTGATCATTCATTACAAGTTTACTGACATATCGATATTTGGTGATGTAGATAAACTCTTGAGAACTTGGAAGCCAAATAAATAACAGTGTGAGAGTCAATATGACAATGCGTAAGCAGATTCTAAGCATCTAAATCTTTTTATGCGGTTTCCCCATAAACCCATTAGCTTATGGGAAAGATTATTTGATCCACAATTTTTAATTTGGTTATCTTAAAACTTAACATCTATCGATAAATTCAGATAGTACTGTGTAAAAATTTGTTATCTAATATTTTAGACTGTTTAATTTGATTATGTATTTGGCAACCTCAAGAACGTGTGTATAGGGATTCGTTAGAAAAAGTCCAGAGCATGTAAAAAAAGTCATGTTTTCTCATTTGCCTAAGTCTAAATTAGGGCTTCGGTTGTAGCTAGTAATACTACTCTCAAAGATGTGTAGGCGATATTTTTCCTCAAATACAATGTTGTTTAGACATCATTAAGAGTTTCTAGTATAATACCAACTCACATTAACTAACAACTGTTATTCTCTTCATTATTGAAATATACAAAACTTGCAATACATTAATAATTACTTCAGTATTTGAATTTATACAATTGAGCACTACTTCTCTTAAAACATCTACTTTACGAAACACAGCTCGAAAGACTTATACAATTGTTCCACTTGTTAAAGTTACCTCGTGTTGCTTAACATTTGGTAATATTCCACTATGATTTTTGTTATTTTTAAGTGTTGCCACTATATTACTCAATAACTCCCAACACTTCAGAGCTATCAGTGTAATTGTGACTGTATCATTGTTTATCATCACGTGAGATCATAGTCAAGCGTTAAATTGCCATCAGGACGTAATGTACTGAAAATAATTTTCAAATTACTTATATTTTTATCGTAATAAATACAACAAAAATCCAATCCCATCGTCGTTGGAGAGCTTTTCATCGCTGGGTTCAATTTATTTTGGTCTGAATAAAAATGCTTTGCACGTGTTATCAAAGGCACCCATTGTATTTTTTATTCTGTTTGCCGTTTTCGTGCACAATTTTACTACTTTGTATGAATGTATAAGGAATTCTCGATCAAGAAGCTTGAGGCGATATCATTTCCCCAGTTTTATCTCTTTTTACTTTATTTGGAAGCAGATTTTGTGTAAATCACAAACAAGCTTACGTTTTTCATTTTACGCATTATGAGAATGCAATAAAAACATGATAATATTGTTCAGTTTGTACAAAAATACAATGTATTATTAAGCATTGTCTCTAAATCTAAAACTCGAGGGTTAACAAAAAATATTTCGATCACTTCAATATTTTTTTAAAGTAACATCTTTAGATGAAATATTATTTTCTTATACACTGTTTACTACAAAGTAGGAACAAAAAAGTTAAACAGGTATCGGAGGGTGTACAACATGTGTGTTTTAATAACCATGTCCTTCTACTTGCCAGTATCTATGCATATCTCCTTTGCTTCTTTCATTTTCATTAAACCTTTCATACAAGTTCGTCGGTTTATAGTCCAGGAACGTTAGCCTTGGCCTTCCCCTTTCAACTTTCCCATTCCCTCTTGACCCATAAATCCTTTTTGTCAGTCTCCTTTCATTCATTCTCTCTACGTGTCCAAACCATCTAAGCAAACCTTTATGTATGTGTGTACTTTTTCTAAAAACGTGTAGGGGTAGTTCATTAATGAGACGAGGAACTAGATACCTCGCAGTTTGCATGCATATTAAGGACATTAAATCCTATTAAGGGCAGTTTAACCTACATGAAATTTACAATGTATCTAATTAAATAAGCAATAATACTGTGCTGTATAAAACACCATAGTACATCTTATTTTATATCACAACCTGTAGTTATAATTTTTTGAATTTATATTTATATAAACAATAATAATAAGAAGCTAAAAGTAGACATCATGAGTAGACTGTGACGTTCTACAACCTCATTCAAAGTCACATTTAAAAGAAAACTTAAAAAGATCACAAAATGCTCTGATTCCAAAACAATTCCATATAAACTTTCAACGAATTTATAAGGGAAATATCAATAATGTAAAAGTTCTTGAATAGAAGTGACAACTGAATTGTTTACCGATTTCTAATCGATAGAATCAATATTCCAAACCAAAAGAAGAGTTATCACATTATTTCACAGATAAATTTTTGGCCTTGGTTCTTCAATTTTATATACAAATATATTTTAAGTTATAATCTAAAATATTCGCCATTTCCATTAATGTAGCCTTCTTTTTTACGATCATCCAAAAGGTGTCTTGATATTCTGGTCTCGTCAATTCTGTTTTCAGGTCCATTTATAACATATCTGTTATATTCATTCAATTTAACTGAATGATTTATCATATAGCTGGTGAAAATCCCCGTGTAAATTATGTCCTCAAAGTTTCGTTTTCCAAACAGTTTCAAAATGCATGTCATAATTAAAACCTTCATTACGCTTTGTATCTTATTTTGTGGGTTTTAAATGAGTCTGATCCGTCACGCTAAGCTATGTCCGTTGGAATAAAGTTGGATGGTTTCGATATATTAAATAGTACATTAATTTATATAGATAATTCTTATATGCCCATGTATGTCACTGAATTCTTCCTAAACTATTGGACAGATTTTGTTCAAATTTTTGAAGTGAAACTGCGTTAGGCGCATGAGGGTAAAATGTTTACGGATGAAACACGTGATTGGCATCACGAAGATTTGCGTCACGAAGACGTCTTTTATTAAATTCATTTGAAGGTTAACTAGTTTTAATATTTACAAATAACACGTGGCATTTTAATTTGCCACTCATCATTTAACAATTCAATATAGTATTTTTCATTAAATTAAAATATTTCAAGAATTCTCTTTTCTGAGTTTTTAATTAAAAACCAAAATTTACTTTCTAATATGGACAAAAAACACGTGGCATTTTTATTTACAATTCGTAATCGATTTCAATAAATTATTTTTATTAATATTCGACACTTAATATTTTAATGACAATTAAATTCTTAACATATCTTCCATTTTCATTTCCTCTAAGTTTGAAAAATGTAAAGTTTTACATTTGTATAAATATAAACAAGACTTAAAATTTAGTTTGCCAAAGAAGTTTTCCTTCCGACATGTGTACTTTATACGCATGCACTTTTAACTATTTTTGAGTATCTTTAGTTGGATTTGAGAATGATTTAGAATAACAAATAACGAATTTACCCAAATCTCTACGAGATTGTGAACTACATGCTGGGAAAAATAATAAAAAATAGCTGTATTTTGTAATATTAACCTCGTCTTTATAAAGGTTTTCACTTCTGTCCTGTGGTTTTATAGCTAAAGTACAAAGTACTCCAACTAAATAAATTTCCTTTCAGGTATCAACGTCGCAGCTAAACTAAGAAGCTTGCCATCTAACGTGAGAATATTGGCAGAGAAATTAATCAACGACGTCCTCTATCAAGCTCAAATGAACAGTTTGAACTCCACTACCGTCATTTCAACTCCGGATCCGTTTAAACATGATGGTCTCTAAATAGTGACCTACTGATGTATATATAAGGTGTTAGGATACCGCTTTCCAAAACGAGGCCAGACGATAGTACTAATGACACCTTTAATGATAGGATGGAAAAAAATAGCTGATCCTGATTAAAAGAAAATCATATTTTTAAAACGGTTTATTATCATTATTTACGGTGCATCATGTCAAACGAAAGTTTCATAAAAAAATACATTACTTTAGTAAAAGAACAACCAACAATGAAACACTAAATCAAAAATCAGCTGACGCTCGGGTCAATGAACGAACAGCGGCGGCGCGGCGTTTTTTCGCACTTTCACTCAATTTAGTCATTTCTTTTACCGGCCGCTTGCGTCAGCTGTTTGTGTTTCATTGTTGGTTTTTTTTAGTAAAATGTTTTAGGAAACTTTCGTTTCATTTACTACTACTGTACTAACATGATGGAGCGTAAATAATTCTAATAAAACGTTTCAAAAATATGATTTTCGTTTAATTAGGATAGATTTTATTCCGTTTCATCAAAGGAGTCATCAGTACTATCGTCTGTCTTCGTATTCGGAAGAGGTCTCGTGGGTGTATATATAGACATATATATATATATATGTCTATATATAAGGAAAGAATAAAGCACAGGAGCGTAGGGTATCTCCGCCGAATTCGTCATTAATGGCATCCATAATTTAATTTTCATACTGTGGGCGTTGATGGGTAATGTTGGTGCAATCAAACACTTTATTAATTAACTCAGATTATAATGTACGTCACTTAATTTTCCCGATATCAATTTACACAAGCTCATTAACAAAAATAGCTAGGAACACGACAGTTTCAATAGTCGACCGCTATGGCGGACCGTTACCCGACAACTAGCGGGTCCGCCGCCAGCTGCCGACACATGACTCTGTCCCACGCGATAGATAGATGGCGCCAGCGATCCACAGATTACTTCACTCCGACATATATATAACTAGTTAGTGGCAGCAACTTCAGTAGAATTAGTAGAAACATAGATTGTACATAATAAAGGTTCTATAGTCAAAGGTTATACCTGTTAATTTACCCATATTTCCCCCATTAAATTCTATGAAATTTAAATAAAAAAGCGATTAATTTTTAAAATGAACAATATTTCTTTTTATTGAAACAAAAAAATCACGTGATAAAATAATTAATGTATTTGTATTTTTGTCACAATCTTCTACAAGCTCGGGTAAAGATACAAAAGGCCTATGATCGAGTGGTGAGGAATGAGCTGTGGTCAACGTTATCAACGTATGGGGTGAGAGGTAATCTGATTCAAGCATTGAAGTCTCTCTATGAGGGTTCTAAAGCTTGTGCCAGAATAAACGGGGAGCATACGGAGTGGTTTCCTGTTGAAAGAGGTGTTCGACAGGGATGTGTTGCGTCACCATGGCTGTTCAACCTTCATGGATAACTGTATTACAGATTTAAAAGAAAATATGTACGGATTAAGAATGAATGAATTACTCATCAAATGTTTACTCTACGCTGATGATCAAGTACTTGCATCATCTGCAAATGAGCTACAGGAGATGGCAAATATTATGAATGAAGCTTTGAAAAGAATGAAATGTAAACAAAACGAAAGTTATGCTTCTTGAAAGAGACGAATCTATGATGAATGGCAATATTTTGATAGATGGGGTACAAGTGGAAAAGGTGAAAGAATTTGTATACTTGGGATCTAAATTTATGAAAGATGGAACATGTGAAAGTGATGCTCTGCACGCCTTTATGAATAGCGAGATGGTGTTTCAGAGGCCCAGACTGGCTGTGCATGCAGAAGTGTTGGTACCAACACTTATGTATGGGAGGGAAAGTTGGGTATGGCAGAAGAATTACAAAAGTAAAATAAATGCGGTAGAGATAAGAGCATTCAGAAGTATGAGTGGATCGAAACTGTGTGACAGTAAGAAATAGTGTGATAAGAGAACGTTGTGGAATAAAAGAAGATGTAGTGACTAAAATTCAGACTGGTATGCTTAGAAGGTTTGGGCACGTAGAGAGAATGAATGAAAGGTGACTGACAAAAATGATTTATGAATCAAGAGTGAATGCGAAAGTTGGAAGGGGAAGATCAAGGCGAACGTTCCAGGACATTTTTAATAAGGGCTAGGTCAAGAGTACTCTAAGCCGACGAACATGTTTGAAAGGTCTAATGAGAATGGAAGAAGCGAAGGAGATATGCAAGGATCGTGGCAAGTGGAAGGACGTGGTTTCTGCCTACCCCTATGAGAATGAGGCATGATGCTATGTGTGTATGTAAAGATACACGAAGCAGTACAGTTACGGTTTTCGATGGTAAATGTTTTAAATTAGAAAGTGATAAATAATCACAGTGTTGTGAAGTGATAAAGTGTATAACATATTGTATTAAGTATTTTTAGACTTTTAAATAGTTTCGTACAAATAATATATGTTTAAAACCACTTCGGAAGATAAAGCTTTAACGTTGGACAAGGGAAGCAAGCTGGTGAAAACGTTACTAAAGCGTTACAAAAAGTGTGATCGAGGGTCCTGTTTTTGGAGTGTTAGGTAGTTTTATTATTTACAAATAACATGTGGCTTTTGAATACAATATTTAATAAAAATATTTCATAAATGCTCTTTTCTTAATTTTAAATTGAAAAACAAAATTTAATTAATAATTTCTGATATTGACATAAAACATGTAGCATATTTATTTACAATTCATCATTTGAAATTTCAAAAAATTATTTGTATTCATTTTGGACACTTTCAATATTTCAATGACAATTTAATTTCTAACATATCTTCCTTTATCCCTCCCTTTAAGTATCTTAAGTAAGCTAAAGATTTAGATTTGTATAAATATAAACAAGACTTAAAAATTGGTTTCCTAAAGAATCGCTTCTGAAATGTGTACTTTGTACGCACACACTTTTTTTATTGTTAATTTTGTGAATTTTCTCTAACATCAATACTTTATGGTTTGATATCTAGAATGTATCGCAAATATTTATAATTTTGTTTTAAAACAGTAATGTCTGACCGCTCAATAGACTTTAGAGTGAATATATACAACTGCAAAAAGCTTTTTTCATTAAACTAAACGCAGTCTTGCTTTGCAATTTAAACTTCGCAATATATAGTTGGGCACATAAGAGTCGCACTGCGACACAAAGTTGCTTTTATGTGATAATTTATTTCATAAAAATGCACACACTGTATTCCACCAAAGTATCTGAATATTTTTTAATTCTCTGGTATCTGACATAAAATATCCGACTCCAAATATAAGAATACGAAGAACACTATAAAAGAATACAATTATTTCTTACTTTTTAGAGCATATTATTTTATTTGTAAGTTTGTTTTGATGGCGGTTCTTTTTTTGTTAAGCAACAAACATAAGGTCATTGCTATTTGGTTACTGGCAGTTATATTTTCTGCCATACACCGCATCCTTACTGTAAGCCGTTGAGGAGATCCATTGATATTCATATTTAACTACGACTAGCTCTTGACCATACCGAAGTTACGGTAGGCAACTCAATTATCTGGATAGCCTATAGAAAATTCATATCGTTAATTTGCTTCTAACAATTGAAGAGTTCCGCGACTTTGTCATGAATTCCATCATCAGAACCTAACGAAACTATCACAAAACAACCCTTGAAGTATATGCTTTCTACTAAAAAAAAGAATCATCGAAATCGGTTGGCGTGATCTTGAATTATTCGTCCATTTGTCGCGCACATGCTTACGCAAATTTAAGACTTATCCGGTTTTCTCATGGATGCCATCATCAGAACAGAATTTTAAAAAATGGGACCCTATGACGAGCACCACCTTTCATTTAAAAAAATCATCAAGATCAGTCCACCCAATCGGAAGATATAACAAACATAAAAAAAAAATACAGACGAATTGATCACCTCCTTTTTTTTGAAGTCGGTTAAAAATGGTTACTGTGGGTTATTGTTTCGAGATAAACCTGTGCCGTCGAAGACTTTAATATTTACAGTTCTATACCATATTAAAATGATCTATCTATCAGCGTTTGCGATTTAAGCGCACACATATGTTTGTAACGACAACACATTACAAATCTTTGAATTTCGCATTTTTTCTGCATATTTCCTTCCTCTTCGATCACTCTTTATATTGCTGAAAACTGCATTAAATCCAATGAATGGTTTTTAAGATCCAAGGTAATAATTTGATCTAATCGTAAGGTTTCAACATACCATTTCATATTAGTAACGACATCATTTTTTGTACTATAATGTATTTGTAGAACGCTGGCGCCATCTATCGGCGTGGACAGAGTCAATAAGTGGCAGTCCGGCCCGTCTCTCAGCAGTTCTCGAGCGGCGGTCGGCCGGAGTGGTCGACTATTGAAACTGTCGCGTTCCTAGCTATTATTCTTAATAAGTTTGTGTAAATTGATATCGGGAACATTAAGTGATTGAACATTATAACTCGAGTTAATTAGTAAAGTGTTTGATTGCACCAACATTACCCACGAACACCCACAGAATAAGAAATGAAATAATGGATCCAATTAATAACGATGTCGGCGGAGAACCCTACGCCCCTGTGCTTTATCCTTCTCCGCTTCTCTCATATTCTCCGACATATATGTATTATACATATAAAAATTCCTCTTGAATAACTCTATCTATTACTGAGTGCATTAATATCTGTTGTAAAGTTTTAAAGATATAAAGATAAATATTACCTGGGCGATGCTATCGCATGGTAAGGCACGTCCCTCCCTCGGCCTATCAGCTCGCTGGCCCCTTCCACTATCCCCCAAGGAGCAATACCAATGCTGACAACACGACCAGCCCTTTGCGACCTTTCTAGCTGCAACGCGTCACCCACTTGCCTCGTGACACCTGACACGGAGAAATATATTTAATAGAACACCACTAAAACTTAGAAAGAGAGATCATACACTTTATTGTACACCACAAATAATACAGGACATATCTAAACTAATATTATAAAGAGGAAGCATTTGGGTTTTTGTATGTATGTTCTCACAAATAAACTACTGGACCTATTTAAAAATTTTTTTCACCAGAAAGCTGCATTTTCACTGAGATTATGATACTTTTTATTATTAAATAGGGATCCCTAACATAAATCGATTAAGGTAACGCAAGGTGTGAAAAAATTAGACACAAAAAATCTGTCATCGCATCCACTGCGGAAACTATTGATGATGGATCAAAAAACTGTTCTACAATATTATAGAACGTATTAATATCTACAATAAAGTTCGTGACACCATATGTCCAACTACTGTAGTTATGCCACTACAATTAATTTTTTACATTTTTCAAGTTAATAAAAGTAGCGACAATAATCAAACCATATTATCGTAGTAATCCCAATTCTATTTATGTTTTATTAAAGACCGTTTTAATACATATAAAATACTTTTAACATTATTAAAATCGGACATTCCATTCAAAAGATACAACGAATTTTAAAGTGTCAATCTAATGAAAATATTGTTATAATATAATGTAGTAGTATAGGGATGGCCATTTATTCATATTGGAACTATTATTTTTATAATATTGAATTTCAGAATGTTATACCTAAAGCACTTGATGTTATTCTGTAAAAAAAGGCATCAGGACTTATTTAAAAAAATTGCTGTACGGTAAAACTCGAGAACGGTTGGACTGGTTTGAATAATTTTGGTATTTATTATGTAGGACGAGTAAACATAAAAAAGTGCTTGGAATATAGTAAAAAAAGGTAAGTAGCAGCCCATTAACGTCCCACTGCTGGGCACAGGCATTCTCACTCGCATGAGAGAGGGTTTTTAGAGCATAGACCCACCACGCTGCTCCACTGCGGATTGGCAGGCATAGTACACAAGTGCACTCTCATAGTCCGATGTGACGGAAATCCGACACGACCGAAGAGAGATTAGGCGCAGGACCGACGGCTTAACGTACTCTCCCAGGCATGGAGGTGGATCACACCATCAACTTCCCAACTTCGGGTAAATATTGAGATAATCTTATTAGAAAATCAATATTGATATTCGAATTGGCCCGACCCCGGACTCGAACCCAGGACCTCATGTCTGTAGTCGAACATGCTAACCACTAGACCAATGAGGCAGTTCGGAATATAGTAAAAAAAATCAATCAATTTTTAGAGAATCATCTCGGTCACCATGGTCTTTCAGGCATCAACGACATCATCAGAAGGACAGTTGTCATCATTAACGTGCCGGCTATTCTCGAGCCGAATGGAATAGCGCGTGATTGTAAGAGACCTGGTGGTCGTTTCTGCCTAGGAAAAAAGGAAGGTCGTTGGTGTGGGATGGTACTTGTGTTAATACGCTCGCACCATCTCACCATATGCCTTTTGGCGTGGAGTGATAGGGACCGTGGAGGCTAAAAGTTTTCTGAAAGAACGTTCATCACGTTTAGTTGATTTCACCCGTGACCCTAAGACCGGGTGGTATTTCGGACAGCGTATAAGTATCGCTGTCTAAAGAGGTAACGCTGCCAGCCTTATGGGTTACCCATCCATTTGCCTCTGATGGCGCGTTTTAATTATTTTTATTTATATTAATGTTAAGTTATATATTATAAATCAAATTATATTAAAAGCAAAAACAATAACCAGTATTGGTCCCTCCTGTAAATATCCACGCTCCCGTCGTCTTCGCAGCTTTTAGAAGACCCTTTCGCAGCACTTTCTTAAGCTTCGGTTGTAGATCGAAGTTGGCTTTACCACCTTGTATGGTAATTAGTAATTTCGGCCTATCCAAAGCCCATTCTCGTGTTAGCAACTGGACTATCAGGTCTGGTCGGGTGTCGTGTGATAGTCGCACATACTGAAAGGAAATATTTTATTTCTTTATTTGTAATCTTTATTGCACAAAGTTCAAATTTGTGGGTCCAAAGCTTAAAAAGTTTTACCTAACTTTCTGGTTAACGAATTGTCTTTGGTAGATGTGCAGTAAGTAAGTAGCAGCCCATTAACGTCCCACTGCTGGGCACAGGCCTTCTAACCCCGAAGAGCGAGGGTTTTTAGAGCATAGACCCACCACGCTGCTCTACTGCGGATTGGTAGGCATAGTATACAAGTGCACTCTCTATTCCTTCACTTTCATAGTCCGATGTGACGGGAATCCGACACGATCGTAGAAAGATCAGGCGCAGGACCGACGGCTTAACGTGCTCTCCGAGGCACGGGGGTGAAGCACACCACCAACTTCTCAGCTTCGGGCAAATATTGAGAAAATCTCAATATCGATTTTGAATTAGCCCGACCCGGGACTCGAACCTAGGACTTCATGTCTGTAGTCGAACATGCTAACCACTAGACCACTGAGGCAGTCAAATTTGAATATATAAAAATCAATGCTATTCGTAATTCGAGAGCTGGTGGTCTGATTTGGATAATATTAGTTTTGCATTATTCGTGGAATTCCAGGAAAGGTTCAAAAGGTGAAAATTGCCAAAAACCCTTCCAATATAGTAAAAACAACTCAATAACTTCGCTTCCTCATAGAAACTATTCCTACCTGTCAAACATCTGATGTAAACCTAAACTAGTCAAAAAATTACAATTTTAAAGGTTAGGTTAGTTTTTTTGGCTGCGATGGCGTTTTCCAGCGGCAAATAAACTACAACAACTCGAAATATCGTCATTTTGGTAACTGCATTGGCTTTAATACGTAAGCACCAAAAACATTAGTTATAGATTGATAATTCTATCCGATAAATAATGGGTTTTTTCATATTTTTACGGGATTCAAACAATGAGGGTAAAATTAAGGGAATCATATATTTTGTATCTGCACCTGCGCTTTAGTAGGATGAGGTCCACCTTGAAACTCGACGGTACCATAGGCGTCTGTCGGAGCAGCCTGGGTGTGACGTGTTGGGACCCATGCTTCCCCCGGAGGTGCAGTTGGAATGTTGGTTCCATGGGCTGTTTTGCTAAGACCGCACCAGCAACTGTAACAAAGTGAAAAACATGATAATATGTATTTAATAGGAAGGTAAGTAGCAGACTGTTAACGGGCCACTACTGGTTACATGCCTTCTCATTCATAGGACAGAGGGTTTCTAAAGCATAGACCCACAACCCTGCTCCACTGAGGGTTGGCAGTACAGAAGTGTATATGCTAACACAACTGCACTTTCTATTCCTTCACTCTCATAGTCCTACAGGACCGAAACAACACACGCACATAATAATTATATACATAAAGAAAATTGTTTTTATCAATGTCCGTTATAAACTTTCAAACCATCCAACCGATGAGCCTAAACCGGGGATATTAAGTATGAAAGCAATCCGAAGATAACTTCAACAATATTCGCAATTGAATTGAAATTTAACAGTGACTCTTTTAGTAATGCAGTCGGTTATTCAGTATGGGTTGCTCCATAGGTAAGGAGCAGCCCATTAACGTCCTATTATTGGGCACACGCCTCCTCACTCACAGGAGAGAGGGTTTTCAGAGCATAGATGTGATTGCAATCCAACACAAATGGAGAGTTCAGGGGTGGGATCATAATAAAAACGTAAAAACTTAAACTACGAGGGTTCTTCCGCACCATATTCTGAGAATAACCCACAACTCTGACTGGTATCATTTTTATGTTCACATTTTCATAATCATACTTTCACGGAATCGGTAACACGGTAATACGGCGAGGAATAGGTACTTTTTACAAAGCCTCAGCGAAACAGCATGGACTGTCATCTTACAGAAGTTCGAGGGTGAGAGAGGCTATGGTTGATGCCCCTTTCCAGCAGTGGAGGTTGGCGTACGGTCGCCCACCTGATCCAGCTTACTTGAACCTTCTATTGGAAGAAGTTATTTGAATCGAATGCGCTGGCGAACTTCTGGCCATTAGATGAAGAGGGTTTCGTTGGGTTTTATTGGATATTCTGGTTGTCCAGCAAGTCCCACACCGCCGAGCATTAAAAAGAGTAAGAAAAAATACGAGTTGTCCCTGGTCAGATCTCTACGTCTGTCTTGTTAAGAAACTATCTGACTTATTATAATATTCGTGTCATCGTGGCTTATTATAATATTCCTATACAGTTTTGTATCATAAGCACTTGACTGTGATAAGACATGACGGTATGTGATGATACAATCTAAAATGGAAGCGCTTTAATCTGGTAAGAGATTATTTACTTCTTATGCTTTCTACACAGCATTAACACAAATCTATTTGCTTGGCGGTACGTCTTTCCTGTAAGGGTGGTACTTACCCTTCCACCAGTGCAGACTCAGATAAATTAGAAAACAATTTCCTAAATTCGCCCTAACTGGAATGGAACCCGGTACTTCTACTAACAAACTGCCGTCAAAACTTTTAATAGCGTAGTATATACAAAAGCTCAATACATTTTCCAATACAATTGAAGTGCTCTCGATAGTTTCATGCTTCGATAAATTGAGTTGTGAACTATGAAACGTCTAGAAGCATATTGCTGTTAGAGAACCATTTTGCATTATTCACAGTATTGTATGTGCCTTTGCACGTGATAGTAATAAAATAATTATAATATATTTCAAATAAAATAATCTTTTACATAAAGAATACGGTTCGTCATTTGACTAAATCGTATTCTTAGAAAGAATGACCTTCACAATATCGTTTGGTGAATTTGTAAATATTGTAAAAGATGCCAATCTGGGATATTATTGTTGTACTGTTTCATAAACGATTAGAATTACTTAAATAATATTAATTGTAACTATTAAATACTAACAGGAAGTAGATTCTTAATAAATAAGATAATTAAGAAATATATTTGACGCTAAATACTGCCATTGGTGTTTTGTCGTAATGGCCCCTAAATTAGGAAAAAATGTATAAAGCATCGAGTTGGTTGAGTTCTCAGGTTTTAATCAACGTTTGCTATCAGTTATTGTATTTTAAGCTAGTCGTGTCGGTATAAAGGGCTGTTCTGCGATACAAAGCTAAGTGTATTTCTTTAAATTAAAACTGATGACTTTTTACTATGTCACAATGACAATTGTGCTATTTGTTTTTATAATTAATGATAATGGATATAGTTGATGTATTTTATTGTAATTTATATTAAATGTAACATGGATAAAAAAAAGAGCAAAAGACTATAGAATTTCTTGCCGCATTCTTCTCTATAGTCAGTTAGGTTATGAACCGGTGGTGGCCTTTGACAAAAAGTTTAAATTTACTGGAATTAAAGAATATTTTAGTTTGGTTATTGGCTTTTATTATAAAATATTTAATAATAAAGAATTTAAAAAAAAATAGTATTATTATAATTTACTAATTATTATAATTATTGTTACTACGGATTTTTGCTCTATTTTCTGACACACGCGTAAAATATTTGATCTTTGATCGTTTTCCTACGAAAATTTACTAAAAACATGTATATAGGGCGCTAATAAACACTTTAGCAAAATCGAATTCATAATATTAGCTGATTCGCATTACTTCGTATTGTGATTAAAAAATTGGTAGGCACGGGGATTGGAGCATAATAAATAAATAACAAAAAAAAAACCGCCTCCAAAACAAATTAATATGCTCTAAAATGTAAAAAATAATTTCGTATTCTACTTTAGAGTTCTTCATTTTCTTACATTTGGAGTCGGCGTCATACAAAGTAGGTGTGTCCCGCGAGTCCACTTAGCAGCTCTCTTACCTATAACTATATATGTACCTACTTTCGTCATCAATTGATTGATCTACAAAAACTTGAAGATGATTAAGATTTTCGCTAAAAAGATAGATTTATTTTCAAACTGTTTAATTTAGATTAAATACATAAATAAGAAACGAGAGGACTTCAAAGATGGACATCATCTCTACAAATTCTAAGTCACAAGTGGTTTAAAAAAAAAAATTCAACTTTATTCTTTTCTGTAATATAGGACGAAATTAATATTCACTCAAATGTAATAGGTACTAGAATAAGTAAATGGCAGTAGTCATTTTAAGCAAAGGAAAGGGATACTTGTCATATTGTTTATTGGGTCAAAATAATATAATTCTTACAATATTTATTATAATCTCGTTGACTGAGATGAAAAAAATAATCTTAAAATACAAATTGTAAATGTTGTCCTTTAGTCTAAGGTGGGTTATAATAAAGAAAATGGCATATGATAATTTAAACAAGCTTTTAAATCAATGGCCTATCAGTTATAAAGGTCAATCGTGGGCGCTGCGTCGGATATATTTTCATCGAATTTAAGAATAAAATTTTAAGAAGAAATTCGTTATATCAATTTATACTAATCAATTCTTAATCATAGAATGTCATTTGAACTTTTTTCTAGAATCATAAAGAATATTTACTGAAAACGAAAAAAATACAACATTCGACTTTATGACACGTGTTTAAATAATAAGATTTTTTTACTAAACCGTTTACAAATTTATATGAGTATCCATTATCTGTAATAAGTGAAACTTTGGCTATTTAATTGGTTACGTTATAAAATTCCAAATTAATTACGCAGTGAAATTTTTCATGTTGTTTCCGTAATACTAAAGTCACCAGTAAAGCTTGCAAATTTTGCACATATAGTGTGTGCACGTAATCGACTTAGTTCAGGAAACGATAAAAGAAGACAAAATTATCCCATTCTTTAAAATGAAATTTGGTAAGGCTGACCAAGAGCCACCAACGTCAAGCAAAAATGTAAGCCCGAACAAGAATCAGGACGACAAAAATTATAGAGATAGCCAGGACAAGCCCGATAAAAAATATAGTAATGAGCGAGGGACATCCAGCAAAGAATCTGTATCTACTCATACTTCGTATACTATGGAAAGTGAGCCCGATAATGTTAATGTTGAAACGACGCTTATGATACCTAGTGGTTTTATAAGGAAGTCTGAAGCTAAAAGTCCTTATAAGAAAAAGAAAGTAAAGCGTCTAACTGGGAGAGTGGAAAAGAAAAGAAAACCTGCTATAAAGAGGAATGCCAACAGGAGAGCACTGAGGAAGGGTCCTAAACAAGAGAAGAGAGATAGGGGACCTTCCGTTTCCTCTATTTTCTCCTTGCTATCATCGGGTGCTTCCATTTGTAAATATTGCGGACACCATTGCTGCCAGCGGAGGTACACAATTATTTGATATATACATTGAATTTAATAAAAATAAATACAGGTTTCTCAGCCTGTAGCCTTCACCTCCAGCCGATTGGTCGCCCTGCCGGGTTGTGTAACATTTTATGTATTATTTGACATGGTTGTATTCATTATAAAATTATCTATCTATCTTTTTTTATCGTACCATAAAATTTCTACAATATAATATCATATAGCATCAATATTTCCATATGCTATAATAGAAATCGTAGACACTCGTACTAAGTAAATTTGTGCTACGAGTGTTTCTTTATCCGGTATTAAGTAGATTCGTTGTCTACCTACGTTTATATATTAAATAGTTTGTTTTTTACATATGACTTTGATATTTTAATTAATATTGGGAATTATTTTACCAGATTCGAGTACGAACTAAGCCAAAAATACTGTGACACATGCAGAAAAAAGATTAAGGGCCGCTACCTCAACCGTCCAGCTACAAAACAGCGGACTTCAAAGCCTAAGTCTTCAAAACTAATGTTAACGGGTTAGAATTTCAATTTTAAAAGATACTACAATAGGAAATTGAAGTATAATCCGAAGACTTAAGCAATACAAAAGAATTAATATCGATAAACATTAATGCTTTATTGAGCACCACATAAGAAAAAATAGTACAATGAATAAAGTAATTCTAGTGTGCCATGTGCTGATTCATCACTATTTTAACGTCAGAGAAAAGAGAGAGAAGGTAGGCAGTGTTTATAAATACATAGACATACATTTACATGTTGAATGTACATATAATGACTACACGAACTAAATATAAATTACAGCTCCACCGATCTAAAACAAAATACTGCGAACGATAAACTATACAATTTAAGGAAGCATTATTGTATAGTAGTTAAAATATGCTACTAAAACACTGGATATCTCTTTAAGTAGTAGCTTTTCTCATGATGTTTTACTTCCCCAAAAAATACAGTCATCACCAAGTGCTTTGATCCGTATATCGTCAAATCATTGCAGCTTTGGTCCCTTTATCCAGACATGCTGCATTCTAAGGTCAACATTTGCGACATACAATGCAACAACAATGGCTGCCATTAGCATTTGGCTAATTTGTTTCGAATGAGTACCTCAGCATTTGAGACGAATTCGATCCAAAAGCGCAGTGTTGTATTTTGAACTACTACTTCTCTTACAAGAACCCATGATTCTTTTCGCTGACTTTTGATTGGCTTTGACATGCCCATTAATTTTATTAATTCAACAGAATCATTGCAAATTGGATCACGATGTAATATGCTATCTCCATTGTACGTCTGTTCAAATGCTACACCATTCGAGGAACCAGTATCATCATCACGGAACCATAACGAGGTACATGTTATGCATACGTTATTATCAAATAGATAGAAGATGATTTGAACGATTGTTATGTTTTTGTGTATATTTGATAGATCTTAAAATCTCATTCGTTTCGATGGACTAAATGGTGCAATGGTCAGAGAACTCACTAGCTGAAGTCCTGGGTTTGAGTATCAACAAACCAAATCAGAAAACTATATTTTCTGATTTATGTCAGTCTTAACTGGTGGAAGGGCTTGACCGTGGCTAGTTCCTATCTTACTAGGAAAGATGTGCTACAAAGCAAACGATTGTAATACCTGTACGATTTCGTGTCGAATCTACGAGAGGTAAATAAGCTCATCCGATTACAGCTCGTTTCACTTTTACTGTATCATTATCATCAGATAGAGAAATAATGCATAAACAAAAGGAGAGTATACTTTTTAAATAATCATAGTTAGGCACATTTTTTGTGCTAAGTGTTTTTGTTTTTATTGATCCGTGGCGTTGTTTCATGAGAAATATAAACTCCTAACTATTATGTGCTTTATTAGAGAATTATTTGATAATTCATTATAATGTAAAATACTTTTCCCTACAGATTACACCTGAAATGATATACCAAACACTAAGACAGCTTGCAATGTGGAAACAGAATGTACCGACGGAGACTATTCTAGAGTTTATACAAGTAAGTTTACGATCATATATTTAATTTTTAATATTCTATCTTATAAATAAATTGAAGAAGATGTTGGTAATATATCTTAGCTGATCCTCAATGATACACGAGATATACAGTTACTTCATTTGGGATTAGCTGAATTTTGCAGCATTGTTTGCTTAACCTAAATAAGACAGTAAGAGAGAGAGAGAGAGATTGAGAGACATTATTAATAAACGATAAGACCGCCTTTTGTCCATCATTAATTTACATAGTTTGTCTCCTTTCTAAAAATAAACAACTGTCATAAATGATGGTTGCGTTGCAATAACAGGAAATTGAATAAATTTTCCCAGTTTTTGCAAACATTTATCATCGATGCTCCGCTCTTATTGATCATATTGTGATGTATTATAGCCCATAGCCTTTGTCGATAAATGGGCTATCTATCACTATAATAATTTCTCAATTCGTACTTATAATTCTTGTGATAAACGAATTCCATTAAACAAACAAATTCTTTAGGAATATACTTTTCTAAAGCTATAAAAGTTTTAGTATAATTTATTCCTACATCCTTTAAATATATAAAGAGTCAGAAGGAATGTTATTTTTGTAAATTGTATACTGTAATCTTATTTTGTAAGTGCTGAATATGCAAAATAGATCAACTTAAAGTCGGAAAGTGCAAGAATCAATCGAAAAATCTTAGCCAAATTTAACACGAGTAGTGTGGTTATGGAATAAAAATGAGGATTTTTAATAATATAAGCTACGTTAAGTGGTTATCGTCTAAAACGTTTTCAATTTTAAAAGTTCAAACACATTTGCTTCGAAACCACTTTTAATTAGCTTCTGTTATGGTGACCATTTTTTACGAAGGTTTTTATGGAAATAATTATCACACCACGAAGCAAAAATTGAGAAAATTGCTGAAATCAAATTCTAGCATTTTTACAACGACCTAAAATTTAAATCCTCGAGACTTTGTCACTATTAAATAGCGGAACTGCTATTATAACTTTTTTATTCGTCACCAAATACAGTAGAATGTTTGTCACTTTCAATCTACTACCAGTGGCAATTTCTACACCGCTCCTTATGAATCTCCCATTGCTGGAAGCGGTGCTGGATGTCTACTTATGTAAGCTGGTAAGGTTAAAAAACTCTACCACTTTTGATTTAACTGTTCTACATTTTCAAATTTTGTCCCATTCAGCGCCGTATTATTTTGGAAGATAAAAACAGGAGGCAAGGTCGAGTGAATTAGGATGGAATACAATTGCTTCTTTCTGCGAGACCGTCATCTCGGTAAAGGAGGCAATGGAACAAGAACAGGAAGCTGCAGCAGTTGGCCCTGCTATTTGAAGGAAGAGTCTGAGCAGCAGGAGATGCCTTTATGAACTCCTCTTGTCATCTCTTTGAATATCCTTTGTCGATTTCAGGGCAAATGCTCAAGACATCCTCTGACACTCCCAACTCAGGATGGGGAGGGTGTCGCTGGGTTTTAGTGGGTATCGTGGCCTTGCTGGCAAGTCTCTCACTCCCTGCCTAGTGGCAGGGGTTCGTTAAAGCATCTTCCAGCGGAAAAAAGGGTGGACGGTCCAATACAGTGATGCCATATTTCGTGAAAAACGCTTTCTCTGTCAAAGTAGAATGGGATAGGACATTGTCTTGGTGAAGCTTCCATAATTTGGTCTTCTTTTTCTAACACTCTCTCAAAGGACAGTAAGAATCTCTATGTAGTAATGATGTCTGACCTTCAGGAACCCAGAGAACGAAAACAACTCGAATATAAAAAAAGATATCCACATTGCTTTAAATTTGGATTTGCTCATCGTATTCATATTTCTCAATACAGCAGCAGTTCTTGTTTTACCAACAGAACACAAAAGGTCTGAGTTTGTTATGGGCTCTTTTCAGACCAAAGAACCCTCGTAAAATGGATTCTAAGTGCTTTATTAATATTATCAGTTGTACATTGAAATAAGATATGAAAAAAAATGGACGATTCAAAGGTGGTGTAAAATAGAATATTCCCAAGGAATTGGGAACCACTCGGGGAACAGCTAGTGATGGTATATATCCGAAAATGTGTGAAATTATTGTTACCCAAGTTCTGAGTGTACTTCTGTTTAAAACGAAACAATTTCATCAACTCTCGCGCCAACTGTGAAAATTCAAAGAGGTGTATGAAGTTTAGGCATCGAACTTTGCAAAAGTTTCGCTTTTATATTAGAAATGAGTGTTTATTTGAACTGTTTTGTTAGCGCATTTGCTTTGTTTAGATTTTGATCAATATTCTATGTGTATAACGCAAAAATTGTTTCTAATTATGTCTCTTATAGACTTTAAAACCATCCAACCAATATTAGGCCAATTGCCCAAAATCGGTCATATTAGAACAGCGATCTAGGCTTTAGGCTTTAAGAAGTCATCAAGGGATAGATTAACACTAAATTGTCCATTTTTTAATGCTGATAGGTTAGCGCTTGATTGTGAACACAGCAATCTGATCCTGGTAAGAGGTCCTGGGCTGGATTCTTGATAGGGTATATTTGGGTAATCGCATTTTTAAATTTGTCTAAATCTGGACTGATAGGAGGCTTCGATCGTGGTTAGTTACCACCTTATTAGCAAAGGCGTTTCGCCTAGCAAAATATTAGCGGTCCGATGCGATGTTGTGTAGAAACCATGAAACGAGCTGGTACGATAGGTCAGGAGTGTGGGACTGGGGTAATAAAACCCAGCGGAACCCTCTTCACTCATAAGTGAGGCACCATGTATTCAACTTTCGCATTCGACCCTGGTACCTCAGATGAGTCCAACTGAATATTCAATATAACGCATGGTACCCTGCCTCTTTCGGTGGTGAAGGGGAGCATCCGCTGCATTCTCCCTTTCTCGCTAATGGGCCTACTTAAGCGAGACTACGGTCTCGCAGGAAAAGTATGCCCACATCCTCTCACTGGAGAGCATCGCTGTGGTGCGAGCCCTGTGACAGAATTTTTGAAACAATTTGGCTTTTCAAGCCATATTAGGTCACACAATTAACCTTAGCCGGGTTCGCTGTTGACAAAACCTACATTGAGAACATCATCATCATCATATTACCATTTAACATCAGATCATTATGCATTTGAATACACCCTATTCTTAGTTTAATCTGGATCAGCTTAGAGCTTATTATAATAATAATAATAATAATAATAAAAACTTTATTTCGACCATTGGTGATCATAATGTGTTAGTACGTTACATGTCTTAAAAACTAATGTTAATGCTTTAAACAAAATAAAAAAATAAAAAATAAAAACGAAGTTAAATATTAAAACTATAACCTAACCTATCCCGGCTCGATTTGTCAGCCCGTGAATCATGTAACAATGATTCAAGTACTGACAATCGAACCTGTTACTAAATACCCTTAGAATGCCATTGGAGCTTGCCTGTACTCTCCGCGCCAGGGATGTACACCTTTTCCGCATGGTAGTGTAGAAACAGTCCACACGGGCATCGGCAAACATTCCCGAAGCGCTGCAGCATCTGGGCAGCTCCATTAGCATTCTAAAGGCATTGTTATATTGGACTCGTAAGGCGCTACACTGTTTCTGCGAATAGTC